>VXAX01001629.1:362823-391792 GCA_013399835.1 Leptocoma aspasia
AACCAAACACTAAACTATGCTTTGTCTTTTTTCATCTCTGACAGAAATAAGATGAGGAAGACAACCCTCTGTGGGATACATTTTTTCTGCTTTTGTAAGAGCCAAAATATTTTATTCTCCCTCTCTGAGGAAGAAATGAAAGCATTTCCCTCTTTGTCCTTTTCATGATGATTACTCATTAAAATTTGGTAATTTTCTCTACACAAACATGAGTTATAGTTCCTTCTTCCATTAAATCATTTGGATAGAAGCTCTTTCATGGAGTATATATGCTATGAGGTCTGTGGTTTTCCAAGCTGCCTATCAAAGACACACAGAGCCTCCTGGATTCCAGACATGAGTCTTTCTTGTAACTCTACCAATCTTTTCCATCTGGTATTGTACTTAACAGGTGGATTTTCTGAGACACTTCACACCATAAAGTATGTTAAAGATTGTACCTTCTCTTGTTCTATTTGATTTGCAATTTATTCAATGTTTCTCTCTGTGCATTCTAGTTTGCACAGTCCTCATCTATTCCAGAAAAGACAGAGACGACTACAGCCGATCTTTTCTGTAAAAGTATTTCTTCAGAGACAGCCCCACTAGCTGGGGGTTGTCATTTCACTCCACTTCCTTCCACTGTTCAGTAGGCAGAACACCACTGTACTATACCTGAACATTATGGAAAAGGCTGTGCCAAAATCAGGACTGCATTCAGGTTTTGTTATGCCTTCCACACGTATGAAAGGCAACATCATTGCTCACTAAAGACAGTGTAAAATACCTCTAAAAATACATGGATTTAAACCATTGTAGTTATTATTCATAAAGTAACACAGCCTGCAGGCCTGATCTGACCTACAGAGACCACTGGATTGAAATCAAAACTGATTCTGAGAAGCTGAGGGAAACTTACACGGAGCACAAATCCTTCATACATTTCCTAATCTGTTCCATCTGCGTGTTACATGGAATAATGACTCTTCCTAAACTCAGCTGACATGTGGCTTGGCTTTGCAAAGTGTTCACCAGCAATATTGGCTTACAGCACTTGCTGGCCTGAGTTTTGCCACACAGTTCAGTTCCTGCAGTGTGCTGTCCTGGCTTTGATGTGTATTAGTTTGTGCAAGCAGCCAGATGATGAAGCAGATCAGGGAGTTCACTCAACTCACAAACTGCTCAGCACATGTTTTACTTCAAGCTGGATCAAAACGGCACACAAACAGCTCTACCATCCCAGAGGATGATATACTATACACTGTGACATGGTGGCAGGAACAAGGAGAGAGAGGTAGGTGTTATTAAAGGTCACTTTGTAATGTTGAACTGTACGCTCTGAATATCAGGTTGTGGGTGCGCCAATATATCAGACAACATGAATAGGAACTGGAATTAAAGGGTGTGCTCACTCCAATTGTTGTAACAGTCCCTGACACGTGTGCCCACTGTTGTTCTCTCCCAAGTAATTCCTACACATGGCTCAAGAAGAAACTGAAAATTGCCTGCAGCAGTTTTCCATAAGCAGTGTGCAAGCAGCCACTCTGTTTTAGAGATAAAAGAGTTTAACGGTACCATCAGGGTTTTTGACCTCTGTGCCAGAAAGCAGTACAATGCTTGCTTAACCTACAAGTGCAGACATGAATCATCAGCCCAAACTCTCACCCTTCACCTGTTAGAACAGAAGCCTGTAGAGATTATTCTTACACATCTCCACTCAGTGCCTGCAAAAGGCCTCATTTACATTCTACTTTAACTTAAAACTTCTCCCTGCTCTTCAGTTCACAGTGACTGCAGGTCCCTCAGGCCAGGTCTAAACTGACAGCTGCAGACTCATTCTGCCTGTGATGTGAACTGGTAAGGGACAAGCAGGAGATGCATTGCCACAGTACACAGCATCATGGCCAAGTTAATTAGCTCTGGTAAGAGACAGGTCAACACAAGCACTGTGCTCAGGAGACCCAAAACCAAAGGGTTTAATGCACAGTGTGAGCTCAGACTTTCTCAAAACAGCCTCAGTAAATCTGGGCCGCCTTCTTACCAGTATGCTGTAACCTTGAGCTGAAGGGACTATGTCTAATGCTGAGACACTGTTTCACTCCATATGCTAGTTCATTATCCAGCTCCTCTCTGTTTTGACTGCCAACAAATAATGATGTTTTTCAACACTTCTCCACTAGGAACTGAATGCACAAACATCGCATCATAAATGCCACCCAACATCTGCCAGGCAGTTACCATCTTCCCATGACTATCACCTAGGCTGAACCTGAGCAAGTGATTTACTGACAATCTGTGTCACATCCTCTTACCTATCACACCCTAGATCATCCAAACACCAATGCTTATGAATGGTCCACAGGTATTCAGTTAAAATACCATAAGAAAATTATTTCTAACAAAAAAAAAACCCCATGCATTCTAAAATTATCGTTACTTAGTTAATGAAAAATCAAATATTGCAACTGAGGATATCAGTTTTGGTACAAATCTTACAGCACCAATGCAAATATGCTGATAATGATAAGATATTCACAGAAAATAAATTAATGAAAAGCCAGGCTTTTACACTTTGCCTAACAGACAGTCAAAATTCTTGACTATTGGTTACTCTATAAGTTATTCTAGAACAGTATCAGTAGCTTAGCTGAGCAAAATTCCTTCAGTTGGTCCCATAGTGAATAAGGTATCTATGTAACTGAGATAAAGACAAGGACAGATTTAAAGTTAAGTATTTCAAAAATTAAGCAACAGTGACTTGCCTTATATTATCTGTACATTTATTAACTGAAACCAGAGCGCTCAATCAGGGCAAATTATTTGTTTTCCCACATGCTACACTCTACACTTATTGTAGAGCTCTTCGTTCACTTCACAGTGCTTTTCTGTACTGATTCAACTACTACACAAATGAAATATCTCAAAATAACTTTGAATGTGTAAATACTTTCAATCATGCTTATTTTAATCAGCCTTTACCATCAAATAAAAGCTAGTCACATGATGTTTGAGATTTCTGTAACTGTAATTCAAATCAAGCAAATGCTTCTTCTTAATTTTCATTCTAGCAGTTTGAGCTTCCTAAAACCATTCTCCTTCTGCCCTGTAACCTTTTCTTATCCAACACTTTAAGCCTGCAAGCAAAATGTAGAGTGGACCAGACAATCCCATAAATAGTTCAACACCTTTAAAAGCACAATGTAGCCAGTTCCTAATTTTCTTCCAAAATCAGGGATAATACAAACAAAAGCTTCCACTGAAAAGAAAAATATTTTTAATACAATCCGGTTACAGAAATCCATGACAACACACAATTAATGGACTGCACGACAGCAATCACCGATGTGATTCATTACATTCAATTCATTACAAAAGCCAGATGACTATTCTGTGGTCATGCTTTCCCTAGACATGGACATCTAACATGTTCTTTTAAGGCCATAAATAGGTGCAATACCTGATGAACTACATAATGCATATGGTCACATCCTGAAACATGAAATACAAAAATCCCTTCAGTTAAACCTCTTGACTTGATCCAAGGTGACTCTTATGTCTTTCTTCTAAGATCACTGCCCCTGCAATGCTTGTCAGATGCTTTACTGCCTTCATTCCTGCTAGCCCAGACAGGGGAGGAGCAGCAGAGGTTTAACAGACCACCACTTTCCATGGGAGGACAATGGCTGGACAAAAATTAACTGCACCCAAAAAACCCAGAGCTACTTCCCATAGCACTATAGCTAAAGAAATGCAGTTACAACTATGAATTATGTTCACCTTAAATAGCTATTAAGCACATCCTGAGAGATGCATCTGCGCTGGGCATTTCATTCTCACGCCTGCTCCACTGCTTTGTCATGATGAAATGAGAGAAAATCAAATTATTTTCTCATGAAAAATGAGAGGAAATCAAATTTGTAGTTCATTGCCCAACTCTCCTTGCATTTATATTAATGCAACAGTACCTACAAATATAAGCACATGCACCACACGTAGAGAATGTGTATATATGAGCACTGTACACACTGAAAAATTATGTCTGAGATTTTTTAGAAATGGGTGTCTAAAATCAGATTTACATACTCACACTGAGATGAGAGTACTTTGAAGTCTAGCTTTCACACATGAGCTCAGATTTTCAAAGCCTGGTGAAAAAATTTCTAAAAACGTTAAACTGCTCTGCCTCTGAAAGTAATATATACATGCTTATATGTGTCTGTAGTGAAAATTTTATGTATTTTTTTAAGGATTATAAGAGGCTTTTCTCAGTTGACTTGGACTGCAGAAATGAATTCATTGAAGAATTGAATGAAGCTGAGAGTAAGTACAAACACAAATATGTAACATTGCAACAGCCCTGTAGACACCGCATACCTTACAGGAATTGCAAGTGCTTGAAATAACACCAGGCTGAAAGCCAGTTCAGCAACTGGAAACATGTCAAATTTCACTCTCATTTACACCTATAACAAATTTGTAGCAACTCCACTGAGTGAAATAGTGATATTGTTGATGAGACTAAAATAAGACCAGACTATGAGCCTCCATCTGTATAAGAATACTAAAGAAGCATATTATGAACATATAGTAAAACTAGTATAATCAAACAAACTCAAAGAAACTTTTGCTGTGGAGAAGGGATAGGAGCCAAGGGTTTAGATACACAACCTTTCTCCTTAGCTTCTCTTCAAGGTGTGTGAACACATTCCTGCAGTCCTCTGGATCTGCAGCCACCCCTCCCATTCTTGCTCACACTGAGTCTATGTCTGCCCAACTAATGAAAACTAAGTAATATCCTCACAAATGTAAGTACATATCCAGATCTACTATCACCTTTTATGCTCTCAGCCAAGGCAATAAAACATAGTTCTGCTGCTTTGGACTTACAAAATATGTGATCACAAGCTGCATGTGCTTAAAATCCATCATCAGTCTTCACAGAACATATTTAAAAACATCCCAATCATCACAAAATGTGGATTAAATTAGTATAGCCAGATTAGGCTTTGCTTCACAGCAGTGTTTTCCTCAGCTGCTCCCGCTTTAGTTTCCAGAAAGTGATTCTACTGGCATAAAATTAGAATCAAAACAGCATTAACTGACCAAAGGATGTAGTTCGTTTTTTGTGACACCAAAATCATTCTTCATAAAACTTCCTCCCAAAAAAAGGAACTACACATGGTACCAGTGGCCTATCACTGTGAAGTATGAAACTCAGATTCCAAAACTTGCCAACAGTCACACATAATAGCAAAAGGAGTGCTTTTTTTCCTACTTCTCTTTATTATGTGCTTAGTAATAGATTTTTATTAGAAAAATTCAAGACAGCACATGTAATGTTCCATATGCAAAAAAAAAAGGTACACCAGAACTGCCTATTTTTGGTGGTTTTTTTTCACTATAAATGAAAGAGAAGATTTTCTGAGTAGTCAGTATTTGTTTCTGTATTTTTCCTCTCCTTTCCTTTTCCACAGTAAATAGGTGACTGGCATTAAAATAGGAAAAAAAATATGACTTTAAAAAATAGACTGGAAAATTTTTATTCCATTGACATTTGTCCTGTTACATCTTTGCTTATGGCAGGGGAGAGCAATCTCAATGATGTAGACGTTGCCTTCTGGTTCCATGCCTTTTCTTAACAGACAAAAGACAGAGGAATTGCTGTTTTGTGAGAAATGGGGAAATTTTGAAGTTTTCAGTACAAATTCAGTCCAAATATTTTTTGCTGTTGCTGCTGTTGCTGTTATTTCAGAAATTATATCTAAAATTTTCATGCTGATAACAAGCATTTCCTGATCCAAAACAAAACAACCACATTTCATGTCAAAGTATGCAACATATTTCAAATAAAAGTATCAAAATGTAACATTTTTCCTTTTTTAAGCTGAAAAGGGATAGTGGCCAGGTTTTTTTGAGTATGCAATGGCACTACTCAGGACAGGGAAGACAGAGGCATACTAACTCCATAAAAACACAGAGAAGGTAAAACAGTAACAGAAAACAGAAAACAGAAAACAGAAAACAGAAAACAGAAAAGGTGAGGTGGTAAGAGTAAAGACAACTCTTTTATCAGTAGGGCAGATAGAAATGGCAATCTGCCACAAGAAGGGCTTCTCTCTGGACACAAGAAGGCAACAGGTCCATGCTCCAGCTGGTAGCTGGATGTGGGAACCCCAGAGATGTTCGTGCTGCCACTTGTCCCCAAACTCTTCTCCATCTCAGGGCTACAATGATACCACAGCCTCGGCCCTAGGATCAGGCACCTTTCTTCTGGACAAGTCACCAGTCTCCACACCAATTTTTAGAAGGCCCAGCTTTACCCACAAAGTTTTATCTGGTAGTTCAGGTAGGCACCGCTCTCTCCACTCCTGAGCTGCCACAGCAGGACTCAGGACTCCTACCCAGCCCCCTTCCCTGCCCTATTGCTCCACATGTGTGATGCCAACAAGCACCACCTCCATCACTAAGCCACCGTGCTCACCCTATCAAAGTGAGTACCTTTGTGCTTTCCAAAACAAAAAGAGAACATATTTTCATTCATAACTTTTACTCCTTCCCAGGGGATGTGAGGAGCCTTATTTGCTCCAAAGAACCCCCGGGCTATGCCTATATAAGCCCCAGCTCCTAAAAGATCAAGCTGGCAAGTCAGGAGATACAGAGCAGACAATAGCCAAACCTTTGAGTCTACAAATTGAAGGTTGAATGATTGGCAAACAAACTCTCCTCATGAAAAATTATGCTACAGCAACACAATAGTAATGGGAGCCAAAAGCATGTCTATTCCTGATTTGTAGACCAGGTTTTAGTTATGCTATAATCTTCTCAGTATGCCTGCTTAGGATCCCACAATCACACAAGTCATGAACACTACCCACAAATCCTGCGGCTTCCATGCCGAGCAAGCGACACACCAGATGAAGAAGGATGGAAAATATACATGTGGAATTGTTCTGGGAACTTAAAGCACACATAACAGTAAACAAAGCAAATATGGTACAAAACCTGTTGCTATTTTCACAGCATTTGTGGAGAAAAGCTGCATAAATGCAGAAGGATGCATACTGCCTCACACCTTTCCTCAGATTCCAGCAAATTAAGCACAGCAGCATAAACAGCAGCAGGGAGAAGGAAGCGCTCTGCACAAGAGCTTCCCTGTTTGCTGCTGTACTACAGGTATGTATTAGGGTATGTGAGTGAGAGATGAGCAAAAAGTGTTAAAAATTACTTTTCCTCAGGGTCTCCTCTACGCCTTGGCTGCTCATGGAGATTTGAACAGTGCCATCCTCCCTCCTCCAGGCACAGCTAAAGCCGGTTTGTAAAGGTTGCTGTGCCTTCCCCTGTCCACTTGGGGCTAGACTTCATGAAGCCATTGCCTGCTTGGCCTGAAAACTAAAAGACTGCCTCTGCTCCCCACTGAGAAGGCAGTGCCACTGTCAGATACTGGAGCACTAGCTGAAGTGGCACTACAGACAAATTTTGGCTGGTGGCAGGAGAGATGGCTGAAAGCCAGCTGACAGGGAAGAGCAGTATCAATCTCTGTGCTGGGGGAATCCTCTGAAAATGCTACTGAAGCAAACAGCAACCGCTAGCGGCACAGAGGCAAACAAGACACAAGTGATCGTGCTCTCATGGAGAAGAGAAAAAGGCAAACGGCTGAACTGAAGTAATCAACATGAACTTGAACCATGGCACAGGGCAAACATGTGGCACGCCGTATGGAAACTCAGAACAAAACAGAAAGCTTGGAACAAAATGAAATTAAAAATCTGCTTCTATTTCAAATTACTCCACTAAACATCTAACTGAAAATTGTGTTGGAAGTTGATATGACTTTGTGACATGTTGTTCCTTGAAGGCTGCCATTTTCCATCAAAAAAAGGTATTAAAAACGTTTCAATCTGGTTACCTTCTATCCAGCACGGCTAGAAAACATTAAGTTGTAAGCTAAAAAATAACATCACACCATTAGTCAGCAGGAGATAGCTGTTCAGTCAGCATCTATCATAATGTTTTCAACAATCCATAGATACCAAATGCTTGGAAAAGAAGGCCGGCAATCACTCCAAGCATGGATTTTGAGCTTTAAATGCATTTGATGAATTAATTTTTTTAAAGACAGGCCCTGTGCAGTCTCACTTTGCTTACTGTTTCTAGATATAATCTGCCTTAGAAAGGGTGACCAAATGTCCATCTCCAAAACAAATGAGCCTGGAGCATTAGGGTGTTCTGAGGGATTATCTGAACATCCGAACAGTTGAACAGCTTCACACTAAAGTATCCCTGCAGAAGTACCTAAGCTGTCAAGCTAAGTCTTAAAGAATGATGGCATTTAAAAAAACCTTCTTTCTGTGTAATTTCTAGTAAGTACCTGAATGAAATCAGCCCAAGAAGAATCAAGAGGAGTTGAAATGAAGAATCTAGAGCATCTCTCCTATGAGGAAAGACTGAGAGATCTGAGACTGTTTACATAGGAGAAAAAAAGTAGGTTCAGAGAGGACTTCATCAGTGTATATAAATACTTGAAGGGAGGATGCAAAGAGGACAGAGCCAGGCTCTTCTCAGTGGCGCCCTGTGACAGGACTAGCAATGGGCACACACAGAAACATGTAAGGAAAAAACCTTCTACTTTGAGGATACTCAAACACAGGAAGAGAGGTTGTGGTTAAATATCCTTGGAGATATTTAAAAGCCATCTGAACACTGTCTGGGCAACCAGTTCTAGGTGGGCCTGCTTGAGCAGGGCAGATGGACAAGATGACCTCCACTGGTCCCTGTCAACCTTAACCATCCTGTGACAAATAGATTAATTACTACCAGCTATGCAAAACTATATAAGAACAAAAAAATCAAGAAGTAATGACAAGAAAAAAGCAAAACAAAAAACAAACACCACCACTTTTATATTCATTAGGGCAACATTGGATTATATTTGTCAATAATACACCTATTTGTCCTATAATACACCTAATGGCACAATAAGACTAGAGGGCTCACTCCACCAAGCTCAGCTATCAGGCCTAAGGATAGCCAAAAATGGTTACACATAAAACTCAAACACACCTGCAAAACTTAAGTTTAAAATCATACCCACACATTTTCAAACTCACCCTCTTACATTCATTAAGTTCAGAGAACTAATTTCCATTGGCAAACTCTATAGCAGTATCAGTGAATGACCAGAGTGGGAGCTGAAACAGCCATCATCAGAGCAAAAGGCAGAGCACAGTCTATTCATGCTCTGTCCTCTAAGGCGTATTACAATCACAGAAACATCTCCTAGGTTATGTAGTTTATTTGCCTGCCAGCATGAGATTCTTCCCTACAATCATTTTTAACACTTGCTTTCACCAAGTTAAGAGTAATGTGCTGCATCTAAAGAAAATGAGTTTACTCTGACCACCCCCCCATATTTTGCAGTACCCAATGGATGCTGCTGCTGCTGCAGTGCATAAAGGGAAGGTGCCAAATTGTTTAGACAACACACCAGCCCAAAACTGCCAAGTCAGCAACAGAACAGCACCTCTGAGTGCTGGACCCCAGCACCAATACTCCTAGCATTTCCCCAGTATCAATACTCCTAGCACTTCCTTTGCTATAGCACAATGTCCTCTCCTCTGCCCAAGGCACAGCTGATCAGCCCTGGCATCTCACAGCTTTGAGAAGTCCAACTGTGCCACGCAGCAGTCAGGTGCAAGGAACAGCACAAGCTGCGAAAGACTGGGAGGTAATTATGTGAGCCTCCTGCTTAAATAAAGCTTTACACCTGCCCTGGTCTCTCCAGGGATCCTGCTGATCACCTCACTCTCACCCTGCAGAGGATTTCTAAAAACAACACCAACCATAGTCACCTGAAGGTGTTCACAAAAAAAAAAACCAAAAAAAGCAAACCTTTAAAGTGGTGGTTGAAAAATAAGTGACCATGATGAAAAATAAGTGGAGAAAATGCCAAAAAGCTGATACAATCATCCTCTATCCAAGTACCCAGTTACACAGGATGAGTTGTCTCAAAAACAAGCTGCAGGGGTGCTATTTCTCACCAAACACACTTGGGTGAAATATTTGTGATGTCATCTTCTACTGGACAACAGTTTCCTTGCAAGGTTTTCTACACAAAACCTAATAAACCCAAAAGCAGAGTTCATATTTTTAAACATTTTTCTATTGTATCTGCTTCTCATCCAAAAAGGCACGCACAAACTTTCAGCCAAGTTTCTCATAGAATGAGCCTAGGAAACCAGCCACACAAACTGCCCAAGATCACTCCATAACTACCTAAAAAAAAAATATACAAAATAATCCCTTACTTACAACTTGATGAGAATTTGAGACGACCACTAAAACAGTTATATTAAAATAATCAGGTAGCACTAAAATAATTAAGACATGATAAAAGTAAGATTGTTCACATAACCCTAGCTCTTTCACCTTGAGAATGCACATTGTAAACAACCTTTTTTTCCCAGACATTTGTTGTTTTCTGCATATTTAAACAGATCTGTGTGCTTAGCAACTGTAAAACAAAGTCACTTACTTAAATAACTGAATACAGATTAAGGTACTTCATTCAATAGATAAACTTTCAAAATACTGTGACTCTTTTATATTATTTTACATACAGAGACAGAATCCTCATATATGGATTTCAAAAACAACTCACCTTTGCATTTAAGCAAAGAAAGAGGGATGTGCATTTGCTATGTAAGTATCTATGTGAAGGTACATGTGTGCATGTACATACTTTGTATACATGTTACCTACATATGTATTAGTTAAGAATAGAAAAGGTCCTAAGGAAAAAAAAATTAACATGTTTAAAATAGCCATTAGTGTGACAATAAATGCATTTATACAATGCAAAGGTCTGTAACATTCAGTGTATCAAAAATTGTTATGAATGAGGAAAGTAGCTTGTTAGCAATGCCCATATATGAAATTAAAGACAAACAGGAAAATCAGTAAAGTTCCAACAGTTCAGAAACATTGTGAAGCCACTTCACTGCAGTATTTCACTAGTGTTTCCAAACACACAGCATATACTTTACCTGAAGTCACTCAAAATACTGTCTTCATAAAACTGAATGACTGCTTACTCAACAGCATATACAAAATGAAGTTTTTGAAGATTTTTTGAGTAAGCATATAAAACTGCTTACTCAACAGCATATACAAAATGAAGTTTTTGAAGAGGAATGCTACGTTTTGTTACACTGGTGGGCCTTGCTGGAAAAAAAAAAAGTTTTGTTTTTATTTTAAGCACACAGACTTTTCTTTCAAACTCTTACCTATTTGTTTCCTGTACTGGTCAACAGGAGTCCTTGATGTAGAGGCATCTTTTCTACCCATTGTTTTCAATCCAAAAATCACTGTCAGTATCAGAAAAAATAAAAACAAAACAAAACAAAAACCACAACATTATTCCTAAATAAATTACTAACAAAATCAATTGCTTATAACATCAGAAAATTTGCAACAAGCAACATTTACATGATTATACACAAAAGCCTTCCCAGAGTACAATGAGACACTGGAGTTAATCATCACTATTCTGAAGACTATTAGATACATTCTAAACATACCTTTTTCCCCATTGCATGGGTTATTAACATTACAGAATGCCTGTTAGTTTGAATGAAAATACAGAAAAAGAAGGGATTTAAACTGATTGCACTGTAATTCAGCATTTGGTATCACCAATTACATTCCTATATAATTTATTTCTTTAGTAAACCAGGGAATGAATGTAGTATTGTGAGCTGCTTCCATTATTGAAAATACATTTACACCACACACAGGAGCTGGAGGCAGGACTAGGCTGTGTGCATCCACAGGTGAAATTGCTCAGTAAATCCACCTGCAGACACAGCCCTCCAGCCACCTTGAGAAAATAGAGGAGCTGATACCTAGAACACAGCAACCCCACACTGTCCTAGTTTCCTGCCACAGGCTCTAGATATCTGTGAATGAATAGGAAGTGAAGAACAAAAACTGGGAGCTGGGGCTGTATGCATTTTACACCTCTCAGGCATGGTATTGATAGTTTAAATCACCTTCACTGCATTTAAATAACAACCATCCTGACTCTTGAATGGGATTCTCGTGTTGCACAGTCATGTTGCACACTTCCTCACGTGGAGGTGACACTATGCAGTTCCTTGTGTAATCCTAATCATCCATACAAAGATGTTCTTTCTGGTATATTGGTGCTTCCACACCATCCATGTAACTGAACAAGCATCATCTGAACAGTACTCTAGCAAATTCCTGATGTATCTTCTAACACGTAAAACCTTATGGTTTTATATTCATCCCTCACAGGGCTGCCAGTCAAGTGGCAGATTCTACAAACATGCTCATTTCACCTCTTTTTCCTTGGTTACAAAGTAACTGGCTGTTAGAGTCATGCTTATTGCTCAGAACACTGAGATTGAACCATTTTAGCAGGGCTGAAGACGTTACTCACCACAGTGATGATAAGCCCCACCATCTGACTGCCTCTACAACACCAGAGTCCCAGAATCAACACCTACACTCATGAGAGGTCTGACATTTTCAAGAAGTGTCAGATTTACTGTTCAAGCACAGAAAATGCACAGCAACCAACCCCTGCCTTTTCTCAACTGGCCCTGGTGCCAAGGGCAACCTTTGGCTGAATCATCCTGGGTAGCCACAAACCACGTGCAGAGTGTGCACATATGGCCATGGAGTTGTACTTTCCTGTTAGGCACAACCAGCTGTGCTACAGCAAGACGAGCATCCCTGGTTGCTGCCAAGGCACGCTTTCTGGGAAGTGCAGCCCTGGAAGACACTCAGATGCCAAATCACAACCCAAAAAGCATGCCATGGCACTGCAGAACACTACTGCCAGCGTCCCAAATTTAAAGCATTCACCATTATTTTCTCCATAGCTTCAAACATGATTTTAAATATAGCTGCAGGAATAACACCTACTAGTTATTTGTGCACTTTAAAACCACCAAGTTTATTATTTTATATATATCTGTTCTATAGGAATTACTGGCATTTAATGTCAAGTGACGAATGCAGGCACCTTAATTTTATTTGTGGGACACACGGCATAAAATTAACTTGGATGCTTCAAAGTCAGCAACCTTTTATAAAACATATTCAGGAATAATAGCAAGGTAGAGGAGAGTGCCACCAACTTTTAATCTGAACTGAAAATTCAATTACAGTGTTCTAATTTTTCCATTACTTTGGTTGAATTCAGAAAATACTCCCTGTTTTACGTAAAACACATAAGCAGTGAACTGTAATTCACTGGGTTCCTTTTATTTCCCCCTCTATTATGCTTCACAGAAATTCTCTAGACTGGGTTGTATTTGATAACATTCACATCATAATAACTAGAATGGAAAAATAAAAGTACTATTTGAACTTTCAGCTAATTGAGGAGGTAACAGATACATTTTTACACTGCAAAACTAGTTCTTGGCTTTTTTATGCCACTGTTAAGAGACTGTTTTGACTTGCCTTTTGCAATTTCCATAGTCTACTAATGGTTTATAACAAAACATCAGCTGTGAAAGATGTTTGCGGTTTTAGCAATGCCAATAAATCAGAAGAAGAAAACACAGGCAAAAATTATTTCCTGATTTTAAAAAAGCCACAGAGATACTCGCGTTTGCCTGCGTGGCTCAGTGTCACCGACTCTTGCATCTAGAACCTCGAGTCCTCTTTGTTCTTCAAAGGGATGCAGTAATCATCATTCATTTCCACTGCTTTGATGGGTACATAGCAAATGCCTGAGAAACCCACGGAGACATTGGCACACAGAGCCCGGTATCTAATAAGACAGCTATTTGCATAGAAGATCAGCCACAATTTAGAATGTGTTGTGATAGATGTGGAAAGGGAGTAACAGATCTATATTAGCATGTACGAAA
This sequence comes from Leptocoma aspasia, assembly GCA_013399835.1. Taxonomy (NCBI): domain Eukaryota; kingdom Metazoa; phylum Chordata; class Aves; order Passeriformes; family Nectariniidae; genus Leptocoma; species Leptocoma aspasia. Next base: position 376,707 of record VXAX01001629.1, read on the forward strand.
CTGAGATTGTTTTCACAATTTAATTCCTTGGGGACTACGGCTCATCACCTTCTCTTGTAAAGAATCCCACATTCCCCAAGGAGGAAACTTGCCATGAGCTAGACTTAAACTAAAATATGGATTAATAAGAGGTAATATTTATTATTTATGAACCTTGCTGTAGGAGTGGTTTTCAATGCACCTTTCTAACCATTTCTTGATAGTCTAACAGAAAAAGCCTGAAACCTTTGTGAGTTACAAAACTAATTCTCCCCTTTTAAAATAGGAGCGGTCATCCTACAATAATTGGTCATCTTTACTGTAGAAGAAATTTACACTCAGGTCTCTGACCCTTTTGCTGCTTCTGACATCAGCAAATGGAGGATCCGGCTTCTCCTGTATTTCTTTGCCAAACTAAAGGGATAGGCAGCACGCCGTGCTGCATGCATCCCAAGCAGCCTCCAAGTCCCTAAAGTTTTAATGACTATATAAGCATTTAAAAAAACATGTAAAGGAGCTTGTCACTGCTCCTTTTACTGGTTACCGAAAATAATTGAAAAGTAATTTCACATAATATGAAAGCAATGTGAGCCATCCTCAACTTTCAAGCTTTTATGAAAGATGGTTTTAAGAAAACAAAGCGAAGCCCCAATGACTTTTTGTTTATTTCTGCTTCAGAGACACTACAAGATTAAAACACATTTTTTGTTTTTGTGGTATCCTTCACTATTTTTTCACCCCCTTTGGCTTCCTCTCTAGTAATTCACCTTTGAAATTTACACACTCAGAAAAACACTTGTTTTTCTCTTCTTTTACTCCTAAGCAGTGGCTGATAATAATTAAAACACATAATAAATTGCTTATTATAACCTCTGTCAACAGCATTTTGTGAGATTAAAACCAGTCCTAAATGTCCATTCAAGGTCCTGCTACACTTTAAATCCCAATTCACTGTTCATGATGTATACATAGTATTTTCTACACCAATTTAAAAAAAAAATTGAAGAAATCACTGAAATAGAGACTTACTATGAACGACTTTAGAAATACTAGTAAGAATAGGATCTATATATAGAGATTGCACTTTGTACATTATTGGTGCAATACAAATGATTAATAACAAGGATAAGCCTTAAAATGTAAATCAGTGCACACTCAAAAGACATGCATATCTGCATGTGTACAAATTTTCTTAGCAGTGATAGTTGATAGCATGTCTGCACTCTCCCAGTAAGTTGCCTAAATATTAACAGTGGGCACATTAAAGAAATAATCAATGAAATGACTGGTTTTGTAGCTGAAATATAGTTAGTCAGCTGAGAGAAAAGCAAGTAAAACTTCAGGACAGAAAAGAACCACTACAGAATGTAAAGGTATTGGACTTAGTCTTTGGCATCTGTATATATGCAGAAGTTCCTCATCTTTAATTGCAAATAGATATCTATCCTTTTTTGTTTGTTTTGTTGGGATGTAATGCAGGTTGATCATCTGAACTCATAAATTGAGTAGTTTTTATCATGATTCAAAGATGCAATGAAAACTTACTGATATCATTGAAAGAACTGGTCTTCCCCCAGTTAACTCCATAGCTGATAGTTTAATAACTAATGGATATTAAAATATTTACAAGTTACAAGAGAGCAAAAATAGCCTTTTATCTACCTCAGGTAAAATTCAAAGAGCACATCAGATCATCCACAAACGTCAAGTTAACCCAAAGAACTGGTAGCACTACATTTAAAGTGGGGAGCCTGTAGGTATTTTGGAAATTGTTGCTGCTGGTTATTATAATTGCCTTTTTTGTTGTTGTCGTACTGCTGAAGTACAGTAACTAAGGTCTGTCTACACAGCAGTGGAAGCACCCTGCAGCCAAAATTGCTAAAATAATGTAGATTAATTATTTAACCATACTATACCCAAGAAAAATAATTTTAAAATCTTAACTAGTATTACTACCTCAAAAAAACCTTCTACAACAAAATACATTCCTGTTCTTTTGGTAAGCCTTACAGTAGTCTTCCATTCCTCTGGAAAGTCTCTCTCAAAGAATGAGACTATTACTTCAGAGGAAAGAGTCCCCTGCCCATGGTGCTTCTTGCAGAATCTATCTCTGCTTTATCTGGGGATTTATTTTTCTGTTAATGAAAGGAATATGTTAATAAAACCTTAAAAGCGGCAGAGGTGATTTAAATTTAATTAAATTTAGGAAAATTAATCAAAACCACAGGATCCATAACTCCAGTCAGAACAGATACTAAAATAATTTCAACATTCTATACAAGGACAACAAACACTGTACCACATCCCAAGATTCAAACAATACAGGAACTACAACTTTTACTCAGACATGTATCAGGCTGTTTCATAGCTTCATGTAAACACTAGGAACAAAACACACATTGTTACTTCCAATTAGTATCCTCTACACTATAGGGAAAGGAGGTGCTCAGCTGTTTTTTAACTATACAGTACCTACAAACTGTATGAAATTAGCTCTGCATTTATTTAACAAAAGTAATAAACATGTAATAGTTCATAGGAATTTTGAGCATATCCTCATGAATGCTTCAAAATTCTAAGGCAATATATTCTGAAAAACTAACCTCATCAACAACCCAGATTACTTGCACTAAATTTCAAGAACGTAACTCAGACACAAGCTACACAGGAGGCCATCTCTACTCCCTTTGCAATGGGTGAGGAAAGAAATGTAATGGTTAGGAATCCAAATCACCTCTGGCAATCCTGCTTTCTTGTTATGTTCCTAAATCTCCTCAGAGTGCCTAAAATTTGGTGGGATTATTTACAGCCAAGTATTTGCATTTTCTCGTCTAGTGAAGAGTCTACCTAATTTTGCTAAATATGGAATGTTTTTAAACATCTGAAGAGTTGAAAAGATTATCCTTAAATGTATTCATAGCTAGGAAAAGAGTGAAAATTTCAAGGGTGGTAAAACCTAAATAAGATTTTTTTAAAAGAACTTCATATTTATGTAAAATTGCTTTCTTAAGCAAAAATTAAAAATTCTAAAAGGTTCCTTCCAATTCCCAGAAGAGTACAGTTTGTCTCTGCTCATATAGGATGAAAATGTAGTAGACCAAAACACTTACAAAAGCACTACTTACACAGAAAAGATCTATTTCATAATGGGTGTTATTCTTGCTATAAAATAGGAAATTTTGCAGAAGAATATTCCTAACTGTAGTGATTCTATGCACCTTACATTTTATTTTCATTATTAGGTTGTTATGCCTTCAGAACAAGGCTCCCTACTTGCTTCAGGGATGAGTAGAACTATAGCATGTGCGAAACATATATTCAATTTAATATGAAGACAGATCTTCATCTGAACAAATTTAAAATTCCAAACGTCCAAAGAGGAACCTTTTTTCCCCCATTTTTATGAATCTATGATGGCACTGATGTGTCAAGAAAATATTTTTAAAGAAGTTCATGAGGGGGAAAAAAAGCATACACGTGGTTCATTTCTGCCTTGCCAGACAGTTCAAAATGTAGTACTTCACAGAGAGAAGAGTAATCTCCACTAAAGGGAAAACTCCACAATAAATGACACCATATGCAGTATTTCAGAACACCACTCTTCAAAATAACAGGATCTGTCTAAAGATTTTTGGAGGGGGAGGGAAGGACATGAGGCTATGGTAGAAATCAGAGCTAAAAGGGGTAGAAGAACAGACACCCAGACCACCGCATTGCCCAGAGGCAGATCTGCCAAGGATGGATACAGCTTCCATGGGAGCACCTGCAGATGCTGTACAGACACCTCTGCGGCACCAGGTGTAGGGAGGATGTCACCACCACCACCACACAAAGCAGAGTGAAGCACAGCTCTCTGCCTCAAAAGTTTAAAGTTCATAGAGTCAAGAGCAACAATGAGAAACAATTATTTGCTCTGTCTCAGTAACTGACGTGTCAGCAGAGGACACTTTTGCAGTTCAGTTAAATCCCTGCAATTTCACTCCCTCTTTGAACCCCACCACATACCCCTTCAGCACTCATTTCCTTTGATGAAGTAGGGACTAACTTCAACAACAGGTATAAAGCTATAGGTCAAACACCTTAAATTTCAAATCAGCTAAGTCTGCCTAAGCACTTCACTTCCAGTAAGTTATGAAGTTGCAACTACTTCCAGTAAGTTACAAACACAATGGAGTCCTGTATGGTTTTACTGAAGTCTTACTCCAAAACCTCAGAGACTCTGTTTTGCCCTCCTGGGTGTTACAGCAAGGGAAGAGTGACTTCTTTCCCTTCTTTAAATGAGAAATTAAGCTCTCTATTCTCCTCTCCTTAGCTGTAGAAACTGATGAAAGTTCTATTTTTCCTAAATGCTGTTTCTTTCATGGGACTGCCACAAGCCATGGCCTTGCTGTAAGCCTGAATGCTTTAATTATACACACATGTTAATTTCTCACTTGTAGATTTTTAAGCTTAGGCTCATTTATGATGGAAATGAAATTCTGATTTCTTCCTCAAGTGAAAACAAGTATTTAGGGATTATCCTTCCCTTTAGTATATCCATCTTAAACTACAGTTCTCAACTACCCAGAGAACAGCATTTCACAAAGTTTTCAATACTGCAAAATGGGATAATGACCTTTATTGAAAATAAATCTTGTAACTTCTGAAGTTATTCACACACACAAAAATTGGAACAGGTAGCAATTTCATATTTATTATGCTTTTATTTCTATGGCGCCTTTCTTTTCACCTGCCTTACCTTAAGACTACTAAAACCACAAGATTTCAGAGTAAATTATTTAAAAACTGAAATACCTTTTTAAAATAATGTATTTCTTTAAGTAACAAGACAGTTTGAAACTGCTAATTTTCCCCTTCTTTTCATGCTCTCACACTGTTTATAAAAAACCCAAACTTTTTAAAATATGTGAGGCTAAGTCTCCACTTAATTTTTCTCCATTAATTCTGATAGTGATATCCACTTTCCTTGAACATGTCTATCATTCTAGCAGAAACCCAACTCTCAGCAAATAAAATTATCTTAATAGCTGAAAACCAGAAGAGAAAACAGCCACAAACACATCATGCAGGCACAAAGCTGGGAGGCAGACAAATGTGCCCCTCTGTAACATATTTCACTGTAGGATAACACAATGTCCCATCATACAACTTCAAGTCATAGTAATTGCCAAAACTGGTCACCATGTTTATAGCCTAATGATTGCTTCCCTTCTTACCCTGAGCAAGCCTGCAAAACTTGAAAGCACTCTACAAATGACAGCAGCAAATAAAACTTCAGTCTACATAAACCTAATCGTAACACTTCAGCAAAACTGAATTATTAGTTCCATTACTAAACCTGGTGTTCAAAAGGACTTAAAGGGTAATCTCTCCATCCAGCATTCAGAACAAATGCACATTTTTTTCCTTTCTCTGAAGCTACTGCAGCTCAATAAGTATTAAATAAGCTGATCTATGAAAGAAGAAAAATAGTTTTATGCCTTTTTTTTTGTTTCACATGCTGTATTAAGCATTCAGGAAACCAACTCAGCTTTAAAAAAATTCATCTTGTCTAGTCACCAGGCAAAAAATTAAAATTACTTATATGAAGTATAAGGAGTTTTAATTTGGTGGATTTTGTATTTATGCTTTTCCTCCATTATTCAACAGCTGATTAAAAGACAGAGTAATCACAGAATTGGTCAGGTTGGAAGAGACCACAGTGAGTCATCTGGTCCAACATCCCTGAACAAGCAGGGTCTTCCTCGAACACATGGCACAAGACTGCATCCAGATACAGATCTTCCCCAAAAAGATCAGAACATAAGCTGGTATGCATTCCATCAACCTTAATACAATATATCTTTTTTAGTACTTTCTTTTCTTTAAAACTGAGATGAAAACCAGTAGATAACCAGTAACTAACTTAGTGTTAACAGAAAAAATATAAAGTTCAGCCCTACAACACTTAATAATTAGCTTAACAGTCAGGCTTAGTGAACACAGACCAATAGATGTTAACAACAGCATTTTCAAAACCAAGTCCTACTTGGTTTTGAAGGATTAGGCCATAACTGGGTGAAAAGTTTAATATGGCATAAATAACATCAGCTCAGTAGTTTCCAAAGTAGTTCAAAACAATAGGCCAAGCACACTCTCTGCAGATTTTATCTAAATTGCTCACGACTTGGCTCTCCTGAAAATTACCTAGAGATCCCATTAAAGGCAATGATTTTTAAGATAAAGAATAAAGTAATAGCTTACATGATACCATCTCTTTGGGAGCTTTATGTTGCATTTGGGCAAAAAGGGGAGTATAAGATCATTGATGTCTATCTACAATCTGAACCTTGAACAAAGATTGAATTAAATGAATGGATCAAAACCTTTATATGCACCAAATGAAAAAATAAGCTTTGATAATCATCAGAAAATCTGGTAAACTGTTTCCTTGCCTCTTTTTAAGGCAGAAAAAATTGTGGAGTGCAGCTGGGAAGAAACGCAGCAAAATGAAAAATCATCAACCAGCAGAAAATTATGAGTTGAAATAGAATGTCATGTGAACAGCTGAAGATTTTGGATGAAACCAAAATCATGCAAATGCCTGTTTGGGCTCTTTTCATGGCTCTTCCCACTGATGGGAACAGGGTGGGAGAAGACTACATCCCTACCTCTTCCCTCTGCTCCTGAACAATGTGCAGGTGTGTGTCACAAGGAAGAGATTTTGCTTCAGGGTTCATTGTCCAGAAGAATGCCAAAAGAAAGGATGACACTGAGACAAACACATTAAAAAAATTACTTTTTTTTTTTTGAGTCATTCAGTATGAGTGAAACTCTATTTACCATGAAAATACTAGTGAAATACAAAATTGAACACATTTTGATGGGTGGCTACTTTAGGAAATGGCACATTTTTTAAGATCTTGGATTCTAATGTGTTAAAGGTTGGCCTTTTCTGGCCTAAAAGATACCTCTGATGAGAGATCCTATACCACAAACCAGTTACAAACATAATAGTTTTAAGATTGCTAAAAGACATAATTTGAAAAGCAGTTCATGAGCATTTCTCACGGAACCTAGCCTGAGATAAAACAGCAGATGACAATCCACTGCATTTGCTCCAATTTCCTGAGTACATCTCTCCAAGCACTAGGGGTGTCCTTGGCTGACAAACCAGGACAAGGGACGTGCCCTTGGCTAGAGTCAAAGCAGAATGTGTGCTTCTGCCATGAAGTTTTATTAGGAGAAGGTGATTGCACTGCCTGAAATCCAGCCTTATAGATGACATTCAACAACGAAAAACCTTCTAGAGCATCCAGCAAAATGAGTTCAGATTGGTTTTCTTAAAAACACACCAAGATCACAAGAAACTGCAGGTCTGTTCTCTTCCTGCTACAATTGCCCAATCTGGCCACTACTGTACCAACAGCTGTACAGCTCTGTAATGAAGTTTAAACATTTAAGGAGAGCTGGGTCAACTCTGAAAATGAAGCTATGTTGCCTCCTCTTTTACCTTTCAGAAGACTTTATCCCACACACTCAGATTTATAGGTGTCCCAGTTGTTTCCACACTGATCTATATATTTATTTTAATAAGGTGAGTAAATAAAAATGTGTAACAGTATAGTACAAGGGTAACACCCTTCTAGCTCTTCACTATTTCCAGCAATGAAAGCGAAGGCTCAAAACCAGAAAAGAGACAAGTTTGGTCAGAGAGTCATCACCCTGAGCTTTTTCCTACACACATTATTCCCTCCCCTTCAAGGTCCCCTCAAGGTAGAGTATATATTCTGTAGTGCCCTTCTATGGTCAGGATACAGAATTGAACCAAGCCTATACAATATACATTATTTGTGTGCAATAAATGACAGAACACAAATGCTTTGAATTCCTTACTCTGCATATATGGCTATGTTTTAGTACAGCATCCACATTTACATCATAATTTCCATGGGTCTATATAAACATGCATAAGATAAACAGGCACTCTTCCCATGCAGAACTGGAAGAATTCACCCAGAAGCTTTGCTCTGTAAATTATTTTAGATGCATTTTAATGAAGCCATAAAAAAACATTAGCAAGTGTGCTGGGAACTTTAGTTTTAAATTATTATGATCTGTTACTCGAACAGAAGTTATTAGTATTATTTAACCCCACTGGTGTACTTAAAATGAAAATAGTTTCAATTTTTTTTCAATAGGTTTTGTCTCTATAATATTTTTTCCAGAATACCCTTCCTGTTTAGCCTGTTGGTCTCTAGCTTTGTATACACAAAAAGATACCAAAATAACCCAGGCTTTCAAATGATCCTATCTCTCAGAATAAAAAGTAAGCATCAATCTAAGAACTCTTTATTAACCTTTTCACTCCAAATTACAGGAAGATTCATTCTTAAATTAAATAGCATGTCAAAAAATTCTAAGGAAAGCAACATCCACCCTTGCTTTTACCATTTCATGATTTCAAAATAAAAAAAAAAGTATTATTTATTATTAGCAACTACTAGTTGCTGCAATTCTTAGCAGTTCCATTAAAATAATACTAAAATTTGTTGAAAAAACACATTCTTGAAGCTTTTCATGCTGCATGTATATACAACAAAATAGAAACAACACTTGTCATGTCCTCTGCAAAGGGAAGAAATTGCAAATTCAGACAGATTCAGCATGGCCTTGCCTAGGACACTACACAGTACATATGCAGGAGGGCGTCTGCAGCAGCCAGGTGGGAGGGAGAGCTAAGAGAGCTGGCTGAGGTAAGGCAGATGTGTGGTCAGAAACACCCTGGCAAGCATGAACTCAAAGCCACCCCCCAAGGGCAGTTCTACAAACAGAACTAAGTCTCTTCAGGACCTTCATCATGCTTTCAAAATTTTCAGGACGTTTTTCATAGAAATACAACTAGATGCAACATTCAAGGGAAATACAGGCTGGACATTAGGATGAAGTTTTTCACAGAACGAGTGATTAAGTTCTGGAATAGTCTGCCCAGGGAGGTCGTGGAGTCATCATCCCTGGATGTGTTTAAAAAAAGATTGGATGTGGCACTCAGTGCCATGATCTAGTCGAGGTGTTAGGGCACGGGTTGCACTTGATGATCTTGAAGGTCTCTTCCAACCTAGACATTCTGTGATTCTGTGATTCCTGCACTGGTCTTATTATTCAAACCATGCTTCTACTCTCCCAGGCAGCACCAGCCCTTCTTGACACTGCTCTGCACTTGAATCCTCTCTGTCTACAGCACCTTCCTCAAAAACCTCTAAGTCTTCCCTCAGCCACACCTCTACAAGATAAAAATTTTCCAGTCTGCACACGTATCTAGCAGTCCTTGTTCCTTGGTACATGCACACAAACTACATTCTAACAGACTCATGTTACCATGATCTCAGCCATGCTTTAAACCTCATCTTCATCAATCCAGCAATCACTGAACTATTCCTCCTTTACCACTATGCTTGTATGTTTACACACAGACCACTGACCAAAACGACAAGCACATCACATCTGATGCAAATGCTGAGAGAAGTCCCCACAAACTTTCAATCGTTACCAGTGGCCTCGCAGCCATTACTTCTGAGTGCTGGCAGCTCACCAGCTCTTTATCCATTTTACTGTTACTGTAGAGTTCTAATTTTAAAATTAATTTTAGTTGAGTAACAGTAAATCAAGGACCTAACCAAATTTAAATGTTAGCTATATAAATAGTGTGCTTTCAGTTTGACAGCCAAGACACGAAAACAAAACAAGTAATCCACTGCTTCAGGTTAACAATTTCCTTTTGGCAAGAGTGTAAGTAATACAAAACTGGTCTAGCAGCAAAGTAAGTGATGCAATCTTAATTGGAGGCAGAGTAACCAGCTCCTCACACAATGAGGGCGACACACCGCCTACTAAACAATTTCTATAGCATATATATTACATGAAAGAAACATCTATGGTTTTTAATATAAGCTTTTAGGCATGATCACTTCTAAAAACAGACAAAAGTCAGAGTTTAAGCAGTGATGGTGATATGGTAAAGTCAAGCTTGAAAATGTCCTCCACACTGACTTGGTACAGTGACAAATTGAAAATACAGGTAATTAAAAAAGAAAAAGTTTTAAACATGTTCAACTTAAAACTAGAGAGTCTCATCAACAAGCTCCGGGTGTCTTGAGAGGCTTTAAGATGTTGCTGACCCAGGTGCTTAATCTCCTGCCACAGTTTTGGAGGCTGTGAGAAAGGACAACAAAAGGGGATGTGTTCTGTGCCCAGGACCCAGGATCTGATTCCCAGCCTCCACATCAGCACATGGCACCCTAAAAAAATGAGAGCTCAGGTGAGGGAAGTGAACTGAGGTGCAGGCATTGCCAGCTCCTCCATACTTTCCGCAATCTGAGGGGTGGGGAGAAGCAACCAGCTGGTAACATCTTAAACTACAGCATTTAAGGCTTCTAGAGTACATCTGTCAGAGCCATTTGTGAATAAATTTCAGCATAAGAGTTTGTAGAATTGAGAACTTCATATGTAAAGATTACAATGAAAACACAATAGATAAAAGCACAAAAAGCTACAAAGGCTGATTGATAATGTAAACGTGAGAGGGAATTATCATGGGTAAAGTTAACCTTTTCTTCATTTATACCACACAGCACCACCAGGGAGAAAACAATTGAGACTTTGAAATCTCCTACATTTTCAACCCAATCTGTTTCCCCAATATAAAAAACAGTTCATGACATAAAAAATTATTATTTTGTTTCACTATTTATTTTATTTCAACAGAAATACATGAGGATTAATTTAGCTTTCTGGCTAGAGGCAAACAACTACAGACAACGCAACCCCATTTTTAATTTGTTGTCTTACCTAAGACTAGAAATAATAACTGCATTAACAAGTGACAACAAACTTGTGTAGAAAATGGTGCGCTTCAGCTTGTCCTCTGTATTTTAACTATCATTCCCAACACTAACCTACTGCCAACATTTGCTCTTTTCCCCTCTCACATTTGCCCTTTCTGCTGTGACTTCTCCACCCTAAGTTTCTGCTGTCAGAACAGTCTTTCCCTATTTATTCATTTTACCATTTTACTCAACATCCAGGCCTGGATTCCTACTGCACTCTTCCTTTCCTATTTCCTATCCTTCTTTACAAACTCTTCTGGGTTTACATTGGCTAATTCATTAGCTTTTCTTCCCAGTTCTGCTTGTTTTTTGACTGTAAAACATACTGAGTGAAGGATGATGACAAGAACAATCACAACACATGAATGAACAATATTTATATTTAAAACTGCAAAAAATCTCAGGACACAATATTGTGTCTGTATTGTGCAAAGCTCCACTGTATCACTGAAGTGTGTGACAGACAGGCAGAATCAAATTTAAAAATCACTAATGCTGATTTTTAGCCCTGTAGCTAAAAAAATGCAAACAAATGAGAAACAAAGGGATTAGCACTGTCCATGTCAGGGAATGCCTCAAGTATTTACTCAACTAACTGATTACAGGGGTATCTGTGTGCAACTAGTGATATAATAGCACCTGGGATTCCATGACCTTTTCCCCTGACCTTCAACATAATTCTGAAGAATAAAAATATATCAGGAATCATAGGCTGTTGCAGGTAATTCTGTGATATTAAAGGTGCATTAATACAAGTTCTATTTGAAAACATGCACACAAGAACTTGTTATTCTTCCACAGCCATACCAGTGACCATCTATATTTGTCATTACATGCAACAACAGCTCCTTCCTCTTCAGCAAACACCACATTTTTATGGAACCATCTTTCCTTCCTATTTTCTTTTCAGAATGAAAAAAAAAAATGTTACCTGCTTATTTTGTGTGTCAAAAAATACTTCAAGAATAAACCTGATTATTAAAGAGCTATAAGAAACACTTTCTTCATCTCCTCTACCAACCATCCCACAAGGTTTATGTTGTACATAATACTGCAGTGATATATGGCATCATCAGGTTTGTTAACTAAAAGCAGTTTTACTGTGCTTATGATTGATCAACTATGAGACTATTAAAACATTAAAAACGTTAATCTTTGTAATAATCTCCTGAAAATTTTTATATTAATTTAAACCATGTATTATTTTAATATTTAATCATTGCAGACTTCACTTGGAATGAGGATAACCATTCACTGAAAAGCACTTCATTTTTTATTTTGAAAAATGATCGGCTAGTATTTATTCTGTAAATCTCTTCACATTTTTTCCTCAAGCAAAGTAAACCTGCAAGCAAATGAAAAAATCCACAAGAGCAGAAAAATTTAAGGCAGAGTTTGGGTCAGAAAACATTGACTTTCACACTCCTGTTTCCCAGGAGTAACTGCATTACAACAGTAGTACTGTATGAGAGTCAAAGGACTGGGGGAAACTTCTACTGCAAATGGAAATGACTGGCTTCTTTTGTCTACATCTTACAATCACCTACGTTGCATTCTCTTCATGTATCCCATAACATGTAAACATAATAATTCACTTATTCTTCACAAGTACCTAACAGAATGGCGAGGCTCCCCACAATGATATTAAATAGGTTTAGGTTTTTTTAACAGGCAACTCAATTTTGTAACATTAGCCCAACTCCTGTCCTCTCCTGTAATTCACAGTTTCCCTTGCTTAATGCAAAATTTAGTTTAATATGGAAATATCCCAAAGGAAAAAACCCAACAACTTTCTAGTTATGATAAAAATCCCACAGAAACTCTGAAATTCTAACTGCGATTAACTAGTCTTCATGGTATCAATTCATTTTGAAAAGTATTTAAAATTATCTAACCAAAACTAATTTATGGTCTAGAGAAACAATTTTCACAGAAAAATGCAAAGACAATATCTTCACTGCACTGCAAAAATATAATCCAAAGAAAACAACTCTTGTCTTATTTTCTACATAGGGTCTACTAAAACTGGATGTTTTCTGGAGCTACTGCCATGAAGTACATAAAGAGCTTCAGATGCCCTTTAGATTGGGCTGTGGGAGTTTGGCTGAAATATTTGAATTAAGTAAATCCTAAAGGTACCCCGAGCAGTACCACAGGTTAATGTATTAGCTTACACAACTAGACTCCATTCTGCAAGGTCAAAACTACCACACAAACTGGTATCCTAATCTGAAGAGGCTGCAGAGTCTAACAGCAAGAACTACGAAATCCAGAGCTGGCAGAAGCAAGTGTAGTATCTTCCTATGTATACAAACTTATTCTGCATAGTTCAAATGCATGGAAAAAAAAACCAACCAACCAACCAACCAAAAACCAGTAATAAAGGTACTTCCTTTACTCCCGGTTTTATGAAGAAAGTATGTATCTCTTTGCATATCACCTTTCTCTAAAGTAGGTTCTTAAGGACAGATGTATGGAAAAATCCTGGTCACACAATGTGATGTAGTAATAAACTCTGGAAGCCAGTTGCTTGTATCTGAAATGGAAGGCATACTCCTGCTTATATGACTTTATAAAAGCCACATACATGTCTTTGTATGAAACTCAATATAGGACTTAAAGCTAAATACTTAAGGAATTTTACCACTGTTAACAGGCACCTCTGCTTTAGTAATCTGATTTGAAGTAATCTTTCAAAACCTAGTTGTCTGAAGAGCTCCCACACTCGCACTGAAAAAGTACTTTCTGTATTGTTTTTGCAGATACAAAATACTATTTTAAGCACAGTAAGAAGTCAGTTGTAGAACACTGTAGTAATCTCTTCTTGGCTCCATCAATCAAATTCACAGAATTCCCAAGATTGTTGATGGACCTTTTGAGGTCACCTACTTGACCTCATGTACTCCTGCTCAACTAGGTTTAGCTAGAAGACTACACATAAATTATATCTGAAATAATCTTTCCAACTTTCCCAGTGACAGGAAAGCCGAGTCCTAGAGAGTAAACTGTATTAATGCATGGTGAAAGACAATCATATTAACAAAAAAACTGGCCAAATTTTTCTTTAGGTGAGCAGACAAGCTATTTTCTGAACAATGGTTTGTCCCCAGCCCATTTTGTACCAAAGAGTGAAGTAATTCAGCCAAGATTACATGCCAAACAGCAGTACTTAAGACACGGCTCAATTTTTCCCGGATTTGTAGAATTTAGTGTATCTCTTAAACACCACCTTATACATTTTCCACTACAGAAATGTATCTTTAATAGCAGGTAGCCTTCCGTTCTGATTAGCTCTTTAGGAATGAGCCTGGGCCTCAACAGGAAGGAACTCAAAACCTGTGACATGCAACTGAATTACTGAGTGTGAAGGTGTGCACTGTATATACAGCCCAATTCCACCATAAGCTCTTTCAGAGAGAGTTTCTGATACTACTGTGATCTGTCCTTGTAACTGTGTGGGCTGATGGAAGGTGGAGCAGCTTGAGAGCCGCATGAACAGCGTGGCAGAGAATCCCCTGCCAACACTTCACATTTAGAAGTTTTTGCAGCTCACATATTATCACGGATTCCTGTCCAAGATTTTCTGAGCACAGGCACGACCAGAGCACTCTGCAAAGAACACAAAGGAGTCCAATGTACCCGGAACACATCACGCCTGTAAGGCAAACACAGCCAGCTCAACACTCCGGGTCGGATCAGATTTACTGCACGCCCAGGGCCGGCCGAACACACCCAGCAGCGCTACACTCGGTCTCACTGCACGTGGGGATCAGCACACACACAGCAGCGGATTGTCCACATCCAGACACCCTAAAACCGCACACCAGACGGAGTTCCACGCACACACGCCCAAACACACCGCACGGGCCGGCAGCATGTGAGCAGTCGTGCTCACGAAGGAACACCGTGAGCTATTCTCCCATGGAGGCATCGCAGGCTTCGGCCAGTTCGGCCTCGAACACGGCCCCGCCGAGGAGACCTTGGTGAGGGGTTTGTTTCCCTCCAATTTGAATGCCTGATGAGGGTCGTACTTCCTGGAGCGCGGAAAAGCAAGCCCGGCAGTCGAGGGCTCTCGGTACGGTGAAACGGAACACCAACACCGACCGCAGCACAGCGCAGCGCGGCCGCTATTCCTGCCCACGCCCAAAATGGCGGCAGCACCGCCGACCCTCTCCCACCCAGCCCCTCCAGCCCGCGGTCCGGGGGCGGGGCCGCCCGGATTGACAGCGCGCTCCGGCCAAT
>VXAX01001632.1:0-10378 GCA_013399835.1 Leptocoma aspasia
CTGTCTTGTGTATTCCCACACCTCATGATTACACTCAAGTACTACTTCAAGGTTGAACCGATGTGCTGAGCAGGTGTGACTGGATGGAGAAACTTATTTATATAATCATATATCAGAGATTGATTTAAAAGCCCAAAAAGTATCTCTCATAGAGATTTCAGTTGCATATAATGCTCGTATTTGAGTGCTGGCAGAGGTTGTCCAGAAAGACTCTGGAGTCTCCACCCCTGGAGATACTCAAAAGCCATCTGGACATAGTCCTGGGCAGTCAGCTCCTGGTGGCCCTCCTTGAGGAGGAAGGTTGGATCTGATGACCCCCAAGCTCCCTTCCAATCTTAACATGTCTGTGATTCTATAGGTATCAGGGCAATCCTCAAAGATGGCTAGAGGGGATGTTTGGAGATAAACCCACCTGCACAAACCATGCTGACGGACCTCTTGGCTGCTCTTCCTTATACCAGCAGGAGATGTAGCTGTGGTGGAGGTGGCCCAGCTCTTCGTTGCTTTAGTGTTGTCCTCTGCCATAGCCTCTTTGGCTTTCTCAGATTTGTTTCAAAATAGTTTCTGATCTCCACTTGGGTAGCACATATTCAACTAGTGGTATCATCAACACCTTCATATGTAGACAGATACAAATGCCATTTCATAGAATCATAGATTATCCTGAGTTGTAAGGAACCCACAGGGATCAACTCAAGTCCAACTCTTGGCTCTGCACAAAACAGCCCAAACAATGCCAGCACATGCCTGAGAGCGTTGTCCAAACACTTCTTGAACTCTTCGTGAGGTTTGGTGCTATGACCACGCCCCAGTGGAGCCTGTTCCAGTGCCCAGCTACCATCTGGGTGAAGAATCTTTTCCCAATACCCAACCTAAACCTTCTTTGACTCAGCTTCATGCTGTTCCTACTGGTCAGAGAGAAGAGAATTATCCCACTATGTTCCCTTTTAAATTCCTTTAATTGGGAATTTAAAATATTTTCCCCAAGTTGAGTCTCTCTTGCCTATGACAGTAATTGGTAAAGATTTTCTCTCTATCTCAACCCAAAAGCTTTCTCATCCCATTTTCTCACCTTCTTTTATTAAAGGCATTTACATTTCAGTCCTAAACCTATGTGGCATCAAAGCTAGTAGTGGTAAACATGAGTTTTAGCAAGATTATATTAAATTCTGAATAGTCTGAGTGGCTTTTTAGATTTTTTTTCTGCAGTCAGTTTATAATGAGACTTGGTAATGAAAATGGAAGTAAATGAAGATGTAGCTGTAACTCTTGATTGCCAGTTAAATTTTCTAGATTACATTGAGCTCTGTTTTCTCCACTGTTTCTTTTAAAACTAATTAAAGGAACTTCTGTACAGCAAGGTACAATGATGTTGAAAGTTTGGTTAGCTAGTAACTTTCTAGCTCTCCTTTGCACTGACACTGTAGAAGGAGCGGTAGCTCATTAAGGATGCTATAAATACGTACGAGGCTCATTTTTCTGTGCCGCTAAGTGGGTCCCACTTCAATTCAGAGCAAATACATTATATAAGTCTAGTGAGGGGACTTCTCCTTGGCACATACACTGGCATTAACCTATTGATAATGAAATTCAAAGCCTGTTTTCTCTCCTAAAGGGTGGACTGAGCTTTGTGTGAGCTGTCAGTGGAAATTAGGAGTTTAGTAATTGATGTAGTAACAAAAGAAGAGGCTTCTTTGTATTTCTTTGTCCTTGTGTACTTTTGACAAATACTGCTAACTGCTTGGCATTTGGTCCACTTTACTAACCAGCAGTTAAAATCGTGGGTTTGGGTAATAGTAAAAATAAAAATAATATATGAACTTATTTTTCCCACTAATATTATTCTTTCAGAGATGCCCTACAGTAATAATGCACTGTTACTCTTTAGAAATTCATCTCAGGAAAGCAACTAAGTGTATCTTTGTTCTTGTGGAACAGAATGAAGAATTGTGGATCTTCTGATCCACAAGATCAGAATCCTATTTTCTGTCACTTTAAAGCTATGTGCACATTCATGTGGGTAAATAAATGGTTTTGAGTTTTTTGACTTAATTTTCTTTTTTAAACATTCCAGTCTATCCATTTTGAAATTTCCTTAGTTGTCTTCATTTAAGGCATTTATTTCCTCTGCCGATAACAAGTGGCACTTAACCCTGGGTAATGTTAAATTTCCCTGATGAGTACATGTCAGTTGACACTGATATATCAAGCACATGGCTTGTGACAGCACTCAGTATTATCTAACCATGGGTTGTAATTACATGAGTGTGACATTTGTGGACGTATGAACTAGAAGAGTTCAGCATGACAATGCTAAAGGAAGTACTCAAAGAAAATCAAATCTTCCTCTAGCATCATGCATGTTGAGCTCTTGTAGCTCTTCCTCTCTTCCAGCTATGGAACCGTGCAGGGTGATATTTACACAGCAGTTAAAGTGTGAAGTTTCCTGCTAATCCATTTTCACAGTGCTGTTACAGGGATCATAAGCATGTGCAAGAGCTTTCCTTGAACCTGCTGTTTTAGTGCAGTGTTCAGTATTTGAAGCACTGATGGAGCAGGGGGAGCAGCAAGTTCCTCTGGAGCCACTTTCTGCAAGCAGTGTGAAAATGGGTATCTGTATGTAATGTGGATGATGACCATCAGTCTTGGCCACCTGGTGACAAAACAAAGAAAGTAAAGCTTCAGTCTTCTGAGTATAGGAAACTTTCACACTTTTCAGTTCTGCCTGTGGACTTTCTTGAGGTCAGTGTGTCGTGTATGCTGGGTTAACATCCCAGGCTGCACCTTCAGCCCCTGTATTTCTTCAGCCATCAGTTGTAGTGAGCTGAGAGTGCTGTTGAAACTGGCAAAGATCTGACAGATGGATTCTATTAAGTATTTGCACAAGGAAAGAAGTATCTGATTGATAAATTTTATTTTGGAATAGAAGGCAGGGTTGATATTCAAGCACTTTAGCATAAAGTGCCTTGTTCAGTAGGCAGTGTTTCTTTCTGTAGTCATTTCTGTGGCATTATTGTATCTGCCCTTGTATTGTGCATTAAGCTGTTACTACAGTTCAATTTTAAAATTGTAATAAAAAACCCTTAAAATTTATTGTAAAAAATAAAAAAGCAAATTTAAATTTGTAATTCATGTCTCTTAATTAAAGTGAGAAATTATTTCTAATTATTTCCAGTTATGCTTTGATTGCTTTTTGGTTATTCCCATGTGTATGGACCAGGCCACATTCATTTGAAGACTACAGATCTGAAATCTGAGAAGGCTGTACTGTCATTTGTTAGTGTCTTTTAAAGTTTAAGACTTTAGCTCAAGTGTTTTCTTCATTTTTGCCATGGTTATATTTTAAACCTTCAATCAGGGGAGTGCCAGGAGGCACTGCCTCTCAGATGCTATGACCTCACTGGAGATCCATGACTGGGACAAATCTTCTTTACTTGAGGCGTGGCTGCCAAGGTTCTTAGAGTACTTTTCCAAGCACCAGTTTTGGACTCTCAGAATCCACCCCATCTTAACACAGTTTTCTTTTTTTAGGATTATATTACTTCTCAGGATATAAACATCCTTGCAGGATGTTTTTGGACCATCTCCAGTTACTTCAGACTTGTTCCTATTTCTGTTTTTCTTTTCCATTGGTAGATATGAATAGACAGTAGTTTTCAGAGCACTTATATGTGGCTGTGCTCACCCAGCCGGAGAGATATTTTGGATATAGCAAGTAAATCTCTGAAGAAAGGAATGTAAACATTAAGCCATGTTTTGGAAACTATGTCCTTGAGTAACATTAATGCTAAAACTACCAATTGGAGTCAGATAAATTAACATAAGACCAAGAAGCTTTATGCAGCGATGTATGATATAAAAACCACGTGTTTCAAATAAATTTCTCTTTTATGCCGCAACTGAGTTGGAGCGAGTTTCTGCCTCTCTCTCTAGCTCGATGGCGACACTTACATCCTCAGATCTCACACAGCTGGAAATTGGTAAGGATTGCTTGAGGAAAGGAAAAGGAAAATTAGTACCTTCTGAGTTTCATGTTAGGGCTGGTAGATAGCCAATTTGAAAAATGTAAAGCGAGGGCTATAAGCTGTGTTAGCGCAGGGATAAAAAGCCAAAGTTGTGGTTTGCCAATAAATTAATCAGTAAGTTTACTGGTGTGATGGTCGTGGGTGTAGAAGTGTATTGCGGCATTAAAGCAGATAGAATTTTGATCTCAGCAATTTAGAAATTGGTAATGTAGAGGTAAATATGAATAACTTTTTCAACAGACTTTTAGTAGTAGGCAGACTGCAGCAGGCAAGAATTATGTTTGTTAAAATGGTTGAGATGAATATAAAGGCATGTTATTAAGTTTAGTTGTATGGAGAATATGCTGTGTATATGGAGTTTTGCAGTAGCCTAGACACGGAGGAGAAGGTATTTAACCATGATTAGCTGATCTTTAACTTAGTCAAATATAACTCACCAAGTTATAATTTTGACAGTCAGCTGTTACCACCATAATTTTTCTGAACTGGCAGCCACATGTTTTTACTGATGAACAGACACACCAGCTTTCCAGACATGTGCACACATGCACATACCATGACATAAGTATTTTACACAGCAGAAGAGGGAGAAGAGAGGGAAGATGAATATTGTGTTGTTAGAAACGCATTACAGTGACCCAGAGTACATATTTGTGATAACATTTGTCTTTTTCTCTACTTTTAATGCTAGGTGTACCCTGAATTGCAAATCACCAATGTTGTTGAAGCCAACCAGCCAGTTACAATACAGAACTGGTGCAAGAGGGGATGGAAGCAGTGCAATGGTCACCCGCATATTGTGGTTCCCTACAGATGTCTGGGTGAGTGGTTCAGTATTAGTCTGTTTTTTCCTGCTCTATTTTTTTCAGTCTCTTAATGAAGAAGATAGAGAATCTACACAAATGTCTTCTATACCTCAGTATTATTATCTTTTCTGAAGGGAGTTTTGTCCAATTGTTCAGTCCTTTGGAACTGCATTATCTAGAAAGAAAGTACTGCTGCTCTTCCCTAATTAAACCCTTCTTTTTTCACATTAATTTTTGAGTATCTAGTACTTGGACTCTTACCATGAAAGACTATGGTAATCTGTATTTGTTGAAACAAAAGAAAAGATACTTTATAAATTCCCCCATTTCATCCTGCAACTTTATTTTTGTAGCAGTTGCTTGCTGTTCTCTCCTGTGTCCTTGGTGCTTTAAATTAATTAAAAGGGAGGTCTCATTCTTTTGCTAACCTTTACTTTTGTCTGCATTAGAAAATTGAATTGTTAATTTGCCATTTTCATTAACATTCTAGGCATAACATTTTCTTGATATTATTCCATATTTAAGTATGTTGCTTTACCACTGCCATTTGAACTGTGATAAATGCTGGAGTTCAGATTTGGAACTTGCTTTTCTAGTAAGCCAGGACAGCTAAAAGGCATGGAAACCAACTCAGACCAGTTACTCCATAAAACAAATAATGAAAGAAATTTTTAAAAAATATGCAATGTTTCTAGAATTTTTGTTGATTTATGTAGAGTAGGTAAAACACAGGGCACAATCTGCCCTTAGCAAAGGGCTAAGGGACTGAAGAGTGACTAACAGAAATGCTACCAGTGTGGTCAAAAGTGCCAAAACAGCAGGTGTATAAAATCTATGCTAAGTATCAGGGAAATTTTTTTGTTTGGCAAAGTTTCTAGATCTGATGTTTGTTTGTATAGATATAAAAAGGGTGTTTCTAAACCTGCAGTATATCATTGTTGATGCTACTGAGACTCTGCAGGACTAGTTTGTTCTGAGCAAAAATCCTCAAGGAGAACCCAAATTCAAGCCTTTTGGTGAGGAGAAGAACCTGTCTCTAGGAATTACAGATTCTGACTGTGGGAAGGAACCTGCTGGTTTTCATGTTTTTCCAGACTGCTGCACGAGTTGAGTTGGTTGGTTCCACTACAAGCTTTAATGCTAAAAGGGACATGCTCTTTTACCCGTGTGTTGCTGTGTTTTCTTTAGTTTTTTATAGTCAGGATAGACACATCAGCTTGTACTGTTTATATGTGTGTAAAGCCAGATAAGCAGCTTGTTAGAGATGAGGCAGAGCTGCAGTCTCACATAGAACGCATCACAATATATTTGATCAGACTCCATGAGAGTGCACTTGCACTAATTAAAGATATGGCAGAAGAACATCAGGCTAGTGGAACTACAAAAACTTAATTTTTATTAGTTATTTTATTGTCACCACAAGCAAAGCTCTGAATTAAGAAAAGGGAATTCTTAGGTTCAGGACTATTCTTATGTAGATTTGGTCAGTGCCCTGGAGGTCTTACAACCTAGTTTAAGCTAAAAGATAATGTCATCATAAGAGCAAATGAATATAAATTGGCTATGAATAAATTTAATCTGCAATTATAAGGAAGTGTCTGCAAGCATAAGGTGCTCCAACAGTTGTCTGGTTCAGGAGTAAAAAGTCTAATCATGCAGAAAGAAGTTCATAAATTTATGGACAGGACTCTATGCAGTTCCTTGCAGGAGTGAGGAACTGGACGTGGACTTTTAACGTTCCTTCCCTGAGTTGCAGTTTTGAAAGAAAAATCATTGCAATTTGTATGGTTGCTATCTTAGGTAGCAAGGTTTGGATGCAAAAATTTTAAAGATGTTTAAGTACTTCATTCGCATTAGCCCTTAGCCCTTAATTTTTATTTTAAAATCCCCATATATGCTATTTTTTTCTGGTTTCCTTGTAATTGTGGCTTATGTAGTTGTGTCTGACACATTGTGTTTGTTATCCGTTTCATATGCTGACATTCATCTTTTGACCCTGACTAGAATAAACCTTAGATACTGATGTTCCCTGGAGGAAAAATGGTGGAAGTGGCCATAATCTGCAATTTCTCCATCAGCCAGACCTCTGCTTGTTGTGTACTATGTCTGTCTTAGAATACTTTTTCTTAAATGATGTTTTGGTACAGAACTAAGGAGTCCAGAGAGCTTTTAATTTTTTTTCTCTCTTCCTAGTACTTTTTCAGTATTAAAATATAGTTTTTTATAAAGTTGCATCTTGCCTGTTAGCTCTGTGTGTGCCTCAGCTATTCTTAGTGTGGCAGCTGTTAGTGGACATTGCCAGAAGTTGGGCATTGCCAATGTGCGTTCCTCTGTAATTTTAGTGGAAATAAACCTTGCCCTAGACCACTGCTAAATCCATCTGGTAAGAATTAAGATACCAACAGAAAGTTCGTCAGTGGGCAGCTGATGGCAGGGTTGAGTCTTAATTTTGCATTGCTCTGAGGATCACTTCAAGTATCTTGAGGTAGCTTGAGGTAGAGACAATATTTTTCACAGTTGAGAAACAGCGAGTGACAGAAATCTGGCAGCTTTCAGGCCAGAGCATCTTTTAGTTACAGTCTGCTTATATCATAATTTTCAGCTAAGGCTTTCAAATGTGTAGAGCCCATTTCACTACAGCCCTTTCCAGCTCCAGGAGTTTTTTCTCTATGAGACTTGTGCAGGGTGGTAGTTACAGCAGTTCTTTGTAGCTGTATACTTCAGTAACATCCATCACATTTACTAGATTACACAGCTTCATATTTTCTTACGAGAATGCAGCTAAAATATAAAAACAGTAGTTTAAACAAGGCAAAATGAAAGCCCCTTATTTGAGTTAGCCATGTGTCTTTGCGTTGACCACAGAAATATTCCCTAAAAATGTTCTAATTTTTAATTAGAACATTTTTAATGTTCTAATTAATTAAGATTTAATCTTAAAGAGTTAAATGACATTGTCTGGGTGAGAACTGTGATGCTTGACATAGAGCCATGAATGTGTAGACAGCAAAGATGAGGACCTGTGAGATGTGCTGGTGGAAGAGTGAAGATCTGCAGAACTTCCTTCTCCTGGTCTCAGGTGTGTGTGCCACACTTATGCCTGCAGCACTTGGTGTGTGGCACAGCTTGCAGGGTTACAGCAGACAGTGCCAAGAAACCAATGATGTCTTCTTTACTTTACGGAAACTGTTTTTGGGAAAATACCGTGGCTCCCAACCTCGCTGTGTAAGTGTTGGGGGAGCTCTGCCAGTGGCCACAGCAGGAGAGCAGGATTTCTGCCACTGTTGGGCAGTGTGGGCAATAAACATTTCTGGTTTGTACTTTCTCCTCTCTTCATGGCTTGCCTGAGGAAAAGCAGCTGGTGAATTTGTGCAGTGTGGCCAGTGAAATGAAGCAATTCACATCCATGTTCCTTGCTGGTTGTGGGAGAAGGCATCCTTGTCCCAGAGATGTGACTCTTTGATAATAACCTTGGATAAATGTGTGGCTATGCTTTTCTGAATAAATGACATTTCAGTTTTTATTGGTGAAATACATCCTGAACCCTGGATAGAGAGGAGAAGCTCAGATAGGTGGGTGTTTTTGAATCATTATATGGCCATGGCAGACAGCATATGGCAAGGTGTGGCAAATGGGGAATTACAGGAGATGAGCCGTGTGAAGTGCATGTTCAGGGGTGGCTCTGCCTCATTATCCTATTAATGTATGCTGCTAAGCACTGCATTAACAGTGTTGGAAAGATCCAGATATGTTGGAATTTCATGTATATAGTCTCTGTCAATCAGAATGTGATTACTTGCAGTGATTTGTTCATAGACAAGTAGATTAGGTTATATGAAAAGTATATTTTGCTGCTTGGTTATGTAGTGAAAAACTGGCATCTGCTCCTGGTTTAAAAAAAAAGTATTTAAAAATATTTTTTTAACTTTTCATGCTTTATTACTCTAGCAGTTAGTGAAGTTATCTTCTTGTTGATGTGTCTTGATTTGAAAGACAGGTGTCTGCCAAGGAGGGTGGGAACCTCCCTTGGAATATAAACCCTTCCCACCAAAGTATTATAACTTTGAAATTACAGGGCTTTCAGGCAAAGATATGGAAAAAGGAATAGAAGTTCTTTACTTATATATATATCTATATGTATAACAAGACAAATAAACAAACAACAGCAGCAACAACAAACAAAAACCAGAAGATCAGTAGCAGCCTTCTCTCTGATGTTGAGCACTTTCCCCTTTGGTGTAGTTACGGTCACAGCCGGCAGGGGCACTGGTGGCTCCTGGCCAGGCGGGGCAGGTGCGAGGATTCCCCTGTGGCTGCAGGGGCCGCTGTAGCACAAGCTCAGCCATCCCTTCATGTGCTAATGACAGGTGGGCTGGCAGGAGAGATAAGGGCCTTCCTTTACAAACTCAGGTCAGGAAGCCAACCCCAGTGCCCTTCCGAATGACGAAATGGGCTGTAGCAGGAACCTCGGGGTGGTGACTGGAATGGCAGAGGCGGGCACACCCAGGGTGACAAACAAAATGTAGCAGAAACTCGGCAGCCCTGGCAGGAGCCCTGGCAGGAGCCCTGGGGTGTCCCTGATGTTGAGTTAAAGTGTTGCAAAAAAGCCCGAGGCAGCGGCAGAAGACAGTGGGGCTGGGCAGGTGCAGCTGGGTTTCTGCAAGCAACTGCTGCAGGCAGCCAGGAGAGGTGCCTTCTGGGAAGGGGAAGGGGTTTGGGGTCCTGGTTTTTTCCTGTGAGGCACCTGAATAGATGGTGAGTGTTATGAATAAAATTTGGGCCAGGAGACACAACTCCCCTTTGATGGCCTTTATTAAGTGACAGCCCTTTATTGGGAATGGGGGGTGCTGCCGCTGCTGCCACTCCTGCTGCTGCTGCTGCTGCNCACAACTCCCCTTTGATGGCCTTTATTAAGTGACAGCCCTTTATTGGGAATGGGGGGTGCTGCCGCTGCTGCCACTCCTGCTGCTGCTGCTGCTGCCGCCACTGCCGCCACCGCCGCCCCAGGGTCCGTCGGCAAGGAGGAGGTGCAGCCCTGCCATTATTGACAGGTCTGGAGGTCCTGCCCTCACGGGTACTCCTCAGGGACCTGTATCGGCTCTGTCGTCTAGGGGTGGTCCATCCGTCGGTGTTACGCTGTATTCATGGTGAGGGTTGGGACCTGGCTCCAGCTGGTGTCCTCCGCTTCCCCAGGCTCCTGCCATCCGGTAGGTGTCATTTGCGGCTGGTTTTGATGGCTATTTGCAGTTTTAAATAAGTAAAAATCGGCCGGGCAGCTTGCTAATTAATATGCAGATGTTCGTGAGGCATGCCGGTCCCACACGAGCCTTGGGACGCGGGTATGTTCAAAGCTCTGAGAAGGCACGTGATCCTGCATTCCACACGGCGTGGAGGGGCGTCTCACACGGCCCCGCACCCACGTGGGCACAGGGGAAAGTTCCATGGCGGGGGAGGCTCTGTGCCTCCCCGCGCTCCACAGGCAGGCTCGGGGGTCGTTTAGCACAGCTCTGTGCCCCCCTTCGGGCCGGGCCGGGGCTGGCCCGCTCA
>VXAX01001632.1:10438-32902 GCA_013399835.1 Leptocoma aspasia
CCCGTGCGGGGCACGGGAGAGCCCGCACAGCACTTAGCAAAGGGAAGGGGGTGAACTGGGGGGTTACAAAAAAAGGGGGGGTAACTTGGATAATGCACTTAAACAAGATCAATACATTTTTAACAGCAACTTTAAACTCGGAAAAACTAGAACTGTGGTGAGTGACCCTTATTCATAACAGTGAGGGTCCTTTCCCCTGAGATTGGGTGTTAATAAAGTCCCAGTTCAATGGTTGTTCTTAAGAGCAAAGGCTCACCCACGGTAAGGAAGAAGTGCTAAAGGGCTGGACTCGTCCGTGGCAGTGAATTCTTCCCACGGTAGCGGCAACTCGACTGTTCCCTTCTGATCCCGAGAGCATGAGAGAGCGAGGAGCTTGAGCCCAGTACCTGACCCCCCAGCTAAAATCTTGTGGTATCTCTGCCCTTCTAAAGAGAAAACCTCTGCCAGCTAAGAGAGTGGCCAGCTGCACTCCTGGCCCTCCTCCCCTTCCCAACCACATCTTTTGTCTCTTAAGTACCCGTCTTTACCATCTCTTAGGCAACAAAATGGGAC
Organism: Leptocoma aspasia; assembly: GCA_013399835.1. NCBI lineage: Eukaryota > Metazoa > Chordata > Aves > Passeriformes > Nectariniidae > Leptocoma > Leptocoma aspasia. Next base: position 10,991 of record VXAX01001632.1, read on the forward strand.
AAAATTCCCTGAAAGGAAAAAAAACCAAGGAAAACTCCTAACCTCCAACCTGATGTCAGAAGAAAAGGCACGCTCAAGTTTTGTTATGCGTGCCTAGCCAATTATATCAAAGAAAACACCAAGGTTATGCCTGGAATAAATAATTTAAATCGAAATATATGTAATTGGCAGTTCTTCTAGTAGTAGTTCTTCTAAAATTACTTGCTGTTTTAATGGTGGAATTTTTTCACACAATAATGTGAAGTACATGGCAAAACTTGCTGTTTTTACCTCCTCTTAAACTCACTTTGCACCTATTTCTATTGCATTGGCAGAGCTTCTCTTCTGGCTAATTGGAAACACTTTCCACTGGCTTTTCCATGCAGTGTTTAACTAACAAAATGACATAAAATTATTGTCCTGGAGTTTTCCTGTCGCTGTTAGTTTAGCTTTTCGCCTCCAGCTTGCCTCAGTCTTCAGTCAGCCATGTGAGTGATGCAGGCAAGCCTCACACCACACTGTTCCTAAAATTCTCTTTACTTTCAGCCTACACAACTACAACACGTCTAGTTTTTCTGACAACACTAGCTGACAGGAAGCAGAGGAGTTACTGGTCATTCATATAAACAATAAGGAATTTATTGGTTTATTATAGATCTAAGAAGGTCTATTGCCTCATGGTTTATAACTGTCTTTTCAATTATTTTCTTCTCAAAGCAGGATTGTATAAACCATTTGAAGTGGCCTTTGGCATGTTTCAGGGGACAAAATCCCATCAGCTCGACAAAGAGGTAGGGAGCTGGCAGAGAAATCCTGAATAAGATCACCCACCAGCAGCACAATGTGGTGGGCTTTTTTTGGCTGTTGTTTCCCCCACAACCTGCTGGGAACCTACCCCTTGGGCCCTTGAAGGAGGCTCCCTTCCGTGAGTTCTTTGCCAGGGATGAAAAACGAGCGAGACTCACTGATTCTTGGTCTTCAGGTTATTGTTTATTCTTTTCTTATCTTGAGGTTGATATACTGTCCACACCAGACTCAGCCCGACAGGAGCAAGGCGCAAAATGGACCCCGAGTTCCCAAAATCAAGGCCTTTTAAAGATATTTGACCCAATTACCTTTTAACACGTATCTTGTTTTTACTTTACTACCAATAACTTCTGCTAATCTACACACGTAGCAATCATGCTGCTACCATCTCTAAGCAATGACTTTGTGCCAGCAATACTACAGAAAATGAAGAAGAAGAAGGAACAAGAAGGAAAGGAAACCACACCCTAAATACTCCATCTTGTCTCCCATTCACTCTCACACTAAAACCCTAAAATCCTAAATTCTTCACCCTGTGATAGATTCCTACTACTGCTGCTACATACCTAGTTCACACCTGTGTTCTCCAACTCATCCAAGCCTTAGCAATTTTTTCCCTGGAACAAAGGTTAAAAACAGTGTCTGACTGGGGGTCAGGGCTCCCTAATACAGGCAGGGAAACACTCCCTGTGCCCTGGATTCCAACACACAAAAACTTCCTTAGACAGTCACAGCTCCGTTTCTGGAGGCTTCCACCTTTTCACTCGAGTCAAATAATGGTTCAGCTGTTGGGTTAGCCAGATCCTAGCTGAAAGCATAGAAACACTGAAGTGCAGAGATAAAACAAAACTAACATTCTGCTGATGACCAGAATGTACTTATATATATCATAAATGTAAAACATCTGGTTTTTGTGTAGTAAGGCCAGAAGAAGAAAGAATTCTGAACTTGTGTATTTCTGTGCATTCTTGGGATGTACATATGTTTTACTTGTTTGGTGGCTGCAGTAAGGTTCTAATAAGAACAGGTCACAACACAAAAGCTTTTTGAGATCTTGAACATCACAGTTTGCAGATCTACTCCTAAAGCAGTAAAATAATTTCTTATAGGTAAGGACTGTGTTATAAATGTGGTCATGATCGAGCCAAATTAAAATTGATCAAGCCAATTTTAATTAAGAAAAAAAAAATTTTATTTTCGTGACCGAGAATTTCGGCCGCGATAGCCACAAAAGATAGGTATAGCACCGAATCAATGCGGGCGACCGTAGACCCAAGCCCCTCTCGCTTTGGGTTCTCCCGATTCGCCGCCCTGGTCATCGAGCTACCCGCTTAAATACAGTTTATTTTGCTGCCGGCAGAAAGTCCATTCTTCTCTCACTGATGGTTCAGATGCAAACGTCTGTCCTTTCAGAGTCCGGTGTTGGACAAAGACGTCCGGATTCGCGGAGATGGCTCTAGGAGGTGTCCTCTATTCCTGTGATATTGTTGTAAATGCGATTTCTCCGGTTGTTGATGAATATGGAAGAGGGTGGAGTAGAACCTTCCGAGTTCTTGAATGGGATGAGGACATCTCGACCGATATCTTATCCAGGAACCGGTGATGGGCGATAATGTCCCATCCTTATCACATCTAGCCACCGGAATTGGTGTTAATGTTCCTCAGGTGCCTAGAGATATCTCTTCCTGAGATATCCATCTGGGTGTAGTTGGACATCAGGAAAGGGAAACCTTATCAATCCACTGGCTCCAGTCCCTTGTTTTGCTAATGAGAGGTCGGCTTGCCCTTGCAGCTAGGGTTTTCCTCGAGTGCAATTTAAAACTTAGAAGTCATACTATTACTAAAAAGGACATATTAATATCTACCACCCTTTAATAAGATATTACTTTATTAATCACCTGCCTGAATTACCTGCTACATCTATAACAACTGGAAATGATGTGCTTATTTGTATCTTTACAATGGACTAAGGAAACCAAAACTACCTGTTTTGGTTTCACACACTTCAGCAATAGCTCATAGGAAGTGGTCACAGAGTATGCTAGTTTTCTTCATAGCTATCTGCTAAAGACAGCATAACACATTGTAGTAAACCTTTCTATGTTTAGGAGCTTAAGAAGTGTGAAAAACGCCATTCACTTGTGTTTAAAATTTTAAAAGTTTAATAGTAATAAAAATTAAGGCCATACATATTTGGACAGTCAAAGTTAGGACAATAAAAGACAATAAAAAGCAAAGAATTATGGACATCCAGGTCCTTCTCTCTCAGAAAAAGCACACCCACTAGCAAGGGATTAACCTTTAAAAGTAATAGCCTGTTGCATATTCATATTTCTTCATACATCATTCAAACATTCCTCTCAAACAAAGGGTGTCTTCTGCTTAATTTCTGCTCCCTGTCTCATTACGTAAATCAATTTCTTGGCTCTTGAGAGTCTGGAAGAGGTACGATAAGGAGACAATAATTATTTTCTCAGGATTTTGGTGTCTTCTTGTTATCTTTATGTGAAGAATTTCTTGGTTATCTTATCCATTCTTCGAGCTAGTTACAAAAAGTATCTTACATCACATAGTTTCTGTTTTAATATTATGCTTTAGCCAAAAAAACTACATTTAAAAGATTAATACAGCACTAGAAAAATTGATGCAACATAACTTTCCAACATAGCACATATAGTATTCATTCTAATATTTGCAAAGAGCCAGTCATATAATATGCATTTTTCACAAGAAGGAATATATTAGCACTTACTAGTTGTGCTTACTTTTGCAGTGCAAATATGCCTGTAGATCAACCAAAACCAAATGTTTGAATTGCTTTAACCAAGTCAGCAAGCTCAAACCCAAACAAACCCTTTGTGACCTATTTAGTCAGTGTACCACTATCAACCAAAGAGCAGCCAATACCCAATTGTAACAATTTTTAGCGTAAAGCTACCGAGACAAATCCCAGAACCAATTAACATCATTTAGACCCTAATTTTCTTAAAGCACCTTCTGAACCTCAAGAATTAAAAATTCTTAGTTCTTTAACAATAGAATTTTATACTAAGTTTCAGTACCAGAGAGATCCACAATTAAATATTATGGTCATTATGAAAAAGACTATAATAACAATTTCAGACCCTAAAGCCCTACAAAACAGCTTACATCAAGTTTATTTCTACTTTAACTTACCTCAAGCATAACATTGAAGGATTAAAGTGCTAGCTAAGTAAAAAAGTCAATATTACTTCCATTACAATTAGTAACATAATGACAGATGTTAGTACTATCATACATACAACCTTACAAAACAGAGCCACCGTAGATTTTTTTACTAGCATATGAGCATAAACCATTGGGTTGTATGATTTTGTCTGACCATTCAGAGTCCATCCACAAACAACTTCAAAAACTGAAGGATTTAACAAATCAAATTAATACAGACAATAGATCATAGTTAGATGACTTACTTAAAAGATAGAGTTTTACACCTTAGCTAAAAGAGCTTTGCAAAATAAGTTTATATACAGTAATTGTTATAGTGACAATGTTAGTGATAATACCTTGTATTCTTCACTATACACAATAAATGATGAACAAGACCATCAAAGAAGTTTTTTCCATTCAAGAGAGAGGGGGAAATGTGGAAAATGGATTTGTAGAACTTTCTCAAAGCTTGACAGAAGGCTCACATAGTATGCATCTGTATGCAAACCTTGAAAAGGATGATATAATAATTAATATAAGACTGATATAATAAGAATGATAAGAGATAAGAAATGCTGAATTAGAAATGCCATGGAATAGGACAGACATTGTTGAGAGAGAAATGGAACTAGAAACAAGTTTCAAAAGATGGCCTTGCAGATAAGACTAGATACTTTGGAGAAATAGAGCTATGAAAGATGCATTGTAGTAGGACCCATGAGGGGTAATTTTAGATGATTGGCTTTAAGGCATTTACAGCATGGTGTCACAAAAGTTGATAGACCAAGAAACGCTTATAATGTATTGTAATTAGGAAATAGTTGGCTTCTGGTTGTTACGGCGTGGATTTTAACATCTGTATTGTCGCACCCTTCACATGAGACTGAAAATGGAATAGAAGTTTTTAAAACACCTCTCAGTTACCGATCTCTGAATCAGAAAAAGGCATAATCTGACGATTGTGTGTATGTTAGAAGAAGCTTTATTAATGTCTGGTTTCTGTTATTGTGATTTCTTGTTTATATGTCCTCTGTTTTTCCCATAAGTCCCCTTTCCCCCTCTCTGTAAAAGCTTGTTGCTAGGGGGCGTGGCATGACAACACCTGACCTCCAATCAAGTTGCAAGAAAGTAGCCTCCACCAATAAATGGCAAAGAATAGTTGACTGACAGATTTTGAGAAGGGCCAGGGTTGGCTGACACAACCCCAGGGGTATAAAAGGCGAAACAGCCATTTTTGTATATGATAGAAATAAAAGGGCCAGGAGACAGAACTCCCTTTTGATGGCCTTTATTAAGTGACAGCTCTTTATTGGGAATGGGGGCTCCGAACGCGCCGCTGCCGCCACCACTGCTTCTGCTGCCGCTGCTACTGCTGCTGCTGCTGCTGCTGCTGCTGCCGCTGCTGCCACCCCAGGGGTTGAGGACAAGGAGGAGGAGGTGCAGCCTTGTCACTACTGACAAGTCTGGAGGTCCCAGTTCCTCACAAGAATCCTCAGAGAGATCTAATATTGGCTCTGTCGTCTAGGGGGGTCAGTCTGCTGGTATGTTATTTTGGTTATGGTGAGGACTGGATCTGGCTCTAACTGGTGTCCTCCACTTCCCCGGACTCCTGCTGTCCTGTGGGTGCCATTTTCGGCCAGTTTCAGTGGTTATTTGCCATCCTGGATCGGCTGAAATCTGCCAGACATCCTTGCTAATTAATATTCAGATGCTTGCAAGGCATGCGGGTCCTGCTGGCCCTCAGAGTTCCGCAGCGCACCCGCAAGCCATGCTGGGAATGCAGAAGTCCTGGGATGTGGCATGGTCAAAGCCCTGGAAAGCTGCGTGATCCTGGGTTCCACACGGCGTGGCGGGGGGGGGCCTCGCTCGGCCCCGCGCCTCCATGGGCATGGTGGAAAGCCATGCACTGCCGCATGGCGCACAGCACAGGGCTGGCTCAGAAGTCCCACGCGGTCCTGTGTGGGGGAGCCCCATGCCATCTCACGCTCTGTGGGTAGTCTCGGGGAGCCACCCAGTGTGGCTCCATGCCCCCGTGGGCGGGGTTGGGCACCACTCTGCACGGCCCCGGGTCGGGAACAAGGCACCCCGCACAGAGCCAGGTCCCCACCCAGAGCAGGGTCATGGCAAAAGACAAGGGAGTGGACTGGGGTTACATGGAAAAAGGAGGGGGAAACTGGATAATACAATTGAACCTGAAAAAACAAGATTGATACAGTTTTTAAACAGCAGTTTCAAAACCGGAACTTCAAAACTGGAACCGTGGTAAGTGTCCTTTCTTTTTATTCATAACAGTATACAAGCACTTGGCTGCCAGTCACAAACTTCCAGCAGCAGTGTTCTTTTCCTTATTCAGTCCTTTGTTGTATTTTGATGAGGTTTAATAAACGTTGACATTTTAAAAGTAAGAGATCGTTTCTCACACATTACATTTAAGCAGATCACTTTAAATTTCTTAAGTGGTTTCTAGATCTTGTATTTTTTTATGACACAATACTTTCACCAAAACATCAGAATTACTTTTCAGGAAATATGTGCTTATCTTAACAAGCACAGTAAAAGAGTTAATAATTTGTTAACTGTAGTAAAAACATTTAAAATACATATATAAAAACAATAATAAAATATAACAATAATAAAATATATTTAAAAATNATATATTTAAAAATCAATATGTGTAATATAACTAGAAGTATATATAGTAAGTCTTTTGTTGTCAGAGTGGTCATAAGTGTTGGGGTTTAGGATTCTTCCTTTTGTTTCTTTCTCTCAGGGAATTTCTTCCCATTGCTAGGAGACAATAAGACCGGGGTACTTAAGAGAGACAAAAGAAGTTGCCACAGCTCAGGGGAAGGGTGCAGCTGACTACTCTCTCTTTTTACCTTTGGGTTCCTCTAGGAAGGGCAGAGATATCACGAGATTTGGCCTGGGGAAAAGGGGTTGGGTGCAGCTCTTATCTCAGTTGTGCTCTCGGCATTTGGAGGGTAGAGAGGCTGCAGTTAACACTGCAGGGTTCCATGTCCTGCTGCCTTTCTTTGCAGGCGTTGTACTGGGACGTTATTTACGCCCTACCTCACCTAACAGAGGATCCTTCACCATCTGCTCAGGTGCATCCAGGGAAACCCTCGGATCCCCAAGCCCCTTCTCTCCCCCCCCACTTCTTCAAGGGAACCTCTGTCTGCTATGTTTAGGAGCCAGCCTACCACTGTCAGCACTGCTGGGGTTTTTCTGCTACACTGTAGCCCCTGCACCACCTGCCTGCCAGGACAACGGGTGGGGTTCCAACTACAGCTACGGACTTTCTGATACATCTCATCCACCACCTCTTGATTTTGCTCATTCCTACCATTCCACCTTGCTGATCCGAGGGTCCTGCTGGAGCACTGGGATTGGCTGCCCCTGGGGGTTTGTAAAGCAAGCCTTTTTCCTATCCCTTCCCATCTCGGCCAAGCCACCATTAATTGTGTGATCTCGAAGCTCACACTGGAGTGCCCCCTGCAGCCGCGGGGGAATCATTGCACCCTGCCCTGCCCACCAGGAGTCTGCCAGTGCCTCTGCCGACTGTGACTGTAAACTACACCAAAGGGGAAAGTGCTTAAAGAGTGGGAAGAGACTGTATATTATTTATAAATATACTCTTACATTTTCATCTTTTGTGGATAGCCTGGGTTTTGGGGAAGGTTTGTGTCAGAGAGCTCATCTGTAACCTTGACTTTCAGTAAGTGTAAGAAAGAGCTTGGTTAATGTTCAGTCAAGGATTTCTTATTTAGGGCACATTACCCTTCAGGCAAAGATAAAGCTGGTACTTGGGATGTGACAGTGCAGTGCCTCAATGTTTACCCGCTCTCAAAGGATAAATTGTCCATACTGGCAAGGGGAAGAATGGCAGCATTATGGGGCTGTGTTCCAAATACTGGAAGTTGCTTATTTCTAGCATGTTCATTCATCAGACTTCATCACTGACATAGTCAGGATGAAGAAGAGGAATGGCCTCACTTTGGCCAGATGCTGACTCAGCAGTGTACCCATGAAATGACAAGCTGGGATTCAGGGGCCGCAGGGCTGTGATGGGATGAAACCAGCGGCCTTCCTGCTGGATGGATTGTGGTGCTGTGTGCCTGGAGAAAGAATTCTTCATGCATGTGTAAACATCCAAAGTCTTTGCAAGTTGAACTGGGATTTGAAGGTCAAGCATCCTTCAACACTTCCAGTCTCNGGAGCCACCCAGTGTGGCTCCATGCCCCCGTGGGCGGGGTTGGGCACCACTCTGCACGGCCCCGGGTCGGGAACAAGGCACCCCGCACAGAGCCAGGTCCCCACCCAGAGCAGGGTCATGGCAAAAGACAAGGGAGTGGACTGGGGTTACATGGAAAAAGGAGGGGGAAACTGGATAATACAATTGAACCTGAAAAAACAAGATTGATACAGTTTTTAAACAGCAGTTTCAAAACCGGAACTTCAAAACTGGAACCGTGGTAAGTGTCCTTTCTTTTTATTCATAACAGTATACAAGCACTTGGCTGCCAGTCACAAACTTCCAGCAGCAGTGTTCTTTTCCTTATTCAGTCCTTTGTTGTATTTTGATGAGGTTTAATAAACGTTGACATTTTAAAAGTAAGAGATCGTTTCTCACACATTACATTTAAGCAGATCACTTTAAATTTCTTAAGTGGTTTCTAGATCTTGTATTTTTTTATGACACAATACTTTCACCAAAACATCAGAATTACTTTTCAGGAAATATGTGCTTATCTTAACAAGCACAGTAAAAGAGTTAATAATTTGTTAACTGTAGTAAAAACATTTAAAATACATATATAAAAACAATAATAAAATATAACAATAATAAAATATATTTAAAAATNCTTATCTCAGTTGTGCTCTCGGCATTTGGAGGGTAGAGAGGCTGCAGTTAACACTGCAGGGTTCCATGTCCTGCTGCCTTTCTTTGCAGGCGTTGTACTGGGACGTTATTTACGCCCTACCTCACCTAACAGAGGATCCTTCACCATCTGCTCAGGTGCATCCAGGGAAACCCTCGGATCCCCAAGCCCCTTCTCTCCCCCCCCACTTCTTCAAGGGAACCTCTGTCTGCTATGTTTAGGAGCCAGCCTACCACTGTCAGCACTGCTGGGGTTTTTCTGCTACACTGTAGCCCCTGCACCACCTGCCTGCCAGGACAACGGGTGGGGTTCCAACTACAGCTACGGACTTTCTGATACATCTCATCCACCACCTCTTGATTTTGCTCATTCCTACCATTCCACCTTGCTGATCCGAGGGTCCTGCTGGAGCACTGGGATTGGCTGCCCCTGGGGGTTTGTAAAGCAAGCCTTTTTCCTATCCCTTCCCATCTCGGCCAAGCCACCATTAATTGTGTGATCTCGAAGCTCACACTGGAGTGCCCCCTGCAGCCGCGGGGGAATCATTGCACCCTGCCCTGCCCACCAGGAGTCTGCCAGTGCCTCTGCCGACTGTGACTGTAAACTACACCAAAGGGGAAAGTGCTTAAAGAGTGGGAAGAGACTGTATATTATTTATAAATATACTCTTACATTTTCATCTTTTGTGGATAGCCTGGGTTTTGGGGAAGGTTTGTGTCAGAGAGCTCATCTGTAACCTTGACTTTCAGTAAGTGTAAGAAAGAGCTTGGTTAATGTTCAGTCAAGGATTTCTTATTTAGGGCACATTACCCTTCAGGCAAAGATAAAGCTGGTACTTGGGATGTGACAGTGCAGTGCCTCAATGTTTACCCGCTCTCAAAGGATAAATTGTCCATACTGGCAAGGGGAAGAATGGCAGCATTATGGGGCTGTGTTCCAAATACTGGAAGTTGCTTATTTCTAGCATGTTCATTCATCAGACTTCATCACTGACATAGTCAGGATGAAGAAGAGGAATGGCCTCACTTTGGCCAGATGCTGACTCAGCAGTGTACCCATGAAATGACAAGCTGGGATTCAGGGGCCGCAGGGCTGTGATGGGATGAAACCAGCGGCCTTCCTGCTGGATGGATTGTGGTGCTGTGTGCCTGGAGAAAGAATTCTTCATGCATGTGTAAACATCCAAAGTCTTTGCAAGTTGAACTGGGATTTGAAGGTCAAGCATCCTTCAACACTTCCAGTCTCCCTTGCTCACAAGCACAGGCATCTTTGTCATGCAATCAGAAATTCCCTTTAGGTTCCTCTCTCTTTTACATGAAAGCTTACACTTGTGGTTTATGCTAAGAATGGCTGTGTAGCAGGAGGCATTTTGTGTTGAAATGCGGGCACTTAGTTTCTTGCAAAAAACTTCTGCAGTGGAAAATAAAAGTTGAGAATGATTATGCACAATCTGTATTTTTAATATTCTTCTTATGGGTTGAGTAGCAACAGTAAACTAAGAAGGTTCTCTGCAGGTGTATTTGGTATTTTGTTGGGTTTTTTAAACAGAATTCCATTCCAAATGCCATCAATTCATATATTCAATAACATTTTTTTGGTTGTGACTTCTTCAGAGTTTTTTTTTTGTTTGTTTTTTTTTTCTAATTTGGGTTTAAGTTTACTTTTCTGGAAGCTCTTTGAAGTTGGCCATGTGGTTTGTCAACAGCACTGAAAACTGAGAGCTGAGTAGACTACAGCTATCATCCCTCTTTCAAGGTCTTCTGCCAAAATAAGTGGAACAGTAGTGTCTGTTTTTTAAGGAACCATTTTGACTGTGTGTGATATTTTTCTGCTTGGAAACCTGTGTGAAGGTCAGGCAGGGGATAAGTGGTTGGGATGTGAGTGGATGTTCTAAGGAGCCACCAGCCTGGCCCCAGGAAGCTGGGGAACTGCTGATAGGTAGGTGTTCTGTCCCCTCCAGAGCGAGCTCTTATTTCCCTCCTACCACCATCCCATGCCTCCCAGTCTTTGCCTGTTACCACAGGCAGTGTCACAAGTTTCTGTAGGTTACTCATCTCTATTGTTACAGGAAGCTATAGAGAGAACGGTGGTGATACTCAGGGGTGGGAATGCATTCACTTACCCAAGCAAGCATTTGATGGAAATGTTTGGGTGTTCTTATTTAATCCTGTGCTTACATTTATTTATTTATTCTTCATGAGAAGACTTGCATTGGTTTATTTGAAAAGGATTGTATTCTGCTCTTCTCTACTTCTGCCTTCATTGGTCTAAAAGTAAGGAAAAATGCCTGTGTAGGGGAGTCACAAAATGATGAAAAGGAAAACTCTGGTTCTTCAGAGCAGTTGTCCATAGCCAGCTTGGCTTTAAACTTCCTAGGTTTGATCTGTTTACACATAGATCATGCCAGCCCTGGAATCCCAGCCTGTCATTTCATGGGAATACTGCTGGGTCTGGGAATGGACAATGTGAGGTCATACCTTGATGATACCCAGAACCTCCTTCTTAACAAAATAAACCCAATAGCTTTAATACTCTGTTAGCTTCAAGGATTGCTGTTTTACTGTTTGCAGTATAGTCTTTCCTGATGAGCGATTGCATTTATATTAATGCATGTATAAGCGGTTATGCATTTTTTTGATTTAAACTTTATTCTGACATTTTGACGTTTCTGACTGGCCTTCAAGTTGAGAAGTAATATTAGGGTGTTTCAGTATGTTCATGTTATAGATGTTGTAGGTAATTCGGGCTTACAGGAGTTAGTATCTTATGTTCAATAAACGTTATAAATAAGATATAGTACACTTTTGGGAAAAAGGATATAGAACTTAAAACCAACCCGTGCTGGCTGAGGACTTACTCCGACAGCAGCAGCTGGCAAGCTGCAAGAGAATATCCAATTAGCAAAATAAAAGAACTGGGTTTGGGTGGAGATAGGTTTTTCTCCCCTGATATCTAGGAATGCCACAGCTGCAAATTCAAGATGGATATCTCTGGACGAGATATTCCGGGCCATCTGGAGACATTAACACCCATCACCGGTCTCCGATCAAGATAGGCGGACCATCAAAATTCTTGAAAACAACCTTAGGATCCGGGAAAGCCACCAGTGACTTTCATGCTTCCCTGAAGTATTTTTGTCCAACTCCACGCAAAGAAAAGAAGAACACTTGCATATGTGGAGACTGAAAGGAGTGAAAGAACTTCAGCCTCTGGGAAAATAAACTCTATATAACCCACACGGACTAAAACTGTGTGAACAGGAGGGGTTCCGAGGTGATAGACCTGGGAGCATCGTTCACCCAGTGTCGACACCCGGGCTCAGCATTGTCCGTCTTGATCGTGGCTGTCGCTGCCAAATCGCGGTTGTGAAATAAAATTATTTATTTTATTATTAATTTGGCTCTCCAGATTATTAATTTGGCTGGATCACGTCATTATTTATAACATTCAGAGTCACATGGAAACTTTCTTAATGATGACTAAGGGAACTTAAAGGAGAATTTGTTCCACTTAAATATGTGAAACTGAAGCTAATGCAAAGTCTTTCAGTTTTAGTCAAACATATGAGTGTGCTTCAAAAAAGAAAAACAACTGTAGTAGTAACCTTTCTTAATCTCCTGACTTTCTCGTTTTGTTTTCTAGTGAGTTTGTATGTACCTAAAAACCACAGAATTGATAGGTAAGAGTTGTATTTTGAGAGTTTCTAGTTCTGTAGCCAAGCTGATGTACTTAACCCAGCCATTAAAAATGCTTCCTAATTGTCTGGTTTAAAATACTGAAAGACAGCAAAAAGCTGTATTAGGAATAATGAATGAAGATCATGATTATTGGAAGTTATTTACTTTATGCATTATGGTATTTGATCTTTAACTCCCAGTGGCTTTGTTAGCGAGTTCTTGATGTATAAAATATTTAAATTACCCTGTTTTTCTAACAGGTCATTGCAACTAGGTCAACAGAAAATTGAATCTTAACTGCTTGATATCAAAGTTAATTTTGGTAACATAAAATAATATTGGCTGTGTAGTAATATTGGCTTTTACTTCTTTTTCTAGAAAGTACTCAGGTGAATATATAAGCACTGTTTCTTCTTAGGAAGTCTGAGCCTCCATGCTTTGAAGGAGGCTGGTTTTTATATAGTTTTAGCGGTTCCTAATTGAGTTGGTCTTACATATGATGTTTTTATTCCTTTTTATTATAGTTTAACCTAGGGTATTATTTCTGAGTATCTGTTATTTTGTCAAGTCATTATCTTTTGCATGTGAATGCTCTTAATCTGTTAGAAGATTACTAACTATTCATTATGAGCTCCTGTGACTACAGTTGTCTGGATCCACCCAGCAGAGATTTTATGTGTTGCTTAACAGAGGAGCACCCTGCCCTGTAGTCATAAATATCCTGAGTTGGAAGGGGTCCATCAGTATCATTGAGTCCAATTCCTAGCCCTGCACAAAACAGCCCGAACAATCCCGCCATGTGCCCAAGACTATGTCTAAACACTTTTGAGCTCTGTCAGCCTTGGTGCTGTGACAACTGCCCTGGGGAGCCTATTCTAGTGCCCAACCCTCGTCTGGGTGAAAAACATTTTCCTAGTATCTAACCTAAACCTCCTGTGACATAGCTTCCTATGACTGAAAAGGAAGCTTTTAATATTTATTTCACATTTTATTGAAAATGTGAGCTCCCAGGCTTATCAACGAGCCATTAAATATTTGGCTACCCAGTGTGATTTTTCCCTAGTTCTCTTGGATTTTATACTCTGAAATACTGGGTTGATTTTGAATATAGAAAACATAGCATGTGTAAATCATGATGAATGTTGTACTGTTAGTGTACAAAACTGAAGTAATAAATCTTTCATGTTTCATTTCATTCTAAATCTTAATCTTTCAGATTTTGGCAAAAAAAAAATCAAACTTCATTCTAGTTACAGTGTGAACTTCCCCTCCACATGACCTTGTGCTCCATTCTACAAATAAGAAACACTTTTTATGTTACTTTATTCTCAGTTAGTCTGGGAAACAAAGATTTTTGAATTAATATCTACTTGAATCTTAATCGAACGTTTTTCTGTAGCCTATCCAAAACGTCTTTATTACTTCATTTGTTCTCCTTTATTAAATAACAATGATACCCCAAGTTAATTTGACATGTCATAAAGGAATAATACTGAATTCCCATGCACTTTTCTTTTTTCTGAAATTCTCTGAAATGATAGGCAGCTGTAGTATTTTATGTCAACATTTCATGAATGTAACTGCCCTCAAAATGTCTCTTATGTCAAGCTGTTTCAAGATTAACTTTTTGTTGGGGGTTGGTTTCCTCTTTCCTGTTCTCTCCTCACCATTTGTGTGGAATTTTCTTCCCATTGAGTTGCTAATGGAATTGATGGTTTGAGCACCACACCTGTAGTCCCAGTGCGTCTCTCTCTCTCTCTCTCTCTCTCTCTCTCTCTATCTCTATCTCTATCTCTATCTCTATCTCTATCTCTATCTCTATCTCTCGGTTTTTCGGAGGAGGACAGTTGGAGCCGCTGTGCTGTTTGGGGAGAGGAATTTTCACTGCCGCTGCCAGAGTCCAGCCCAGAGCTGCTCCTTCTGCCGTGGGATGAGCCTCTGCTCGTGAGAGCAGTCACTACCTTACAAACACCCACCTCACTAAAAGAGAGACCTGTCACCATCTGCTCGGGTGCCCAGGATCCTGAGATCGGCTCTCCCTGCCCTGCTGGGAGCCCCCTCACCCCCTGCCTGCCAACCAGCACAGCTTGCTGCTTCTGAGAGTCCTGCTGGGGGGGCCGAGATCTGCTGCCACAGGGTTTGCGAAGCAAAGCCTGTCTTCCATCCCTCCCCGGCTTCGGACAAAAGCTGCCACAGCCACGTGCTGCCTGAGCCTGCGCTGGAGCGCCCCCTGCAGCCGCGTGGGGATCACCGCACCTGCCCTGAGCACCGGGAGCTGCCAGCGCCCCTGCCGGCTGTGACCATAACTACACCACAGGGACAGTGCCGCAGCCGAACAGCTGTCACTAGGTTCCTGGTTCTGTTTGTTTGTTAATGCTGTAGTTGTTGTTGTTTGTTTGTTTTATCATATATACTAGTAAAGAACTGTTATTCCTATTCCCATATCTTTGCCTGAGAGCCCTTTAATTTCAAAATTCTAATAATTTGGAGGAAGGGGGTTTACATTCTCCATTCCAAGGGAGGCTTTTCCTGCCTTCCCTAGCAGACACCTGTCTTGCAAAACCAAGACACTTTTATATTCTAATAAGAATGGAAGGCATAATTTCAAGTTAAGCTTATGCCATTTTATTATGTATGAGCATTTGCTTGTGTACAGTTATTGTTACCTGGTCTGTTAAAACAGAACCAGTTTACAGCAGATGTTTGCATATTATCAGAGCTACAGCTCTGAAGTGAAATGTTCTCTAACATACCCTGCACTGTATTGTGGCCAGCTACTTTAGTTAAGGATGTTGGAGAACTGGGAGGATGCCTTTCAGATCATCCCAAGTGCTTTGAGGTGTCACCTCTTCCTGTTTGTCCCTCTCCCTTCTTCCAGCAATATGGCTTGTAAGGAAGGTATCTATGATACTGCTCATTGGCCAAAAATCCTTTTGTTGTCAACTGCATGTAACAGGAGAAAATCTGAACAGTGTCTTCATTGTGTTTTGGCCTGTGTATCACACTAGGAGATGTGGAATGCCCAAAAACTTGTCTTAGAAATTGGGTCTCGGTAAATGATACCTTATTGTGGTACTGATGCCTAGAACTACCTTTTTTTTCCATCTGTCTCTCTGCCATAGAATTTCTTTATTCTCTCAAGATTCTGTTTATCACATAACAACTGTAGGTGAGGATGAAATGGGATACAATAGCACGTTTGGGGAAAACTTGATTAAGAACTCATAGATGTGGCCTTTCATAAGTACTGCTACAAGGAAAGTGTTTGTTCTGCTGAACTGGTACACCAACTTGTTTGACTCTTGTCTGAGGTGGCAGGTTCAGATTTCTTTCTGAGCAAGAAGGGCTATGCTGCAATAAAGTACCTGAATATCTGTTTTGGCAGCTGTGGTCTGAAGCTTTGTCTAGGCAGTATATTTTAAAAAGACTTTTTAACCATGACACTCCGAACAAACTTCTTATTTGAACAATAAAATCCTGTGTGTAGAATCACAGACTGGTTCAGGTTAAAAGAAACTACAGCAGATCCTCTGGTCCAGCCTCTGTGCTCAGGCATGATTTTGCCTGAGCATTATACAGGCATTATACAGGGTTGTATCCAGATGGTTCTGGAATATCTCTAGTGAGGGAGATTCCATACCCTCTCTGTGTGATCTGTTCCAGTGCCTGGTCACTGCACAGGAAAGAAGTTCTTCCTCATGCTCAGGTGGAACTTCTCTATGCATTTGTTTCTTCCTGTTGCCTCTTGTACTATTGCTGGGCACCTCTGGGCAGAGCCTGGTCCATGCTCTGACCTCTACCTGCAGGCACTGACAGACACTGATGAAGTCCCTTCTCAGTCATCTCCTCACGAAGCTGAACAGTCCCAGCTCCCTCAGTCTTTCCTCACAAGGAAGATGATCCAGTCCCTTCATCATCTTTATCACTGTCAATAGGTGAAGTTTTTCATGGTAGCAATTTGACTCCAAAGCAATCAAGGCTTCTTGCTGTCTTGTTGGGCCAGTCTTGGCCTGAGTGTGAGTTTGTTAGCAAGGTGTCTCCTCTGCATGACTTTTAAGAGGAGCATTGAGAGAGAAGTTCAGCTTCCTGCGCAATTAGGGCAGAGGCACTTGGGGGAATAGGCAGCACCATCAACAGATGTTGCAGTGGAGCACATTTGGTGTCAGTTCTCCACTTTTAGTTATTAACACTGCTAGAGGCTTATCTGCAATGCTGCCTTTTTGCTGACGTCAGAGGAACTGTACAGCATAATGCCAGTTTTCGTCTGCTCTTTTGAAAGTTTTTGCTCCTGATTTGCTAACCTATTCTTTAAAGCTCTTTGCTTCCCTGTGTTGTGTGTAACTCTGTCCAAATGGAATTCGGGTTCTCCTGAGCAATGCCCACTTCAGCTAACTTAATGTTTTCTCTCTGTGGGAAGTCATAGGATACATTTCAGCTCATATACACATTGTCAAACATGTATATAAAAATATATAATGCACTGACTTTCTTTAATATCACTCCCATGTTGTCTTACACATTTGGGATACATGCTTTGCCATTAGATTTTTTTCAGTGATGATTCAACTTGACCCTTTTGACTAGGGGCATAAATCTGCAAAGGATTTAATTATAAAAATAAGCTTTTATAGACCTTTTAGATATATTACATAATGTTCCACTCTAGTGGTTTATCTTGGTTTATTTCGTCTTATTTGGTCAGCCTTACTGTAGGCCTACAATATGATCTATTTAGTGTTCTTGTAGAGTTTAGTGTATTCCTTACTGTTGCCCACCTTACTCTAAAATCCATTTACTCTCAATTATTTTTTATCTGTTGATGTGATATAAGATACTTGAATTAAAAAAAAATCTTCCATTCTGATACTGGGGATTAGACTAAGACACTATGTAGTGTTTCTGAGCACAAAGTCCATGCAAATAGCAAATGTTATTATATATCACTCAGTATTTGCATGGAATATATTGTTTATATTATTTCTTAAGTGCAGGATTCAGTTCTCAACAGAACATGATCTTACATGTTAATTCTGACTCAGCTTCTGTCTATAATGACTCATTTACAACAAAGTGAAAAAAATTAAACAGGTTGGAATTAATCTCTTGATAAAATATTAACATCTTCTACCAGCTCTCGGTAATTACTGTTGTGTTCACTGAGTTAATTCTTACAATGAGAACTGGAGAGGAGCTGTTTTGTTATAAAGAGGGTGAATTTTTTTGTAGGTATGTCTTGGTTTACAAGACAGGTGTCTGCTAGGGAAGGCAGAAAAGCCTCGCTTGGAATGGAGAATGTAAACCCCTCCCTCCAGATTATTTAGAATTTTGAAATTAAAGGGATTTCAGGCAAAGATATGGGAATAGGAATAACAGTTCTTCACTAGTATATATGGTAACAACTACAGCATGAAACAAACAGAACCCGGAACCCAGTGACAGCCCTTTTGCTGTGGCACTTTCCCTGTGGTGCAGTTACGGTCACAGTCGGCAGGGGCGCTGGCAGGCTCCCGGGGCAGGTGCGGTGATCCCCACGGGGCTGCAGGGGGCGCTCCGGCACAGGCTTGGATAGCACGTGGCGATGGCGGCTTTGTCCCAGATGGGGAGGGATGGAAGACAGGCTTTGCTTCACAAAACCCCTGTGGCAGCCGATCTGGTGCCCTCAGCAGGACTCTTGGAAACAGCAAGCTGTACTGGCAGGATGTCTCGGCAGGCAGGGGGTGAGGGGGCTCCCAGCAGGGCAGGGAGAGCTGAGCTCAGGATCCCGGGCAGCCAAGCAGACGGTGACAGGTCTCTCTTTTAGTGAGGTGGGTGTTAGTAAGGTCCCAGTTTAGTGGCTGCTCTCACGAGCAGAGGCTCACCCCACGGCAGAAGGAGCAGCTCTGCGCTGGGCTTTAGCAGCAGCACCAGTGAAAATCCCCTTTCCCAAGCAGTGGCTGCGACTGTCCTCCTCCGAAGCAGAGAGAGAGAGAGAGCCAGAAGCTGCCCCTAGCCCCTTCCCCCAGCCCAAAATCTCCCAGTATCCCTGCCCTGTCTCAAGCCATCAGTCTCCCACTAGCAATTCAATGGGAGAAGTTCTACAGGTGATAAGAAATGAACAGGAGAGAAAAAAAAAGCAAAAAACCCAACGCCAAACAAGGTAGTAATATTTATATAAAATATTTATGTGGCATTGCGCATTCACAGAAATTATTGACTTTCACTGAACACAGAAAGTATGTTACACTGACTTCTGTATTATTGTGTGTGCTCATAAGAGGGTTAGTGACAATACAGAGCTTTTGTTTCTTAGTTATTTGGAAGAATTCATCCCCAACTTCAATTAGTAACAGTTACAACTTTCATATTCTACCCTTAAGATAGGAGAGTTGGAGTCCTGGTGAATAGAATCCTGTCCTCTTTCCTCTCTTGGTGTGTTTAATGATAGAAGCCAGGAATTCTATTTGGATTGTGCGTCTTTTAGAAACTATTTTTTAATATCTGGAGTGGGTCAAAAAAATTGCATACCCAGTGAGGCAAGTCATTTCTCTAATCTAATGTACTGTCTTTCCTCATTAGTCAGCCTGTCTTCTCCTCATTGGTAAAATACGCTAAACAAAACCAGTGCCAAAAAGAAGCCCTGAGGTGCAGTATTTTTACTTCCTTCCAGGCAGAGTATGGCTGTGAGTACAGTACAGCCAGGAGCCATTAGCCATAGAGCTCCACAGCAGAGTTTTTCACCCAACGAGGACTGCATCCATGAAAACCGTAACATTCCAACTTGGATACAAAGATGTTGCAAGAGGGAGATGATGTTGCATACCTTGCTAAAGTTAAGGTGGATGCATCTACTTACAGTTAAGGTGGTGGTATCTACTGCTTTGTTCTTAACTCACCAATTTTGCTGTTTCATCCTAGCAGGCAAGTTAGGTTGATCAAGCACAATTTACTGTTGTTAGATCTGTTTTGGCTATTGCTAATCATCATCATCTCCATGTGCCTAGAAATGGCTTTCAGTAGGACTTGGTTAATGATTTTCTCAGAAACTGAAGTGAGGCAGACTGGCATGTAATTCCCCAAAGCATCTTGCTTGCAATGTGGTTGCAGCTTCTGCATTTTCTAGACATCAGGGATAACTCCCTCAGACGCTATATCTTAGAATATGTAAATCAGTCAGGTTTTGCTTTAAACCTTGTATTCTAATCTGGTTTATAGATCAGAGACTTAAAACTTCTAACCATGAAGGTGTTTTTTGGAAAACCGGTATATGGTAGCCATAGACAAGTTTCAAGAAGTTCTCTGTTGCTCTAATACTTAAAACCTGGCTTACTAACCATTCAGAACTGTCCTTAACATGAAGAAATTGCAGTGTTTATTAGCTGTCTGTTGCTAATAATTAGTATTTTATTTCTAAAAAGTGTTGCTGGCTGAGTGCTGATTGTGACATTGCATTGTCTGGGTGGCTGCTGCTTTTATCTTCCTTGAGTTACATGTGCAAATAGGCTCTTCTCTTTCTTCCAAGCTGTCCCATCCCAGCTGCCTTCTGGCTGAGCTGCCAGACCACACTGCCATTCTTCCTATGAGATGGGTAAAGGCTTTGCTTTGTGTAGAACAAAGTAATGTTTTGTCAGGTAATTGTTAATTTGATAGCCTGTAAATTTTGCAAAGCCTCAAAGCAGTTTCTTGTTTTCCCATGTCACTGGTAATATGGCATAGTCCTTCTCCCATGAGTAGTAACAATTTCAGTGAAAGTTTGGTCAGGACTCAGCAGTGTTACAGAAGTGATTGCTTAGGGTGTTAATAATCAACAGAGTATTTCTGCAAAGTTAATCTTCAGCTGCTGCTTATGAAGTTATTTATTTCAAATGCTGCTTATAGGGTTACTTGTTCACTTGTTATAGCCTTTGCACAAGATAGTATTGCAGAAACATTTACTGCCTGAACTGGATTTCATAGTAATTTATGTTCTTTGTCAGAAGAGAGAGAAGGAGAGGAGCAACTGGATTAAATTACTACTGAAGTAGAAGGAATCCAAATTTTTTTTTTAAATTAGCCATATGAAGGTGTTTGGGAAGGGGGAGCAGGGGAACAGAATTGAAATCTTGCTTAAATAAACATGTCCTTGTTTAAAATGTATTCTATTCCTCATTGAAATGTTAGCATTTGAAATGGCTTTTGACGACCAAACCTTAAATGTCTGAAGTATTTTCGTTCTTTCCACCTATCTATGGTCATTACTCCCTCTAGACATCAATGACTAGCAGGCTCTTTCCTAGTCCTACTCCTAATACCAGATGCTCTACTCCAATTACCAAGAATTGCCCATGAGAAACATCTCATAATATAATAATGCAAAGCACAGTAGGATTACTGGTCCCAGCTGTACTGAATTATTCCCAAGCATTTTATCTTTATGCCATCTTTCCATTTGATTGGTATCTTTAGCAAGTCACTGATATGAATACATAGGGTATTAAAGAATTCATTAATCCAAAATGCTTCTCATTGGATGTTGTTGCCATTTCAGAGCCCATTTTCCAAGTATGTCTTACATAGTGAAGTGCATTAAGTATCCCTTCAGCCAGAGGAATTCAGCCAGCACAAAATTTTAAACTGGTTGGAGATTTGCATTTGCAGGTCTTTCTTCAAAACATGTGTGCTGCCTGGTGTGAGAGGGGGAGCAGGAACACTGACAGCTGGTGTGCAACTCATTGTGCAGCTTAGCAGTAACAGAATGTGATGTTAATAGCTGGAGTGCTAAAATTTGTGCATTTGGTAGCATTTATGAAGTCAAATATGTTTTGAAATTGTTATAAATATAGCAAGTAATTCAGGCTGGTGATTAACCTGTTATGTTTAATAAGTTGTTATAAGAAAGTAATGTATGTTTTAAAATAAAGTATAAAAATCTCACACTGCAAGCACCAGGCAGACCCAGAAAAATTCCAACGGCTGCAGCTGGCCGACCACAGAAAACTACCCTATTAACAAAATAAAGGACAGAAACTCCGGGCAGGATGGGTTTTCTCCTCTCCTGATTTACAGATACGCCCTGGTAAAAATCCAAGTTGAATATCTATGGATGAGGTATCTCTGGACACCTGGGGAGCATTAACACCCATCACCAACCCCTGTATGAGATAAGATGATTTCTTCATCCCAATCAGGGATCCGGAAAGCCGACTTCTCCATATTCATCACAGACCGGAGAAGAGCTTTCATGACATTCATCATCGTCCAGGAGAAGTCGCCCATGACAATCATCACTGCCCCAAAACCTTTGTCCAGTTTTGGACACAGAAAAGACGGGACACTTGCATTTGAAATACCGACCGGGAATGAATAGACTATTGCCTACAGCGAAATAAACTGTATTTAACCAGCTTAGCCGAAGACCACTT
>VXAX01001632.1:33438-72928 GCA_013399835.1 Leptocoma aspasia
TCCTAGGCTGGGTCAGCTAAGGTTTCTCCCGCAGCACCGGCGGGGGTTTCCTGGCAGCTCATGCAGACACGGGAAAACCCCCACCACAGCATGAGCCTCGGGGTGGGAGGCGGGGAGGGGGAAAATGGTCTCGCTGGGGCGAGTGCCCGGCTGTCCGGTCACCACAGCGATACGAATGGCCTCCACCCCTCCCTCCGCAGGGGGGAGCGGGCGACGGCGCATGGCATCTGCGGGACTCGGTTCTCCCCCTGCCACCGGGACTCACCAGAAGGTGAGAAGGGTGGAGCGCAGAGACAGCAAGAGTGGGAAAAGCGAAATATTGAAAAGCACAAGCAGGGGTGCTAGCAGTGAGGGAAGTTCAAAACAGGGGTGAGCCCCAGACACAGCTAAGCCAGCTCAGATCTATCAGCCTCAGAGGAGACAAAACTCCTCTCAAAAGGAGCACCCAAACAATCAGAAATATGCTCCAAAGTGCCTGTATTGCAAGAAAACATGGGGCATCTTGAAAGAGATTGCTAAAAGAGAACAACATATTACTGTGTGGGGGGGGAGAGAAAACAAAGAAGCGTCTAACCTGGTCCATGTTCAATCCTTTGGGAGAGGGATGTGCCAAGTCTTGTATAGTTTTGTGTGTAATAATAATCCAGCAAATAGAAAAAAAAACCGAAAAATACGCCAGATCTGAAAAAACCACATGCTTTGGGCCGCCCATAAAGGAGCTGCAGGTGGGGGCGGGGCTTGAGAGCAAGGGGCAAAACTCCCTTCCAGTACCAGGAGAAGGAGGGGGAGGCTCCCTCCTCCTTGCTCGAGCTGGGGGGTTTTTCCTTCGCTAGACTGGCTCTAGCTGCTATGGCAATGCGCCGCCGACTCTCTCTGGGCCGAAAAGGGAGGGGGGGCAAGCGACCGAACTTAAGGTCTGTAAGCTTTCTCCCAGCCACCGGGGTTCATAGCCCCGGGGATAGCAAACAGTACAGTTCGCAAGCACCAGGAGCCACCTGCTGCGTTAATATGCTAATTAGCGCCGAGAATATGAAAGCATGAGAGAGCAAAATTCTTTATCGAAACCCTTTAAAAGTTTCAGTTATAAAAGATATAAGTCTTGTGTGTTGAAAAAGACTTGGTAGTGAGCCTAAGGAAAAGTTTTGTAGCAAGGAGATCTAGACTCACAGTCAATTTGTGCCAGCTAACTACAGAGAAAGGGTGGTAGTGCAAAAAGTACAGAGAGGCTGAAGGGGAAGGAGCCTCAGAGTGTGTTCAGGTGCAGGTTCTGAATCTGTTGTACAGAAGGTGTTGTTAAAAACACAGTTCATGGAAAAATCCTAAGAAGATATTCAGAAAAATTAAAATATTTACAAGAGCTGCTCAGAAGAAACCCAAAAGGTAAACCTGTTCCTCAGCCCAGGACAGCCGAGATTTATTTGCATTTCAATGAAAAACCCAGAGACAAACGGAAAGAAGCAGCTCAGATAGACATCTTTGCCCCAGGGGTTTTTAGAACTATTTAGTCAAACCCTTAAAACAACTATTAGGTCAGTCCCTGCTGACTGAGGAGACCAAGTTATTACAATATGTGGATGATCTGTTAGTAGCTAGCCCAGGAGAAGAAGATGGGAGGGCTAACACCACAGCGTTATTAAATTTCTCAGGAAATAAAAGTTTAAAAGTTTCAAAGTCCAGGCTGCAGTTTACTGAAGCTAAAGTTAAATACCGAAGGCCTCAGCTAATTAAGAAAATCTCTTTCAGCTTCTCCTGGGTAGTCATTTCAACTAGATCTAGTCTTCAGCTAAATTTAATTGAGAAGCTGGTTTTTCTAATGAATTTGCAGCATTTTACTGGCCCTGTAAGTTTTGCTGTAATGCGCTGAATATATTATATACCACAACTGAAGCAGTTTTGTAAAACAAGCTTTAATGCAGCATCTGCTTACTTGTGCCTTGGGTATGTGAGACAACAGCAAACTGCTTACTGCTTGAAAGATCAGCACACCACCACAAGCGTTGCTCTGGTGTTAGAAGTCAGGACAGTGACTTTATCTGGATACAGATCAAATTGCTGTGTTGATAATTAGAAGGTAATAAGCTTGCATGAAATTGAACCAAGATGTATTGAAATCAGGTAGTAATTTTCCTTAATGCTGACTGGAAGTAAGCCATGTCAGAAAGTAGCCAGAATGCATTATTGTTTGCCATCATAAAAAAGTCCATTTAAATAGCTCTCTCTCACCAAGGGCTATTTAACCTTTTTGTAGGTAAGAGCATTACAAGGGAGCCTAACATATATTTTGTACACATTATTCTGCATAAATGCATGCCCACAATTTTTATGTGCATACTCATCTCGGGTCAGACTGGGGTCAACGTATTTCCAAATCATGTCACTGAAGATAGGCAGGAGCAGCTGTTTCCAAAGAAGGCAAAGGAGCTTCATCCTTGAGCTGCCCTAGTGCAAAATGGCACACTGAAAGCCACTAACAAATGCTTGGCTTGTGCAACAAGATGGGAGTGCAAAAGTGAACATGAATGGTCTCATATAAAAAATGTTTGTAGGTAAGAACCAGCTGTGGCCTGGCGGTATGATAATGATCTTAATAGTGATCCCTTGGCTAGAGTGCAGTAGTAGACAGACAGACAGGGGAGGGGGTCAGATTGATACCCCTGAACGACAGCTGGTTTCCTCAGGCATGTGGATTATATGCTGTAATTGAGAACTTTAAAGAGGTTGAAAGAAAAAAAAAAAAAGGAAAAATTACGATAGATTTTGTGGAGACTACACCAACGAACACATTGAGAGGGGGGGATCCAAACTCTGGCTGAATGATTTCTGAGGTTTTTTTGATACAAAAGCATTTACGAATTAGCCAAACAGAAAGCGCAAAGATGTAAAGAAACTGCAAAACCAGAAGTAGGGTGCTTGAAGCACTTAATAAGTAAGGGTAGCCGGGGGGAGGGCTCAACCCCAGAGAAATTAAAAGAGTTCTACCCCTTCCCCCTCCCTCCTCAAAAGGAGAAGTCAGAGGACTGCTAAAATTGTTGAAATATTGTGAGTTGTGAATAGATGAAGTATGCACAGACAGTGAAGTTTTTGTGTAGAGAATCAACAAAGGGAAATGATATAAAGTAAGCCAAATAAGACTATATTAAATTAAAAAACTTGAAGCTGAAACTGGCCTCAGTGCCGGCTTTTAAGCTCTCCCTTGTTAGAAAAACCCCTTCACCTGTATATCAGAAATGTTAGACCCAGTGGGCCGAGACTGGCCAGTATGTACATGAGCCATCTACTGCAATCTTGATAGAAGAAAAGTCATAAACTGACCTATAGAAATAAACTAGTTGTGTCTACACCTCACGCAGTTCAAAATATGTTTAACCAACAAGCCGAAAAATAGTTAACAGATTCAAGAATGTTAAAATATAAAGCAATTTGACAGACAATAATGACTTAACGTTAGAAGTAAAAAGTATCAAGGTATAAAGTAGTTAATTAAAGAAATACACAAATTATTGAAAGAGAAAAGCACCTTCAAAATTGGCCAGCTCAATCTTGTGAATTATGTGCTCTAAAAAGAACATTGCAATATTTAGCACACAGAAGAGATTATACACTGATTCAAGGTGTGCCTTTAGGGTAGTGCACACCTTTGACAAATTTGAGAAGAGAGATTGCTTAATTAAAAAGAAAAATAACATAAAATTACAGTAATAAGACAAAATCAAAAGGAGTCATGCTAATGGAAAAATTAGAGGTTCCAAAGCTCAGTGTAGCTGAGGAAAAGAATCATCATTTCTTGAGAAACTATAAGTGCATTGAGATTCTTTGATTAGGAAAACAAGTAACTGAAAGGTGTATTCACTTGCAAAAGGATAAATAGAGAAGTAAGAAGAAAAGCAACATTGAGAAGCTGTAAGCTAGCTCCTTGACCATTTCAAGGTACCTGAGAGAGTTTTTACTAAAACCTTCCTCAAATTTAAAATGGAAAATTTATTATTTGTGACAAACGGTCTAAAATCATTGAGCAGAAGCAGTTACCACTGTTAAAACCACAGCCAACATAGTATATAAAACTTTTTTTTATGAAATGGTTAAAGAGATGCACTTTACAGGAAAGGAAAACATGCAGCAACTAACTCAAGCTTTAAATAGATGAGGTGAAACCAAATTTTAGAAGAAAAACATGACTAAATTAATCATTGAAACCCAAATGTCATGGGTACAACATTTACCTTTAGCTTTACTGATGTAATCTTTAACTCCACAATAGGAGAGTCCTTTTTCAGGTGTCACTAACAACTGAGGCTGCGATCCAGACCAAGGAACAAAAGTGAATCCACACCAGCAGAATCAAGAAGAACCCAAGAAGCAGACAATAACATCTGAACTAGGTAATACCAAACTAAGTCTTAAACAAGATTGGGTGAGAATGAATTAGGAAGATCTAAGAAATGTACAGAGAATCACACCTGATGGGGAAGTAAGACCGAATTTGTATCAGTGGTTCCAAGTACCACCGGGACAAGTTTTGAGACATCTCCGGTATCCTCCTTGGGGAGGCATACTGCCACTTCAAACAGGAGGGTCAGGACTGTTTCAGTCTAAAAATTCCTGTATTCTGGCCTTAGCCTGTGACTTGTACAAGGAAGGAGAGTTACAACTCCCTGCAGTGCCAAGCCAGATACCTTGTTTGGTTCACCCAAACACCGGACATGCCAGCTGGGTTAAATGTAAATGTTTAATCTGTGAGAAAAATTGGTATTGTAGTTCATGTAATAGACGCCCCTGTTGTAAGGAGTGTCGAGTATCAAACCTACCCTCTATCCCAGTAGAACTTAGAGCACCTGAAATAATAACTTTGTTCTGTGGGTGGGAACTATTAGTGCCTGTTACATGAGAAATACCTGAAGAACAGTGGGAGACCACAGTTAAAGAATGTCGCAAACAATTTGCCTGGAAATTAGCTAAGAGAAAGTGACAAAAGAAACAAAGGGCAAGACCAGATTGGCCTCTGTACTCGCCACCAAGAAGATCCTATACACCCTGCTGTGGGTTGCCACCCCATAGGCATGAGAAGTGGGAGTATAAGTCATACTGGACCTCTTGTATTCCTTTTCTGTCACTTGATTTTTGTCTCTTCCCTCCTGGGATACCGACAAAATCATGTTACAAATACTATTGAAAACTGTATAGAGAGAGACATAGAGGTTTTTTTCACACCCGTGTCAACAGTCACTGATACAACCCATCCAAATTAGACAATTACACTACTAAGAAGAAAACCACCACATTTAGTAAAAGAAGAACTAATTAATAAAAGGGCTAAGCCAGCCAAAGAATCAGAAAACCTACGTCAATTTTGCTTGATAATTTGTATACAAAACTTGAAAAGCAACCAGAGAGAGAAATAGATAAAAAGAGTAAAAATCAGTTTGCAGAGGTAAAAAAGAGAATAAGTAACATAACCTATTGGTGAGTTTTGTGAGAAAACTTTAACTGTAGGGAAATAGCCATGGAAAAGGAGAGGGATTAACTCCCAAACAGCTTCTCAAGTGAGATAACACTGAGGTATCTTGAGCTTTGCAGGGACCAGAAGGCTGGGTGCTAGATAAGAGAATAATTGAGTCAATTTGCCTTAGTCAAGAGAGAAAACAATATACTCAGGTAGTGGGATATACTACATGCATATCCACACTAACAGTCAACTCAGATGCCAAAAGTAAAACGTGGCAACCTGAGGCCCCTGCGGGATATGGGAGTCAGAATAAAGGAAAAGAGTGTGAATGAGACAGGCAAATAGAGCTCTGTTAGATCAAGGGCTCTAGAGCTAACCCCTACCAAATCCTTGGGCAACTTAAAGAAAGAGAAGCCGGGAAGGGTTCAAAAATAAGTTTAAAAGGCACCAAACAGTATTTATTGAATTTGGAGAAAGAAAGCATACAGTGAGTTACCCCCGAATTAAAAGGATCGGACCCGTGTTCTTCATCATACCCAGGCCAGATAGTGGTTTGCTGAAAATACCACTATATGAAACCCTAAATTGACAGAAGAAGAATTTTAAAAGAAAGGTATCTCTTGTGGGTAGGAGCCAAACCTGAAGTGAAGAAAATGACCAACAGAACAAATTATAAAATATTAGTGAATCAGAGTATTGCGTGGAAATTGACAATTATGGTGAAGTCATAAGAGATCTAGCAGCAGAAATTAAAAGAGTAGCACACATGCCAGTCCAGAAATAGAATTCAATCCTCCAAACGTCAGGGTGAGATCATCTGTTCAGGGGATTATAATGGAAGAAGGCAGGGTTATCAAAAATCTTGGAATTAAGAGAAGAAAATTAAGATAACAGGACAGCAAAAGCATTAGAAAAATTTGAGAACCAAGTAACTGAAAACAAGCCCTCGTACAAAACGTATCAAGGAGTCTACCAAGGGGAGGAATGAGAGAAAAATTAAAAATACTATAATGAATACTAGATGAAAAATATATAGAATGAGTTCTGTTAGAAAATAAGAATAAGCCTGAATTAAAGTAATAATATAGAAGGGGAGGGATTGTTATAAATATAGGAGGTAATTCAGGCTGGTGATTAATCTGTTATGTTTAATAAGTTGTTATAAGAAAGTAATGTATGTTTTAAAATAAAGTATAAAAATCTCACACTGCAAGCACCAGGCAGACCCAGAAAAATTCCAACGGCTGCAGCTGGCTGACCACAGAAAACTACCCTATTAACAAAATAAAGGACAGAAACTCCGGGCAGGATGGGTCTTCTCCTCTCCTGATTTACCCTGGTAAAAATCCAAGATGAATATCTATGGATGATGTATCTCCGGACACCCATCACCAACCCCTGTATGAGATAAGATGATTTCTTCATCCCAATCAGGGATCCGGAAAGCCGACTTCTCCATATTCATCACAGACCGGAGAAGAGCTTTCATGACATTCATCATCGTCCAGGAGAAGTCGCCCATGACAATCATCACTGCCCCAAAACCTTTGTCCAGTTTTGGACACAGAAAAGACGGGACACTTGCATTTGAAATACCGACCAGGAATGAATAGACTATTGCCTACAGCGAAATAAACTGTATTTAACCAGCTTAGCCGAAGACCACTTCGGCGAACAGGCGGGACTCAAAGCGAGAGGGGCTTGAGTCTGCGTTCCCCGCACCGACTCCCGGGCTCGGTGCTTTCCCATTTTTCGATGGTGGTTATCACGGCCGAATCTCGGTCACGAAAATAATTTTTTTTTCCTTTATTAAATTGGCTTGATTAATTATTAATTCAGCTGGATCACGTTTTCATTTATAAAAAATTCAGACACAATTCCAGCTTTTGAAAACCTGAAGACAGCTGCGAGGGAAAAACATTTTAAAATACAAGATTCCTGAAGGTTTGGAATGTATCTGCTCTTTAGAAATACCACTAAGTTTTATTTAGTGTTTCTATTTAAATATAAGGAAGGGCACTAAAATGGGTCATGTAGTATCAGTCATCTTTATCAAATCATGGTATACAGTTTTGTTAATAATTTCTGTGAAGATTCTTAGAAATGTTTTTATTTTTTAAAAACTGCTGTCTTTGTTCTGTCTTGACATCTGTGGAAACCAACTTCATTAAAAACTCACTGAGTACAGAGAAGAGTGCCTTGAATAACCTGATTCCTTTCCTACTGTAGAGTTAGCGTGTGTGAGTAGGCTCTTCTGTTTCCCCCTAACTTAAGTGATGCCATGCTCTGCTATTTATTGTCCTGCCTGACAGAGCTGTACAGGAGCTCATCAGTCATGAAAAAATGTGTAATTGGAAGAAAAACTTAAGTACTTGAGTACAGGGAATAAAGGGAATCTCACTAAAGTCAGAAGACTACAACATAGGAGGCAATTAATATTTTGAGATGCAGAATAAATCAGAAAAAAAATTAAAGTGTACTTTATATAAAAGAAGAGCCTGAAAGTGATGAAGATAATGTGTTTCTGTAAAATGATTTTTTATTTTATACACCACCTGAGGTTTTTTCTTAGTATCCATGTGTTATAGGTAATAAAATAATACAGCCGAATCAATGATTAGAAAGAGCAAAATTGAAAATTAATGAAGATAAGTTTTATTTCACGACCGAGATTTGGTAGCGATAGCCACAATCAAAAAGGACAGCGTCGACCCCGGGATTGGCGCTGGGTGAACCCTGATCTGAGCTCTATCGCCTCGGATCCCCTCTGTTCACGAAGGCTGCCTCTGTCTGAGTAGTTTTTATACATTTTTTTCCGCCTGGGGCCGGAGTTCTTTAATTCCTCTCATGGCTCCACATATTCATGTACTTCTCTTTCTTTGCATCGAGTTGGACAAAGCAGCTTCTGGGAAGCGATGAACACCATTGACTGGATTACCAGAATCCCACAATTGGATGCATTTTTTGATGGCCTTGACTATCTTGATCATAGGTAGGTGATGGGCATTAATGTCTCTCGATGGCTCATGTTATCTCATCCGGAGATACTCATCTTGTATTCACCATTTGGGCATTCCTAGATATCCGGGGAGAGGACCCATCTCTGCCCTTGACCCTGTCCTTTTAGTTTGTTAATCTCATCCTCCTCTCTGCCTGCCAGCTGTGGTTTTGCAATTTGGTGTGGTAACTTTCCCGATATGGACTTGTGGGCCTTTTTAAAACGATAACCATTTTTCTTATAAACATAGTTTATTACACACATAACATTTATTACACATACATATCTCACATGAGCACAAATTATTCTAAAACACATATTACACGTGTTTTTTTTAATTAACAGTATCTCAACACTAGACTGATGATGCTGGCATAAAGACTTTCAGTGGTGTATAGATGTCATTTTTATGTCCTGAGGATGAAGTAGGTCCTTTCTTGAGGTAATAGCTGGTCCTTTACTAAGACTACATGCAGCATGCATAAACATGATATTCCTGTTTTCTCCTCTTGAGAGAGGAGTGTGAGGGTTAGTGAGTTAGTGAGTCCAGATAGTGCTTTTGACCTCTGGTGCGGGGTGCTTTGGCAAGGTGCCTCTTTAGAAGAAAACCTGTGTTGGGCATTGGGTTTCTTTCTTTTTTACTTACAGAATTTTTTCCCGGTAAGTTGCTAGGAAACTAACTACTGGGTATTTACGGGTACTTAAAAACAAAAGAAGTGACCAAGGTGGGGAGAGAGGAGTGTAGCATCTGGCTACATTTCTTTTTCTCTGGGAGTTTCTCTCCGAGGGGGAAGATACCGGGAGTTTTGGGGGCAGGTAAAGGGCGGGGTCCTGGGGCCAGCTGCTCTCTTGCTCTCGGCATCAGCAGGAGGACGGTTTCTGTTGCTTACTGCGGGCAGAATTCACTGTCACCGCCCGAGTCCAGCCCTGTACTGCTTCTTCCTTTCTGTAGGTAAGCCTTTGCTCTGCTCGTAAGAGCAGCTGTTGGGCTGGGACCTTATTAACACTGTACCTCACTAAAAGAGGGACCTATTGCCATCTGCTCATGTGCCCGGGAATGCTAAGCTCACCTCTTCCTGCCCTGCTGGGAGCCAGGCCGCCGCTGTCCTGCCCGCTCTGCTTCTTTGACACTGCTCTGGTTTCTCTGCGCTATATCCCTGCACCGCCCTGCCCTGCTGGGACGTCCTGCAGTTCCAGCTACCGCCACGGAGCTTC
Organism: Leptocoma aspasia; assembly: GCA_013399835.1. NCBI lineage: Eukaryota > Metazoa > Chordata > Aves > Passeriformes > Nectariniidae > Leptocoma > Leptocoma aspasia. Next base: position 43,095 of record VXAX01001632.1, read on the forward strand.
TGATAAATTTCGTCCACCAGCCTGGGATTTTTGCTCATTCCTGCAGTTCCAGCTTGGTACTCCTCAGAGTCCTGCAGGGGCACCGAGTTCGAATGCCCCCAGGGTTTTGTGATGCCTCTTCCTCCTTCCTGTCTCGGCTGAGAAGGCTGTCATGGGTTCCTGGTTCTGTTTGTTACTAAAGCCATAGTTGTTGTTTGTTTGCCTTGTTATACANGGTTTCTTTCTTTTTTACTTACAGAATTTTTTCCCGGTAAGTTGCTAGGAAACTAACTACTGGGTATTTACGGGTACTTAAAAACAAAAGAAGTGACCAAGGTGGGGAGAGAGGAGTGTAGCATCTGGCTACATTTCTTTTTCTCTGGGAGTTTCTCTCCGAGGGGGAAGATACCGGGAGTTTTGGGGGCAGGTAAAGGGCGGGGTCCTGGGGCCAGCTGCTCTCTTGCTCTCGGCATCAGCAGGAGGACGGTTTCTGTTGCTTACTGCGGGCAGAATTCACTGTCACCGCCCGAGTCCAGCCCTGTACTGCTTCTTCCTTTCTGTAGGTAAGCCTTTGCTCTGCTCGTAAGAGCAGCTGTTGGGCTGGGACCTTATTAACACTGTACCTCACTAAAAGAGGGACCTATTGCCATCTGCTCATGTGCCCGGGAATGCTAAGCTCACCTCTTCCTGCCCTGCTGGGAGCCAGGCCGCCGCTGTCCTGCCCGCTCTGCTTCTTTGACACTGCTCTGGTTTCTCTGCGCTATATCCCTGCACCGCCCTGCCCTGCTGGGACGTCCTGCAGTTCCAGCTACCGCCACGGAGCTTCTGATAAATTTCGTCCACCAGCCTGGGATTTTTGCTCATTCCTGCAGTTCCAGCTTGGTACTCCTCAGAGTCCTGCAGGGGCACCGAGTTCGAATGCCCCCAGGGTTTTGTGATGCCTCTTCCTCCTTCCTGTCTCGGCTGAGAAGGCTGTCATGGGTTCCTGGTTCTGTTTGTTACTAAAGCCATAGTTGTTGTTTGTTTGCCTTGTTATACATACTAGTAAAGAACTCTTATTCCTATCCTCATATCTTTACCTGAGAGCCTCTTAATTTCAAAATTATAATACTTCAGAGAGAGGGGGTTTATATTCTCCATTCCAGGGGAGGCTCCTGCCTTCCCTAGCAGACACCTGTCTTTCAAACCTAGACAACCCGTCTTTCAGCCAGTTCCCCAAATACCTTTTGTGTCCATTTTCGTATACTTTGTTTTACTTGGCTGATTCAGCAGGTACTGACTTTAAGGTCCTGGGATATGCTCGATGATGGCTTTTGTTAGTTAGGCACTATGAAAAGAAGTAGATGTGGAGAACAAAAGGCGTTTGGTAGATTTATACACCGGATGACAGAGAATTGCTCTGTATTAAAGCAAAGGAGGATAAGACTAGAAAAATCTTACCTTGCTAAAGGGAGCATACTCAAATATCTGGAATCTTCTGCACCATTTTGGATATAGGAAGTCCTCAAGATATGACGTGTGGTTCAGAAATAGTTTGGTTCTTTTCCCTTTTGTTTCCTATTTCTTGCAATCTTGCTCCCTGCATGTTGTCCTAAGTACTTGACAGGGATGTGTGCACTTCATTGTGGAAGAAAAATAATTCTACCTGTTTTGGAGGAGGAGAAATATTTATGAACATCTCAGGTTTTGTTTTTCATGGCAATTTTCAGGGACATGGAGGTCAAGATACCCTTACCTCTTGCTCTTCCTTTCCAGGCTGAGGTGGTCAGTGCTTTATTTTAAGGAACATTTCTGTGTTTCTTTTACTGCACCTTGCAGTCCAAAGCTATACAGAGACAGGATGTTTACCCAAACAAAATGGCAGTGGCATGTAATGGCAGGGATATAACTGCATCTCTTAGGCAGTACTGTGTAAGCAGGCTCTGAAGGCCCATGGTTTGTTTCGAGTAAAAGCGCTGTTATCTTTGAAGGTACATTGTCCTGTATTCCTTGTGGATTTTTTTTCCCCTACTGGGTTGTGGCCAGAATTCTGCCCAGGGTTCTTGACAAAAATCTTAGTAAATCTTCACAAAATGGTCTCATTAAGCCTTTCATATTTCAGATCTGTTCCTTAGAGTTTTCTGGTGATGTTCTTTTTTCAGGCTTATTCCTTTATGTGAATTTTACTGACTTTTCTGATGATCAAATAATTTCCAGTAGTTTTTTGGTTATTCTGTCCTCCCATTTTAGGAGCCCAGTAATTCCCTCTGTTATTCTGTATGCAGGATCAAGCAGTCTTTTCTAATTTACCTTGGCTTTCAGCACCTTCCAACTTCTTACGGCTGGCTCTTTTTATAGCACTGCAGTAGGCCTGTTTTAGCCAGACATGCTGCTGTCAGTTTAGGGTGGTACTTGGAATCTCAAAAAACCAACCTCCCTACTTGAAAAAACACCAAAACTTTCCACCAATTACTCTGCAGCAAGCACCCACTCATGGCATCCTTCACTTTATAATCTTTTTTTACCACTGTAAGCAGCTATGCTTCAGTCACCAGTGTGTTCAGCAGCCCTCCAGAGCAGCTGAGCATGTTCTCTTACAGATTTGTCAGACAGAATTACTGCCATAATGGAGTGGAAAGGAAAAAGTGGATCTAAAGAGTCTGCTGGGGCTGTAGAAGAGAAAGGGCAAGAAGCATTAAGCAATTAAGTAAGTACAGTGTGGGATGAGAAGAAAAGGTTTTTACTTGGGCAGAATCACGTAAGAGCTCTGTGACTGAGGCAGGATGGGATCAGGCTATCCAGACTTCATTGTTCCTGCTGTTTTCTAACTCAAGAATTCCAATAAATCAGGCAGGATTATGTATTTGTGAGGGAAGGGGTTGTCTGCAATAACTACTCTCTTATTTGTGGGAGAAGCATTGCAGATATAACCTGTGTGCCAAGGAATTGGAAGAGAGAGCAACTCAGTCCAGAAATTTGTCATTTTCCCAAGGTGAATTTTGCAGCCTGCTTTTGGGCCTATTTCTTGGTAAATCATGTTTGAGAGGCAAACTCTTGATTTGTGGTGCAGGACGAACAGGTTTGCTAGTGTGAGTGGTGGCTACCTAGAGGAAGAAAACTGAAGGGAAAATCCCTCAGGAAGCCTTTTTTGAGGTGACCTTTGCTGCTGGTCACACTGATAAGTTCTGGGATGGTGTTTTTTGACTTCGTAGGCCTTTTAGGAAGGTGGGACAGGAGCAGAAATCCATGTGGCATGGTGCTATGGTAATGGTCTGTAGCACAGCTCTTTCATGTTGCATTACTGAACAAGAGAGGGACAGAAAAGGCATCTTACTGAACTCACAGCCAAATTTTTCCTCAAAGACTGGGGACACAAGTAAAAAGCATGAGAGAAGTAAATGAACTTAAAGTTGCAATAAACTGTTGAAGTGCTGTGGACTTTTAAAGAATGTTCCTTTGTTTATAAAGACGCCAGTGTGTGGTGATGTACATTTGAATCTTCTTGCATGTAAAAACATATATCTGTTAGTGGCATAATGCATCAAATTTGATCTTCCGTTCTGTCTGGGAAGTAAGACAATTATATCAGAAAATTCAGTCAGGCAACAAAATAGTAAAGTGATCTGAAATTCCATTTATGTCTCTGATGGAAGAACTACAGAGGAAGGAGGAAGAAAGTTTGAGAAATAACCTTTTTTAATGTATGGTACCCTATGAAAATGAAGATATAGTAAGCACCAAAAATTAATTATATGTATATTTCTTCATATATAGTTAATTATAGGCAAATGTACTTTGATGGATTGTAAAATCCTAAAGGATTTTAGCCCTTTGACTCTTAAGAGTTCTGTGTGAGGTATTTGGACTTGCAAAAATCACAGTAGATCATGTGATATATCAAGGCTGAGCTCCTTGTGGTGCACATGTTGATATTTACATGTCAATGAGTCCATTCCAGAAGAGTTCCCTTTACCTTGATATCATGTTCCAAGCATGTTGCATATTTTGTGCCATTGCAGTGTTTGTGGAAAGTACCTTAATTGCCATGGTATCATATCACTATTCTAAGAGCATCAAGATGCTAATGTATAGTACAAATAGAATTATCAGTCAGTTCTTAATCTAATAGTAGGGCTTTGCTCATCCCAAATAATTGCCTTTTCTAGCCTAGAATAGTGAAGGTGTTTTGCTTGAAAGTCATTGTATCAGAGTGTATTTCTTGCTATGTGTGATGGGTTGATACTACATCTGCTATGAACAATTGCACTCCCCCCCCACCTATAGTTATGGAAAAAATTTCTCGGTACTTTAAGGATGAAGGGTAAATATTGAGATCAGTGTTGGTTTTGTGGTGCTGGATAAAGAAAGATGCAGGACACGCTTTTATGGTGCAAAGAAGAAAAGGATCAATCCCGGTTTATTATGTGCATGTCTTTTTATAGCATTTTTAAAGAACATGCCCCAATTGGTCAGTAGTGAGTTGTTACCCTGTATTCATTGGTCACTCAAACCCCCAGTGTGCATGTGCAGAAAAAGTTGTTAGTGAGAGATAGTTTTCATTTTTCTATCTAACAGTGTAGAAACAGTTTATACAGGTGGCTAGTGCTTATCACAGTCCTAGAGTTCTTTCTCAGGGAAAGCAGGTTGTTTTCCACAGTCCTAGAGCTCTTTCTCAGGGAAAGCAGGTTGTATACCACAGTCTTAGAGGTTTTCTCAAGGAAAACAAGTTGTTTTTCATTGCTGCTGAACTCCGTTCTCACAAAGAGCTGTCACCTTCCTCATGGCTTCTATTGGCTCAAGCCAGGATTCAGTTTGTAGGCCTTTGGCCTGCTGTTTCACCCCCACAGTTTGGCCAAGCCTCTAGAAGACAGAAGAGTTGCAGCTAGTCCCACTTCACACACCAGAGGTGGATGCACAGGTCATGCTGTCATGTCTGCTCCTACCCTTCAAATTCAGGTCTGCACTGCTGTCTGTCTGCAATGCTGTGGCTCTCTAACTGAAATTCATGTTACCAGCTACAGATAAAATGAGGGAGTGGGAACAGTTTTGCTACAGAGCTGGTTTTGGAGGTAGTGTTATGGGCAGGAGTTAAGCCTCTTCTGATCAGAAAAATATAGATGTTTCAGGATGCTGGGGCACAGACACACTTTATCAGCACTACTTTACATTCATGTTGGTTGATGGATGGGTTTTAGGGAGAGGCCTGTAACTTCCATTTAAAATTGAAATTGAAGAACTCTACAAATCCCTTGTTTACCATAAGTTGTTAAAGTCCTTTAAACTAGAATGAAGATCTTTAACCATCTGGCTTAACATGTGTTATGCCCAAGTTCAGAGGACAGCCATGCCAGGGGCAGGAGCAGGCATCCATCCCTGCCAGGGGCAAGGCACAGCAGCAAACTCCTCCTTCAAACCACATTTTGACTGGCACAGCCTCTTCATCTGTAGATACCGAGTCTAATACAGTGAAGAGCACTACGACTGGTTTATTTTATTGGTAAATAATTGTGCTTACCAAACCATTTTACTGAAAAATTTTTAAAGTATCTAGGTGCTTTGCATCTTTTCTGCTTTTCTGGACTTCGGAAGAAAAGAAAAAACATTTTCAAGAAAGCATTGTTTCTTTGAACTTCAGGCCAGTGCATTTGGCTTGCTCTCTCGTTGAAATTGCAGCTTACTTTTAATCACCAATGTTATAAATTAGAAAACATAAAGATTTAGGTAAACATCACACTTAATAAAAATTCCTAAAGCTACATATCTGCTTAAATAGATGTAACACTTTATGCATAACATAATATGTACTAAAGAAATGTGGCTGGCTGAGCACAAGAGCTAGCAGAGGTGTTGGAACTGGGGAGCAGGGCAGAGCAAAGCTGCAGGGCAGCAAGACAGGAAAGGGGTTGATCTGTTCCTTGGTGCATCATGCCAAGTGTGGGATGGCTCTGGATAATCTATACAAAGTCATAGGGAAGTGACACATTTCTCTGAATGTTCTCAAATATGTACTGTGCAGGCACTTGAGCTTGTAAATTTGTTTTAGCAAGGCCTTTGCTCTCATTGGTGACATGAAAATGAAGCCTTGAGCCCCAGAGCCTCAGCATGTGCACTGCCTCTTCATGCAAAATTTAGCACAGGCTTTGTTTGAACGTACTTTTCTGAACATGCTTACTTTTTGGTTTGGAGCCCAGCTATCTGCTAGCACGTGTTTGGTTTTCTCATCGATTTTCTTTTATTATCTTTATAATCTTATCTTTGCTTTCTTTCTATGCAGTGTTGGTGGGATCTTCACATTTTATCTAGTTTATGGGGTGGCTGGAAAAACTGCTGATGGGCTCACACAGTGCTTTTATTTTGCACTACTTTGGAAGTAGTGATAGCACTTGATAGCTTCCATTACACAGATAGGGCAATCATCGTGTTAGCAGCATGCAGACTTGCGGAGCCTTTTTCTTCCTAGAGAAGATGTTGGAGGTTAGGATTTTTTCTTCTTCTTTTTTTTTTTTTTCTCTCAGGGAATTTTTCTCCCATTTGTTGCCTAAGAGATGGCAACAATGAGTACTTGAGAGACAAAAGATGTGGCCACGGGGGAGAAGGTGCAGTTGGCTGCAGTCTCTTAGCTGGGGAGTGAGCTTGGTAGCTGGGGGGTTTTCTCTTGCGAAGTGCGGGGATAACTCGAGACTTGGCTGCGGGTCAGGGGTTGGGCTCAGCCTCCGCTCCCTGTCTGAGTCTCGGGATCGGAATGGAGACAGTTGTGGTTTTGGTGATGGACTGCTGCTGCCCGGGTTATTCGCTGCCACTGTGGAGTTTTTGTCCTTCACTGCTTCTTCTGGGTGAGCCTTTGCTCTCAAGAACAGCTGTTGAACTGGGACCGTTTCAACATCCAGCCTCACTGGGAAGGGCATCCTGACTCCCCCCCTCTCTGGAGGGAGCGTTTCCCAGCTGCTTGCGGAAGCCTGTCTGCCACTGCCCAGCTCTGCTGTTTCCTGCTGCTGCTTTGGGCTTTTTAATACGCTTTAAGTCGACACCCCATGTCCTCCCAGAGCCCCGTGGCTCCTGTCACAGCTTTGGAGTCTTTGCTACACTTTGTTTTGCCACCCCGGGTACACTCGCCTCTGCTGTTCCAGCCTGCTGCTCCGAGGTTCCTGCTTTAGTCCATTTTGCCACTCGGAGTGGCCCTGAGACTGGCTGCTGCCTGTGAGTTTGCAAATGAATCCCCTTTCCTTGCTCTCTCTCTGCCGGAGTTGCCTTTGCCGTGTGGAGAGGCGGCTGAGCGTGCACCACAGCGCCCCCTGCAGCTGCGGGGGAATCATCACACCTGCCCTGCCTGGCTGGGAGCCATCAGCGCCCCTGCCGGCTGTGACCGTAACTACACGGAAGAGGAAAGTACTCGGCGCCCGAGAAAGGCTGTTTATTGGGTTTCTGCGTTTGTTTCTTGTTGCTGCTATTGTTGCTGTTTGTTTGTCTTGTTATACATATATACACTAGTAAAGAAGTGTTATTCCTTTTCCCATATCTTTGCCTGAAAGCCCTGTAATTTCAAAGTTATAATAATTTGGAGGGAAGGGGTTCATATTTTCCATCCCAGGAAGGTTCCTGCCTTCCTTGGCAGACACCTGTCTTTTAAACCAAGACAGAAGATTTTAAAGGTTGTATAAATGGTAGCCTTGACTACAATTCAAATTCTTTTGTTAGAGGTTGATTCTTAATGATTTTCTTAGTATTTGCTGTGTTTCTAGACCTGAAATTTCTGGACCAGAGCTTCTGGTCTTACAGCAAATAATCAGTTGTTGTTCCAATAGTATTTTTCAGATGATAGAATGTCCTTGACTGAAATAAAGTTATTAAATATTAAAATGTGGCATTATAATGTCTGGCTAAACTGTTTTTGAACAATGTGAGCTGGTAACCTGTTGTGATACACCAGGATGGGGCAGTAAAAGAAGTCTGCTACAAACACAATGGACAACTGGACATCAGGAGGGGGGTTACTGGCATGGGGGCAAAGATGATATTTCGAAAATGAAATTAAAATGTGACTTACTATGTTGACACAATATGTGTTGTGGTGATGTGCAGTTAAAAGTGGAAAGTTGAGCAAGAAGCAATTTACAGGATGTTGGCAGCCTTCCACTAAGTGAATGATGGGCACATGGTGGTGGGTTTTAATCTGGTAACACAGCCTCTACTCAGAATTCCCTTTTAGGGCTGTTTTCTCCAAATGGCCAGAAACTCATAAGCCAGCAGGGTCCGGTTTTGTCCAGCCCTTCCCTGGAAAAGGCTGAGCAACTACTGGAACACAAGTAGCTGTTACACTGGTGTGTTGGATAACCTGAGAGAATGTAGTGATTTATAAACTCATCAACAGACAAATGGTGCCATCATGGTTTATTATTAGAGTACCTCCACACAGGACAGATTTCCAGCTGTAATAAAAATACAAGAGATCCTGAAGAAGGCAGAAAAGTACTGTAAAATAGTGATAAATATAAGGCAGACAGAGGTAGTGTTGGTGGTGGTAATGATACCAATGCTGTGTGGTTGGTACAAATTTTGCAAGTCCCCCCATCCATGGTGTGGTCAGGGTTTACCCTGACTTGCTGGGAGAGCAGGGGCAAGGCGCTGGTAAGGACGAGGGGACAGCTTGGGGCCAGGGAGGCTTTTAAGGCAGTGCTGCTACCTAGGGAAGTGCTTATCCTGTTTAAGCATCACAGGCAGGGTGTTGAGGACCAGCCCAATACGATGCAAAGCCAGTATATTGCTGTGTTGGAATTAAAAATAATATTGGAGTTGAATTTGGCAATCCCATCACCTGAAGGCAGGAATTACAACCAGCACTGGTCTGGGTTGCTCCATCAGTCACAGAAATGTAGTAATGCACAGTTCTCTCTGTCATGGCATGTACTGGCAAAGAAAAGTAGTATTACAATATTTCCTTATTTTTAGAGCCTCTCTTCAGAGGCATAGGATTGCTCTCCCTCCATGTGTGCTTGTTTGCCCAGTGTAATCTGTGGGTTACTCACTCAAAAAAGCAAAGAATCCTTGAAATCTTATGACTCAACATAATTGAGTTAAACATGTATAGGAACAATATGGGTTGAAGCTTGCCTGCAAGCCTAAAGTGCTAGAGGTGCTTCTTTCTGATGGATTTGTGTTTCTATTAGACTACTCCAAGCAAATTAAACATTGCAGTTGTCAAATTACTTCAGTTGAGTTTGTCAAATTGCTACTTGAACATTAATTTAAAAAACAATCAACAAAAATAGAACAAAAGTTTAAAGCTTTGTATTTAAATTTCAGTAGTAATTATGAAAGGAATGAAAAAGGTTTCTAGAACATGAGCTCTGTGTATGTCTAAATAATGGATAGAGTTAAATTTTATTTGTAATAAAAATAGAATTGAAGGCAATAGAAATCACATGTAAAGTTGCAAGTGATTGCTATTGCCTAGATTTTCACACACCTAATTTACTGTAATCTTATATGTTGAAGGATTATTGCCATGAGCAGCCATCCTTCTCCCCAGGTCCTCTGTTTCTTCCAAAAGACAGAGGAGGGCTTGTTCCCAATGGATAGTTTATTTTTGTGGAATTCAGCAATTTCAGATGGAGCCTCATCTGAAATGAGAATTTGGGTTACTGTGAGGGTGCTGTTGCCTTATTTTCAAGCAATATGATTCTATAAAGCAATGTACATTTTCTGTGTGCTGGTCAAATCTAACACTGTATCTTCACTGACATCTGAACATCTATTTCTGTAGTGTATTGTTATGAGTTGGTTGATCTAATTAGATGCTCAAAAATTAATGTGCTTTATTTTAAATTAATTACATAGTCATGCATACTTTTAACAACACTGCAGCCCAAGCTGCATTGCCCGGAACTTTGGATATACAGCTTTCCATCTTCCATTTGGTGGATGTAACTCAGTGGTACATCTGATTGTGTTACTTTTCACAAAATCATAGTCATGTTAGAATGGACCACAGTGAGCTCTCTGGTTCAACCTCCCTGCTCAAGCAGGATCATCCCAGAGCACATGGCACAGGATTGCATGCAGGTGGTTCTGGAATATCTGTAGTTAGGGAGACTCCACACCCTCTCTGTGTGATCTCTTCCAGTGCCTGGTCACTGCACAGGAAAGAAGTTCTTCATGTTCAAGTGGAACTTCCTGTGCATCCGTTTCTTCCTGTTGCCTCTTGTCCTATTGCTGGGCACCACTGAGCAGAGCCTGGTCCATGCTCTGACCTCTACCTGCAGGCACTGACAGACACTGATGCAGTCCCCTCTCACTCGTCTCTTCTCGAGGTTGAACAGTCCCAGCTCCTTCAGCCTTTCCTTGTAAGAGAGATGCTCCATTCCTTCATCATCTCTGCAACCTCCACTGGACCCACTCCAGGAGCTCCATGTCTCTCTTGTCCTGAGGAGCCCAAAACTGGACACAGCACTCCAGATGTACTTCACCAGGGCTGAGTAGAGGGGCAGGATGACCTCCTTCCACCTGCTTGCAATGCTCCTCCCAATGCAGCCCAGGATCCCATTGGCCTCCTTGGTCCCTAGGGCACTGTTGGCTCAGGGACAGCTTGTTGTCCACCAGGACCCACAGGTCCTTCTCCACAGAGGTGCTTGTCAGCAGGTTGGCCCCCAGCCTGTGATGGTCCCCAGGGTTATTCCTCCCCAGGTGCAGGACCTGCATGAAGTCATCATACTCTTGAGTCTTCAGCAAAGTCTCTGCTTGCCCACTGCTCAGGCACTTGACTGAATTAAAGCAGTTAACAGTTGCCAATTACTTGTGGCCTGAGGAAGTTCAGGTATGTGTCAGGCTGGTCCCCAAAAAGCTGCGAATTTATACGAATTTACCTACAGGATTTGTGTGTGACACCACTGGGAACTGAGGCTTCATTAAATGAAAATGCAAATTTTGTATTTAGGGTTACCAGAAAGTGTACTTATAATTTTTGCATGGTAATTTTGGATGCCTCTAGGAAATGCTTCTGTTAATTTGCAGGCATTAGGGTGTGCTAGGGAAGGATAAAAATAACAATTTCTTTTTCCATAGTTAACTGAGTTACAGAAACTTGTTACTAGTTCCTAGTTGACTAATTGACTTTAAGGGCTTCAGATCAAAGGCACCAAAATACAGCGAGGAATTTAGTGCAAAATACACATCTTGGTGTGGTATATAGCAAAGGTATGTTTGTTGAATTCTGCTTTTTTCCTATGCATTGGCTGTTGGTTATTTTTAGAACGGATTTTTTAATTGTAAGCCTTAAGGGCCACTTCATCAGCTCCCTGAGGTGAGTCTCTACTAAATGGTAAACTTGTATCACCATTTTGATCAATTAACCTATTATTACATCCTAATAGCCATTGGACCATCTTGATTCTTTCATATAACACAGGCTGTAGTGTTTTGTAGGCTATAGACAAGTGGGCTTTAGGGAGCTGACTTATGCCAGCTGAGTCATGTGCTTTCACAATCCAGTATCTGTTCAGTATAAACACTTCTCTAAAGTACTCTGTAATTTTGCCTTTAGAAAATGTCTTTGAGAAGGTTTGGGGTTATTTAATTGCAATGTCAGAATTGTACAGAATTACAGTGATTTTAGTCTAATAAATCATGTTACTTAGCACCTGAGTTTCTGAGTACCGATGCTGTGAGCAGTGTTTATTTCATAAGCATGTAAATTTTTGTTCTGCTGTTGAAGATGGAACAATCTCTTTGGTCAGTTATGTCCTTGGGAAAAAAGGCTCTTCACCCACTTTGATCTGACCAGATATTATGGTGATCATGAATCATCTTGTTTCCTGGCCGATAAGCTCTACTTGCTTATCAACGTTCTGGGCTAACATGGATTCATCTGGCTGATGAAATGAGTATGCACTGAAGAGGCTACAGCAACAAAAATAACTAAGTTGACTGTTGCCGTTAACGCTGTATCAATGAAAATATTCTCAAATGCTTTCAAACAAGGTGATGGTGTCATTTGTTTTATGTAGAACACCAAAACATTTCAGAACACTTCACACCCTCTCCCTTCTGCTATTAATATGCAAAAGGTAGTTGTCCCTCCCTGCCCCCTAGTCACCTTCCTGGAACTAAATCTGCCAACCCCTGACTTCATGTTGCACAACACATATCTGCAATGGGTCCTGCAAATTTTATTGTGCTGAAGTTTTCATAAACAAATACATCTGAGATCAAAGGCCAGAGCTCCTTTCCAATGGCAGGTTGGAAGAAGGTCATAATTGAAGCACCATATAGAAACTGTTCCATTCTCTGCAAACCTGCCACTCATTCACAAAAAAGCTGCTAGGAGTAGCTAGAGGTTTAACACAATGAAATACTGGAAGCAAAAGTAATCTTTCTTGGGTGTTAATTTCTTTTCTTTTCCCTTCTAGTGGGTGAGTTTGTGAGTGATGCGCTTCTGGTGCCGGACAAGTGCAAGTTCCTTCACCAGGAAAGAATGGATGTGTGTGAAACTCACCTGCATTGGCATACTGTTGCTAAAGAGGTACATTCATCTGTCTTAAAATATCCTGCCTTCCTTGTTTAAAGCTGTGTCACTCTTCTGAGGATGATTTTAAATATAGCAGTGACATAGAAAACAAAAAGCAACACTTTCAAATGTTTGAGTGAATGGTGTTACATGAGTGATATGGGGGACAGATGAGGACGGCACATTGACTCCATGATTCAGAAGGCATAAAAGCATCTATTAATAGGAAATCACACTCTTATAAAAAGCATAATGAACCTAAGACCTGATGGATCTTCAGGAAACTTCTCTTGCACTATTGGTTAAACAGGGAACAACTCCTTCTTGTAAACATCCCGCAAAACACCAGGTGCAAGGGATAAGATAATAATTGTTTTAATTATTTTCTCTAAGTTTCCCAGGCCGAGCCTTGGAGAGCTATGTCTCTCAGAGTGAGAATATCCACAGAATGGCATTTTGGGTTTTTTTTGTAAGGTAGGAAATGGGAGTCAGAGCAAAATAGAGTCCATGACTGAATACTTACTGCTGACCTTTGAACATTGACCCTCTTTCACAGCACTATTTTTTTCTGCACAATGACTCACAAACTCACTGTGTTTTCTACTTCCTCCGTTTTCCTGTTTTAGCAGTGGAACTAAATGCCTAGAATTTGCCCTGAATCATTATCCTGGGTGGATATTATCCACTATTTATTATGGATATTGTATGCCAGATGCCCACAGAGATCAAATAGGCCTCAGGGAGTGCACTATGTCAAATTCAGCAGAAAAGAGTAGGAGAGCTGATGAAACTAGGACTAGCCAAAGGCATTTTGCAGGCATGGAGTTTTTACAGTTTATCATTGCTTTACTGAAAATAGAAATAAACTTAATGTTACAATTGCTAATGTGTTTTGGAGTTTTTTCCTTATGTAGAGAGGTTTTAGGAATAAAAACTGAGATGAGTTTCCAGGATTTCTGATTACTGGTGTTTTTGGAACCTCTTAGCTTGTACATTTTTCTACCTTCTGGAGATGAAATTTGAAATATGATCAGCAGCTTTTCAAATTTTCAGTTCTTGCTTGAATTTTACTTAAATGAAACATGTAAGGCACCAACCTTAACACAAAGGAATTCTAGTTCATTTTGACTACTTGCAAACTTGAAATGGCAATAGCCTGGAAGAACGTCATCACTGTGCGGCACTGAACCATTTTTGTTTTTTCACCTGTCATACATCACTATATCTTTAAGGTATAATTATGCCCAACTGACTGCATTCCAAACAAGGAGGTGTCAGACCAGACACAGCGTGTTTCCAGTGTAAGAGATATTTCCAATGTTGCTTTACCTTGCAACGAAATCTTCAAAAGCATTAATGCATCAAGATTGGGATTAATACATCAAATAATTATTCTGTCATCACATTTTCTGTTTATGAGGCAGAGCCTGTGAGGATTTTAGAAAGGAAGATAGGGAGTTATCACATATATAGGAGGAGACAAGCTTTTTGTTCTGGGAAAGGCTGATAGGAGAGCTTCTTGCTTGCAGTGGACGCAGGTAGGGAGCTGCTTACAGTAAAGTAGTGAATGCAAGTGTGACCTGTCTAAATCGTGTTTCAAATTTCAGAGATCATGCAGTTCACCAGCTTTAACTTCCTAAGGCAGTTAGCTAAGGCAACTTCCTAAGCCCCTTCATATTTTCTCAAGGTCTGTGAGACCATTTTTTTGTCTTCCACCGTGCCAATATTGTTGCTGCTTTTTTTTTTCCTTTTTTCTGCAGTCCTGTAGTGAGAAGAGCATGAATCTGCATGACTATGGCATGCTGCTGCCCTGTGGAATTGACAAGTTTCGTGGTGTGGAGTTTGTCTGCTGCCCATTAGCAGAGGAAAGTGACAATCTTGATTCAGCTGATGCTGAAGATGATGATTCAGACGTCTGGTGGGGAGGTGCAGATGCAGACTATGGAGATGGAAGGTACAGTGACTTTGTACCCTTCAACTTGTTACTAAGATGCCAAAAATCTGTCTAAAAGATCTTGGCATAGAAGAGTCTTTGCACCTTATACATGAACTTGCATTTACAGTGATTGAAAGCATCAGTGTTCTACTCAGTTTATTTTTAGCTTTCTACAGAAAAGTTTATTGTTAAAATGTACACTTTTAAGGCACACTTTTTAGTGCCTTGGTAATTTCTTCAGCAAGAATTATTGCCATATTTATAACAAAAATGCCTAAATTCATATTTTTTGACAAATAAATGACAAATGGTGTACTCCTAAGGTGCTTCATGTGCAGTCTGGGGTACTGCAGCAGATATCAGCCAATGTAACCAGTGGAGTTTCTGAAATGCCTTCATTTGTAATAGGCATTAGCTATGTGCTGTTACTGCCATAAGAATAATTTTCTGCTGACAATTAGTTTCTAAATATGATCTAAAAGAAAGCGTATTTTATTATCTAGCCTTTCACAGATTTATTAATTTGCTGCTGTTGAGAAGGAACATGGAGGTTTCCTTTGCAAAGCAGTGGTGGATGAGAAGATACCATCCCTGTCCTTACCCTTCCCATCCCCTGTGCACATAGGCTAATTTTGAGCCAGATATGGGTTATAACTGTGTTGTAACACTCAGTAGCAACTGAGTGGTCTGGTGCTGTTAAAGCTTTTTCATATCACTCTCCTGAGTATATCAGACAGCAATTGGAAGAGCAGAGTACCATGACATGTCCTTGCAACTGGATGTCAACAACTTGAAAAGATGGCTTTCTTTGTAAACTAAGATCAATTCTGTTTGTGCTCCCCAGGCTTTCATCACTTTCTACTGTGCTAATGCAGTGTTTCTACTTCTTTTTTGTACAAATAATGCACAAAATCCAAGACTTGGGGCTGATTGCAAGTGATTTCAAGGTCCCCAGAAAATAAATGGGGACCAAATTATGTGAATAATGCAGAAAGTTAGTAGGTCTGAATTGTGTTATGTTTGGACTTGTTAATAATCTAGATGAAAACAATTCAAAGAACAGTGCAGAGATGAGGGACAGAGACTGAATTGCTGTAATTTGATGCAATGAAGTGGCATTAAGACCTAGAATAATGACAACATATATCATAGTGGGCAACTAAACCTTTCCTGACAAAGTGTTAGTAAGTATTGCAAGGTAGAGTCCTTTGTGAATAATGGAGTAAGTTTAAAATAAATACTTTCCAATGGTAATTTCCAGTTTTCTGTCATAAATAGGAGTGAATGGTCAAACTGTTTGATGCAAAAGCCTACATCAAAGAACTCTGCATATTCCATATTGATATCTTTGGGCTTTCTTCTGATTTGTATTTCTAACAACTGTCAGTGTCATTATCTATGACCCTTTCAGTAGGATTTTTAAAGCTGTTTTTGGGCTGTTGCTGTGTCATTTCTGTATATTTAATTTAGATTTTGATTGGGTGTTTAAATGTTCTCTCATTCTAAGAAATGAGTGCAGACCTTGTTCTAATTGAGATGTTTGGTTTTTTCATTATATAAATATATATACATGCAAGATAGAGTTATCCATCTATCTTAAATATCTATTACATATATAAGTTAACTTATTTATTATATATACCTATATATAAAGTACATGTCTTATACATACAAGATCAAAGATGCCAAAATTATTTTAAATGAAAGAGCTCACAGGGGTATAGAGTACTTGTTTGTAAGACAGATATCCACTGTATTTCTGTCTTTTTTGTGTTTGTCACTGAACATTTAATTTACTATTGTAGTCCATTCTCTTCCTCTTAAGGCAGTTTAATATCTGAAGAGATGAGTTCAATAATAACTTCATAAATTCTTGTGTTCTCTAGGGATGGGAGCTGTAATTGCATTTCAATCAATTTCTGAAATTCCAAGCAAATACTGATTTATTTTTTTACCCTCCCCTCCCACAGAAGTGCTTGGAAAAGGAAAATGAAAGATCCTTCTATGGGGCACTTGTCCTTCATCTGCAGATGAAGAGCCAAGCAATTGGTAGTTCTTTTAGACTGATTTACTCATTTCTTGCTGCCTCTTAAGCCAAGTACATTTAAGCTGTGTGTATTGGAGCTAGAAATACTCTTGAACTTTAGTTATATATATGTATATATTAAAAAAATTCTTACATGGCAGTACATGGTAATTCAAATTTTGTGTGTGTGTATATTTATTCATATCTGAGCGTATGTTTGTGTGGCTATAAATACATATATGCCTTAGTCCTAAACAGATTGTGAAGGAGAAAGGAAATGTAAGGTAGGTGTTGATGGCTTTTTTGGCTGTTGTTTCCCCCACAACCTGCTGGGAACCTACCTCCAGGGCCCTTGAAGGAGATTCCCTTCCGTGAGTTCTTTGCCAGGGATGAAAAACGAGCGAGACTCACTGATGCTTGGTCTTCAGGTTATTGTTTNGTAGGGGCACACTTTGCTAATGCTAAATTGCCGATATTCTCTGCAATTAAAGCACCTCTGTTTGAAGTGCTTACTCCAGTCTACATTTGTCATCTTACATGGGTACCCAAATCAAAGTGAAGGTGACATGTTTGAGGTGGAGGTGACAAGCTGAAAAGCAGATGATTATATTCTTTTTCTCAAAACTATGACAGAGCAGAATCCAACAAATGTGGGTGATCTATTTTGAGATAACTTTATATCTCAAGCTATCAGATTTAAATTTTAAAATATTTGCATTTGTGGTTCTGAATGTGTAGAAGAAAGCACATTGCAGCCATTCAGTTAATAAATGCCCTTTTTCAGACTGTTGTGTTTTCACCCCCCACAGTTGTCCCTGAGGCACTTTTTAGTAAAAAGTGAGGTATTTTATTTTTTTGCTTTGTCAAGGGTGTTTTCTTCTCCACAGGGAGAAAAAAAGCTCAGCTGCATGTTGTGGCCATATATTATTAGAGGGCATGTGGAGGTAGCTTGGGCTGCAGTGCCTCATAGTTGGGTGTCCTTCCTACCCACTGTCTGACCCCCACCTGGATCTGGATGTAAAAGGATGTGACTTGCTTGTTGTGGCTTGTTGGCAGTACTTGGAGGAAGGTGGGAGGGTGTATTTTGGTGATATAAATACCTGTTTTATTAATGAGGCCAAGAGACAGGATCCATGTGTGCTTTTGAAATTACCTTGTCATGCTCATCCTGAAGTAGTTTGTAACTCTGACAAAGACGTCACAATCATTTCTAAGCAGTGAAGTTCCTTGTTGCTATCATCACTTACCTTGAAGTCTGCCTGAGGGACAGTCAGATGTTAGATGCTGACTTTCAGTATAATTGCAGACCTCTCCCTGAATAGCTATAGCTCAGTCAAGTGACCTGCAAGCTCTGGCTGCTCTTGCGACACAGCAGAGCCTGGTGGCCCTCCTGCCTGTGTGCGGGAACTAGCTGGAAGCTTTGGTGTCCTTGATGTCCAAAGCTGAACATCTTTAGGAGTGACGGCCAAGCTGGAAACTTCTAGGTTTTCTCTGTTGTCTTGGTTTGAAAGACAGGTATCTGCTAAGGAAGGCAGGAGCCTCCTTGAAATGGAAAATGTAAACCCCTTCTCTCTGAATTATTATAATTTTTGAAATTAAGGAGGCTTTTAAGCAAAGATATGAGAATAGGAATAACTATTTTTTATTAGTATGTATAATAAAGCAAATAAACAACAATAACAACTACGTCATTAACAACAAACAGAACCACAAACCCAGTAACAGCCTTCTTGGCTGCAGGCACTGTCCTCTTTGGTGTAGTGATGGTCAGAGCCGGATGGGCATTGGTGGCTCCTGGTGGGCAGGGCAGGTGCGATGGGGTGGGGGGCTGTGGCGCGAGCTCGGGGAGCACGCGGTAATGGTGGCTTGCCTGAGATGGGAGAGGATGGAAGACAGGCTGTTGCTTTATAAAATTCCCGGGGCAGTTGGTCTCGATGCCTCAGCAAGACTCTCCGAAGCAGCAAGCTGGGCCGGCAGGATGTCTCGGCAGGCAGGGGGTGCGGGGCTACAGTGCAGTGAAAAATTCAGAGCAGTGCTGAAGAAACAGTGGGGGCAGGGCAGCAGCAGCTGGGCCTCCCAGCAGGGCAGGGAGAAGCGAGCTCAGGATCTCAGGCACCTGAGCAGATGGTGATAGGTCCCTCTTTTAGTGAGGTATGATGAGGTATGAGGTCCCTCTTTTAGTAAGGTTCCAGCCCAACGGCTGCTCTTATGAGCAGAAGCTCACCCCATGGCAAAAGAAGTAGCTCCAGGCTCAGCTCTGGCGGCAGCAGCAAATTGCTTTTTCAAGCAGCACCTCAGACCGTCCTCTGAAGCTGAGAGAGAGAGAACTAGCAGTTGTCCTAGCCCCATCTTTTACTTACTCAATTTTCATGGTATCTATGTCTCTCGGAGAGAAACTCTCAGAGAAGAGAAGTGCAATCAGATGCCTTCTTCTCCTGAGTTTAGCGGCTTTTTAAATGTTTTCTGTGTACTCTGTTGTTAGTGTTTCTTGGAAATTTATGGGAAAAAATTCTATACTTAAAAAAGGAACAAATGCAGACTCTTCTGCAAGGTGGCTTTAATCACAGCTATTCATGAAACATACCTGTGTTTCCCCCAGTGGAAAGGTTCAGTATTATTTGGAGTCTCTCTTGTGTTTCCGGAGGCCAGGTATTTTGGGGAGAAGGGAGAAGGGAAATAATTCTTGTTTGTATAGAGGCTTAACTTGCTCCTAGTAGAGTCAGGTTTGTGGCATATGAAAATTTTATCAACATGTTTTAACTTCTTAATGCCCTGTTAAAAAGAAATCATATTGTCTTCCATTTTGCTGAGTTTGCTTTCAAAGTTGTAGTAGGCAAGATAATATAAAATGAAATATTAAAGGCTTGATCTCCGAAATTAGTTGAAGAAGTTGTTAACTTCATCTGGAAGGCTGTTCAAGCATATGTGATGCCATGAGAAAGATTCACACCCACTTGTGCATGAAGGTGACAGAAAGTCAGTGCGTGTTTAAATATTTAAAGATCTTTTATTCATTAGTGGTAAATTTCAAGTAGAAGATCAGAAACAAACCTAAAACCTTGCCACAACAGAGCACTGAGCTCAGGAAATATTTCGAAGGCAACAGTAGCAGTAGCCAAACATATATTTTTTGACCTGTTGTCTGTATCACTCAGAACTAAGAATGGTCCCAGAAGATTCTTGATGTATTAATCCACCAAATGCATTGGCTAGTCAATTTCAGTATTTCCTCCTGTTGTCCTGTAGAAGTGTCCTTTCTGTTCACAGAGCACTTGCAACAGCAGAAGGAAAAACTCTCCAGTCAGTAATTCGAGGTCAATTCAACACTTGGTACTCCTCTATGAAAGGTATGCAGGGAACCTCTAGATAAGCTGTCTCCTGAGAGAGGCGGAAAAGTTCCTGAGGAACTTTCTTGCTCCTTTCACATCAACTGAGTGCATTTTGTGCAAATTTGATCTTCTTTCAAAATAAAATTTGGTTGATGGTATCATGGAGCAAGCATGTTTGCAGTATTATTCAGCTGTCAAAATATGGTATGCTAATGTTGACTTTTTCTTTTCTTTAGACATTTCTTTAGCATTTTTTACTATTTGGGACATTCCAGAGTCCCGGATACTTTCTTTTCTATTTAAAGGGAAGGGAGGGAGATTAAGAAACAGGTAACTGTTTTCCTGATACAGTTTTCAAATAAAATGTTCTCTCATGTTACCTTGAAGTAATTTTCTTGCTGACACATCATAATAATTTTCTTCATTCAGCGATGACAAGGCGGTAGAAGAACAAGCAGAGGAAGATGAGGAGCTAACTGTTGTGGAAGATGAAGATGCTGCTGATGATGATGATGGTGATGAAATTGAAGAAACAGGAGAAGAGTATGAGGAAGCAACCGAAAGAACTACCAGTATTGCAACCACTACCACCACAACTACAGAGTCTGTGGAAGAGGTTGTCAGAGGTAAATTCATCAGGCTTGGGGCTGAAAAACTTATCCTGCTGCTTTGCATATTTGCCCTTTACAACAAAAAAATGTTCCAAACAGCAAAATACCCAAAGCTGCAGTATTATTGTGCTTTTTGGCTCCTGTAATTTGTATGTTTAATCACCTCACCTTTCCCTTTACCATTACAAATATTCTGTGGGGTTAGTTCTGCCACAGCCCTTTGGGTTTTCTGACCTCCAGTCCTCCTGTTGCACAGATGCTGCAGGGACTGTCCGTCCTTGAAAGGGGTTAGTTGTGTGTGTTGTTCACAACATTTCTTGTTCAGAAACAGAAGGGTTGATTTTATTTTAAAGTAGCATTAAATAAAATTCAACTGCCATATGTAGCAAGTGTATGGTTTATCATGCACATGAGTTACAGAATGCTATGAAGTATCAGTTTCAAGCAGGAGGTAGCATGAGCTGGTTTGGTCTCTCATACTAACAGCATTGATGGGTCATTTTGTGTGATTCTGTTAGATACTTGTTGGCTATGTTTCTCCATGAATTACTAATTCAGTAAAGTTAGACAAATTTAAAATAACTATGCAGAAAAATGAACCTAAACTAATGAGTTTTAATGTGTGGGAAAGAAGGAAATAGGAAAAAATACAATACAATGAGTGAGAAAGGACTCTTCATTTCTAAAATTTAATTTTCATTATATTTTTTAGTTTTTAATGGGACTGCATTTTAAACTTTGAATTTTACACTAGTTCATGGTCAGCACAACAACATAGTTTTTTTAAATGCCTCATTTCTCCCACGGTGCATATTGGAATTAATTATCCTTATTTTTCTATTTTAATAATACAGTTCAGTGTGATGTAAATCTAAGTAAAATAGATCCCAGTTCTTCTACAGTGCTTACATCTTTGCCAATAAATGCTGGAGATGGTGGCAGGAAATGAGATTAAAGACTACATTTGAAAAGAAAGGAGTCGTGACATGCAGGAGGCAGAGGGAAAATGATAGAAATTGGAGCCATTGTGAAATGAGGGAGTAAACATCTGGCCTGCCTCTTTTCCTCTCCTCATGCTTCCCTATCCCCTGCCTCTGTGTATTCTTGGGACTCAGGTGGTAGTGGAGTCCCACATTTTGCATGTGGCAGTGGCCCTTCCTCTTGAGCCTTGGTTCCAGTGTTTGTCAGAGCAGAGGGTGCTGGCTGCAATTTATCACACTAGGGTACCGAAGCATGCCCAGGGGATGTTTTGGGAAAAGCAGAGTTACTTGGTTATATTTTTCTGTTCAGTCTACATGGAGCACTAAAGCTTTGCTAAAATCACTTGCAAATGTTTCTTTCTAAGGCTGGCAATTCAGTCTTGTGTTTTTATGTCTTATATAACTGTTGAGTGTTCTGCTCAGTTGTTGGAGAGCCTTTTCAGTGAGGAGGGGGTAGGAGTTGTTTATATCTTTTAAACCAATTAAACATATTTCCATACGTGAGCTTTTACCCCCGGGGATAAAATGCCCTGTTCTCACTGGTAAATTAATTTTGAAAGGGGAAAAAAAATAAAAGGTACACTTCACTTTAATGGGATTTTGAATGAGTGGAAATGAGGACAAATCTGGTAGAACGTGTTTCTTCACTGAGGGTGATGTTTCTAAGAGGTTAAGATGTATAGCTTTCGGGAAAGTAGCGTACAATCACCTGAATATAAAACAACATATAAAAGATGAGGTAAACTATTGAAGCGAGATTTTAGAAGCCCTTTAGAAATCTATATATTTGCTGATCATGAAATGATAGCATATTGTTTTTCCCAAGTCTTAACATTTCCCACCTTGGGTGACTGTGAGGAAGATACGCATTTGTTCAAGTGAGGTGAGGACACTGTTACGAATACAAGTTTTCAGCACAGTTCTGCCACGAGCCTTTGGGCTTCCTGACCTTCAGCCTTCCAGGGGCATGCATGGTATAGGGACTGTCCTGGAGAGTGTAATTGTAGATGAAAGGGGTGGAGGGACCTTGTTGAGAACATATGTATTAAGAAGTGGTCTTCACTATGGAGACACCCTGAAAGGTGTCTCTCTGAAAGACACTCTCTAAAAGGATCGAAGTGTCAGAGCTTCATTCATGTGGACTGAGCTCTGTTCGAGGCTGCCTTGCCCAAGCACTAGTTATAAAACATCCTAGGATGCTTTTCACAACCCTTTACAACCAGTTTTATGAAGCTGTAACTAATATTATGTCTTTAGCATTAAAGAACACAGAGAGTGGGTTTATCCAGTTTAAGAGGAGCTGCTTTTCAAATGAATAACTGTTGTAAAGCCATAATTAAGGATCTAATTGTGGGCTGGTACTGAGCCCTTTCTCTGCAAAATCAGCAGAATGGCTGCCATCAGCTATAAATAATTAAAAAGCGTAAATGCAGTGTTATACTTTAAAGGTACTTGAGCTATTGTAGAATCAATTTTTCAGGCAGTTTTATTTCTGCGTGTATTTTAAAGAATTGTGACCCAAATAGTAATAGTAGAACCACTTACAAACTTATTTTCAGTAAAAAGGAAATTAATCTTTCCTAAAGAATGAGAAAGGTCCATTGGCAGAAGGCTATCCTATTTTCATTCAGTTTCTGCAGCAACCACATTTCTATGTGTTTATTAAAAAATGTGAATAAACTTTCCATAGCCCAGTACTTGCCACTATTCACTTTCCTACCTTTTGTGAGAGATGATCTTTACTCTTAATTCATGTGGTACATAGCAGCAGACCCAGTTTAAACTGACTTTTAGATATGCTCTTGCTGGGCTTCAGATGTTAAATCCAGACGATTGTGGGTCTGAGATTACAGGGATTCAGATGGTGAAATCAGTGTTAAATACACATATTTCACCTTTCGTCATGGGGAGATGTTAGCATTGAATTTGTGCTGAAGAAAATATGCCTCGTATATGAAGCCCTGCTCTTGATTTTTGTCTCTGTGTGGAGCAAGGGAAGTGACTCTGATGGCCAGGATTTAGGCGAGGGAGTGGTTTTATTTCTGCAATCATTGCCATGGTGTTATGGGTGTTGCAGAGCTGCTCCGGAGAATCCAGGCTCCCCGTGATTTTTCCAGTGTGTGATGGAGGCAAGCAGGAGCACTGCTTCCCCCATCACATGCAGTTGTTTGGGATTTTGTTTCTGCTGTCCTTCTGCACAGGACAGCAGAAGGACACAGAAGGTGACAAGAAAAATCAGTCTCTCTTGGCATACAACAAAGAATAAGCAGTTCTGGCATAGTGCTTCCCATCAACATCATAGTCAATCAGGTCTGGCACAAAACACTTGGCAGCTTCTCTGCATAGCTGCCAACAGATGTGGGGGAATCAGCAGCATAAGCCTCACTTCCCTCCTCCAGCAGACTAATATTGCCCTTTATCAGTTAGTTTTACTATCTCTAATTCAGGTGGATTTCTTTAGGCAGTTAGGAAACAATCTAAGCGCTTTCATGTGACATTTTAACTGTATTTACAGTCTGGAGTTACAGAGTGAGAGACCATATGCTGGTTTCTTAGCAAGAGAAAAGTAGCCGGATGTTGGTATGGTAGGTCTTAGTGTCATTGATCCATCATGAGTGGTTTTCTCCTGAAGATTTTTAACTGAAAGACTTAAAATCCATTCAGTGACTTCTACTATATATTGTAAAGCAAGAGAGATTAACCCTGATTGCCAGACCTGTCAGCTGGGAATTTTGGGACAATATTAGTAGTGTATGCTACATTAATTGGGTTTTTTTTTCCACACTCCATAGCTTTGCCCCACTTTCATAGAATCATAGACTGGCCTGGTTTAAAAGGAACCTTAAATATCACCCAGTTCCAACCCCCTGCCATGGGCAGGGACACCTTACTCTGGACCAGGTTGCTACAAGGCCTGCCCATCCTGGCCTTGAACACTTTGAGGGATGGGGCATCCACAGCTTACCAGGGTAACTTTCTTTTTGTCTTCGAAAGGTTATCATCTTTGTACTGTAGTAGTAGTTCCTTGCTCTTCTTCCTCGCCTTCAAGGTTATGTAGTATGCTTTATTTGGAGAGGGATGATGTGTGATTGCATTTCATATCAAGAAAACATGATTGGTTGCTATATAAATAGTACACATTACGATAAGCCCACTGGGTTTTTTTGCTATGAGATCTTCATCAAGAGTAATCATCTACTGTAATTTATGAATGAGAGCTGATAAAATTAACCTAATGGATTTGCATTTATAGCTTTTAATTAGACATTTTAATTTAAAGCACAGCTATTCCACCATAATATAATACTTTATTATATGTTGCAATTGGAGGAATCCTTTTTGTAATCTGGTGATCTTGTTGATGGAGATGCAATACAGTATTATCTTTTTAGGTCAAGGGCAAAAGTACTGAAATACTAAACACATTAATAGTGTTATTTTAAAGTTGGAAGGTGGAGAGTAGTTTCATTTGAAATATATCCTGCCAGAAAAAACTTACCAAGAATGTTTCCCTAGAGAAGATGTCATTTTATTATATTGAAGCAGTACTTAATTGCAAATTTTTTTGCTAAAGGTTTTGCTGTGTAAAGAGACTGGAATGCACTTCTGGGCTAATCCTCATACTCACTGTCATGCCATATTAGCAGAATTGTGATGTTATGTGGAAATATTACCTTTTCTAAAACACATAAATTAATGAAACTATATTAACCAGATTTAAAATCCAGCTGGATTTTTTGTTTGCTTTCTGGTCATCAGTGGTAACTTTATGGTGCTTTAGTTCCAAATGTAGCTCTGTTGTGCACAAGAAATAAAAAATCTATTTTCACATATTTGTTCCGCTTCAGAACTATAAGGCTTTGTATTCTAGCCAAGTATAACATTAATTTTTTTAATATTCTAAATATGCCCTTGACATAGCTTAAGAATAAACATTATAGAGAGAATTTCATCTTGATTACACAGGATGGAAATTACAATTTAAGGGTATTTGACAGCTTTAGAGGAGCTGTCCTCAGTACTGCATTAAGAAGTCATCATTTTGTTTTTTTAACTTTTCTCTGTAAAAAAGGATTTTAGCAATTGTGTAGCTTGTACATCAACTTTAGTCCCAGAGTATGTGCCAGCTTCACAGCTGTCTTCTCCTAATTCCAAAAACCTTTTCTGAATTAGCTCTTGTCTTTGAATCCTCAAATTAAAATTTGGTTGCCTCTTCTAACCATATATTCAGAATGAGAAAGTTTTGTTTCAGTGAAATTATCTTCAAATATTCCCTTTTGTTTGATTCATTGAGTAAAAACAGTTGTGCCTTTTTAGAACACAAAGAGTACAACTGAAACAAGAACAGTGCATTTGCTCTTGCTTAATTTTTCTCATCTAGTTTAAAAAAGAAAGACTAATATAGAGGCCTATACATTAATATCCTCAAACTCAAGCTCAATTCCTGAAGATATGGAAGCCAAAATTACTCCCGTTGTGATATTTTATATACTAGTGCCTGAAGAAGGGGAACATATACCTCATGATATACATTTGAGAGGTTTATTCCTTTGGCCTCTCTTGCATTTCTCAGTTATTTACTCTGTTCTTTAGTGAGATATAAATGGTAAAATGAAAGATCTGATCCCATATACTTAAGCAACTGAGTGTTTGAGGTCCTCACTTAAGAGGTGTTCATGTCCCGTGTGATTGTGACACAGTTTGAACGGACATCAAACACACACCTGTGCTAATGGGCTCATTCAGACCCTCGGTATGATTTAGTTGTGTGTGCTTGATTATATCAGCTTCAACCTTGCAGTATTTATAAGTCAGCATGATGGTACCTTTCTTCTGTAGCATTAAGGCAAATAGGTTTCTCAGAGGTGTAAACTAGACATGGGAAACCAACTTCCAAGACAGGTCAGAGTTAGTAAACTGACTCCTCCTGTTGGTCCCTTTTTTCTTAGATCTCTTCAAATTGAATTTCTGATTTAAGGTTTTGGGCTGACTGCCAGCATTAAATGATCTTAGTTCTCATGATCATGTAAACAAATTCAAATCCTGAAAAAATACTGAATAAACTTGATATTTAGAGTGATAGAAATATGTAAATGTAGCTTTAATTATTATCCCTGTTAGAAGTTTATGTTTTATTTCCAATTTCTCAATTAGAAATGTTGTTAAGAATTTAAGTCCTGTAAGGGGAAAAAAAAAAAAAGCATGGAGTTAACATTTTGAAATAAAGCCATTATAATTTCACTTTGATTTGAAATTGGCTTTCTTCAAGTAGCAGTAAAAATAAATGGTAATGAAAAATTTAAACTGACATTCAGAACCATGTTTTATATTTCCCTCTGTAAAAAGCGATCATGAAATGTTTGCACATAAATTCTAATGAGCTCTACTTATAGCACTTTAGTAAATGAGTGCTTATGGAAGTACTTTGTATAAAGCCAGTATAAATCAATGCCCACATACTTAAAGACTGTATTTCCTAGGGTGCTGAAGTCTGTGCTTTTCAAAGAAAAAATAACACAGTCCTTGCCAATGTTTAATGTAACTGGTTAGTTTTCAGTAGTCAACTACTTAATTTAAAAGGAAATCAACAAGCTTTGCTGTAGCATTGTCCTTCAGGAAGTGGTGCTTGCTTGGTTAGAAGCAACCGGGTTTGTCCCAACATGCTGGAATAAGTACAAGAAGCTTGGGATGGGGACAGGTGACTCACACTTTCTTGATTATCTCAAAAGTAATTTGTCATGTCTAAGGTTTTGGAGAACAGAGATATTGCTACCTGTGGTTTGGGATAGGATGAGAGAAATGGGAGGACGAGGATTTGACTATTGGAGTAGGATGGTTTGAAAACTCTGAAGTGTCTAAAAGCAGCTGTTCATGAACCTGGGTTGTCGCAAAGGCTTGTGCTCTTTAATTGTATCCAATTTCTTGAAGCTAAGGGCAAAAGTTTGTCTTTGGAGGGGAAGTGTTGCATTAATAAGCAGACAGGACTCAGTTTCTTTATGCAGAAAAGCCTATTCTTTATTCACATAGCTCATTTTTATACAGTTTTCACAGACCTCCTGTTTTACTCCAGTTGTCTAGTACTTTTCTTGCTACTCAATTCACTGGTTAGTAACTGGCCTTCTGTCTATCAAATCTCCCTATTTTTGGATTGTTTATGTATCTTCATATCTGATTCTCGTGGGACAGATTTCTTGTCTATTGCAGGTGCAGACTTACTTTTTTCTACAAGAATAGGTTGTTATGCAAACGAATTCTCATTCTTAAGATTTCTTCACATGGGAACTTATCTAGTTGCACATAGAAGAAGTAATAGGCCAGCTGGTAATTCAGCAGAGCAAGGCCTGATTTCATAAGGCCTTTCTTTTATAATACCTCTACCTCTATGTAACAGGAAGAGTGAGCAAGTTCCTTAAACAAAGCAAAGCTCACTGTTGGTGCTGTACTGCATACAAATTATTTGTGATATCAAGTAAAACTGAATTGCACGTTTGCAAAAAGTAACTCATCTTTGCTTCAGTTTTCAGCAACAGAATTAAAATATGAAACAAAGACAGATTTTAATCTTTTGATGAATTAGCTTAACCCATCCACTACGTTAATTAGTGCTGTATCTCGAATAATCGAACCCAACCCATTACAGCAGTGCATTCTGCTTGCCTGCTTGTAATATCTGCTAAAATACCGTAGTTCACCCCTTGTAGACATTAATTGCTACACTTGGCAGGAGCAGAAGGAAGCGGAAGTGGTGTTTGGATTAATAGCCAAAGAAAACCTGTTAAATTTCTCATCTCATCACTTCCCTGTCTTCTCAGCTGAGGTGTTGCAGCTGAGAACCAAATGCAGTGGCTTTTTCTTGTACGGACAAGAGATGGATGGGGATATAGAGAGGCACAGGAAGAGTATGTGGCCCACAAACAGGAGTGATGGGACCATTGACCACTAATATGAGCTGGTTTAAAAATATACCTTTGCTCCAAAGCAGGGGTGAAGGAATGCTACTCTGAGCCCTCCACAGAAAATGGCAGACAGGCATGGTGACATTGGGAAAGGGATGAATGACAGCAGTGACATGTTTCCTAGACTCAACTGGCACCACACTTCCCTCGAAAAGAGCAGTCATGGAACAGTAAACCAGACCACTTCCCTCTCTCTTGCTTATTCTCCATTTAGGTCATAAACATTAGAAGATAATAGAGCATTTCTCTCTGTGGTGACCTAAGTACCACATAGGTCTCACCAAGGGCAGTAGGGTTGGCAGTGCAGGCTGGAGGGAAGGATGTCTCTTCCTTGATGGGAGGTGACAGGTCAGGCAGGGGGCCTGTCGACAGCCACAACAGTGGGCTGCAAAGCTTCAGGCTTGCTCTTTTTCATACGGTACTCTGTGGTTTACTGCACACTTGTTCAAGTGCATCTTCATGTGTATAAATTACTTAGTTCATCAATGAGACAATTCCAATTTCCAATCTGATGGACAATTACCTTTGCTTTTGCACATTGAAATCTCTGTTGCTATTTCTGTGAGAGAGGTACCTATAGGAAATTTCAGATTAAATCTGTAAACAGTTTCCAACCTGATAACAATGCAAAATAAATCAGTCTGTGTAGCAAAATAAATATTTTGAGGGAAACCTAGAAGGTGCTTACTGTGTGGCTACAGGCTGGCCCACAATCAGCGTTAAATAAGAAAGACTGAATTGTTGAGACCTTTGTATTTTCAGAAATGACATTTCCTGTCAGTAAAAATTCTTTTGATTGTACATTGTTATAAATTGAGGCGAATAATTTTGATTCAGCCTTTTTGTCCGATTAATAAATTTATTAATTAAGAGCAAGCTAGTAGCAAAAGTGAAACAGTGCTGGGTAAGGCCGAAGAGACTTGCTCCCTGTAACGGCCTACAAAGCCCCTCCCCCGCAATTCTGTAGTTTTATGCTCTCCTATCTTCTGGTGTCGTAATTCTTCTGGTATACTCTGCGTCTGCGCGTTACCGTTGCTAGGTGGTCTTCTTTACTCTGGTGGTCTTCTCCGAGGAAGGCTCCTATCTTCTTCCTCAGTATTTCTTGCTGATCCTAAAGCAACTCTCTAAATATGGTTACAATATTTTAGCTCCTAACAATGTAACTATGCAAAAATACTTGGCAACCGTCTTATGATTCTGTGATTTGTTACATAAACTTATGGTTTGATTGCAAGCATCTACTGCTGACTGTGGATTGCATTCACTTATTGCTATTTTGTATCTCTTGTTGTATGGTTTTGCTGTTAATTTCACAAGCACCCCCTTTCTTTATTATTTTGATGAACAAAAAGCCTTTCAATAAATGGTGCTTAATCTATCATAATTCCCCCCTTTTTTATTTTAGCCATTTTGTTCATCAAGCCTTTTTAGCACTTGATAACTCAGAGCAAGGGTTTCTTCTGACTCTGGGTCTCTTGGGACTGATTCATATGTAGCTCTAATTAGCATCAGGTGTGCTGCTTCTGACCTGTTTTTGAT
>VXAX01001633.1:0-53441 GCA_013399835.1 Leptocoma aspasia
TTATATGTTCATAGCAACAGATGGGGTTTTCTTTGGTTTTTTTATTAAATTAAAACAAATATTCAGAATTACAATCACTGGAAAATAATGTCAATTAAAGACATAATGGCTATTATATGCCTTGAGTTAAGTAAGTTTATGGTCATAACTGAGTAACTCAAGGAAAACAACCATCTGGACTTAGGGCCAGGAATTAAAAGGATATTAAGCTCTGGTACCCAAAATAATAATGTTTTACTGAGTCACTGTAAAAGGCAACGGGGCAATTCATAAGGGAATGTCATTTCATGAGTGAAAGAGTGATAAATTGGTTAATGCGTTAAAGAAGTTTACAAGTTGCAGCCTTGAAAAATAAATATATCTATACTTTCTAGTTCATTTTCGTGACACAAGTTATTCCTCAAAGCTGGATTCAGTCATCGGAGACTTGCACATATGATGCTTTTTTCAGCAGTAGGAAGGTCTGTGCCAGGAAGCTCTGTAGTGGTCCACAATCCAGACACACTAAAATCCTACCAAAATCTTCTTTGGTAGATTTTTTGGTAGACAGGCAGCAGATTTATAATCCCAGCCACTACTGTTGTGCTGCTGGGCATGTGCTCAGCCAGCTTTCCAGTGGCCTGTGGGTAGAAGTGTTGTTGAGGAGAAGAAAGGTGCAGTGTGGGTGCAGAACATGCCTCCCCTTTAGCAGTGCTGGTTCACTCTGGTGCTAGAGTACAGCAGATCCATGCTGGAGCAGGTGGATATGTCTGAAGGAGGCTGTGACCCTACAGAAAATGTGCAGTGGAGCAGGCTCCAGGCTGGACCTGTGGCCCTGTGGAGAGAGGAGCCCATGCTGGAGCAGGTTTCTGGCAGAACTTGTGACCCCATGGTGGAACCATGCTGGGGCAGTCTGTTCCTTAAGAACTGCATCCCATGGAAAGGACCCATGCTGGAGCTGTTCATGATGAACTGTAGCATGTGAGACATTAATGAAGAACTGTTTCCTCTGTAAGGGACCCTACATTGGAGCAATGCAGGACTGTGAGGAGTCCTTCCTATGAGGAGGAAGAAGAGTAAGAGATGTGTGAAGAACTGACCTTAGCCCACATTCCTCATCCTTTTGTGCTTCTAGGAGATGGAGGAGGTGGAGAAAATAGGGAGTGAAATTATACTCAGGTAGGAAGGAGGGATGGGGGAAGGTGTTTTGAGTTTATTTGTCTTTATCTTATTCTGATTGGCAATCAATTAAACAAATTTCCCCAATTCAATTCTGTTTTATTTCTGATGGTAATTAGTGAGTGATCTCTCCCTGTCCTTATCTTGACACATGAGCCTTTGGTTCAGTTTTGTCTACTCTTCAGCTGAGAAGAGCTGGCTTTGATGGGCACCCTGCATCCAGCCAGAGTCAACCCACCACACTGACTACTGAAAAGTGAGGAAGCATCTGTATACACTTGAGATCCCCTCTTCCAGGCAGCTGCATTATGACCACAGTTGTGACATTGTCTCCTCTGGGCAACAAATGGCACATTTCTTATGTCTGTTCATGTGGGAATAATAGCAAAGCCTATTCTTCTTTATTTCTTTTTGCCAGCAGAGAGCTAGTGATGTCAGAACCAGTGCCACAGATAAGGGTCCATAAGATTCACAGCCTGCAGAGAAAGTCTCTCTGTCAGTTCACTTCAAAAGCCTCTGTTGCACCTCCTCTCCACTTCAAGAAGATGAATGATTGATTGTTTGAGAAACAAAGAATAAGTAAATTATTTGCTGCTTTAGAGCAATGCAGAGTGCATGTACACTCTTATCTCATAGTTTCTCTCCACCGAGCATTATGTCTCATGGCAATAGGTAGATATAACTCTAGTTTTGGTAGATCTGTTCCTTCAAAGCAGGTGGCTGTTGGCACTGATAAGATGGAATTTTGCCAAGTTATAATAACTGATGGAATACTTCTTGCTTACTGTTCCACACATAATAATTTATAGGGGATAGCAATAGTTAAAGAGATGCAGTCCTCAGGGAAATTTTTGTAAATACTGCTTTTTTTGCTTTGGTCCATTCCAGAGGTGATCACCTTTGAGCAGTTTGATCCAATAGAAGAATGTCCCTGCTCAGGTGTGTTGCAGGGCTGAGTTGGACTAGATAACCTGTAAATCTTCCTTCAAACCTAAACTATTCAAATGATTCAATACTTCATGTTGTGTTGTTGAAGAAGAAAGCCTAATCTGAATTCTTCCAAAGTCTGAATTCTTCCAAAGTATCATTTATGTTTCAAGGGGAAAGTATACAACACCCTAAAAATATTTTTTATATTTAAAAGGCCACTGCATTTCACCATTCTTTATTAAAAGTGATCACAGACACTATCTGACAGACATCCTCCACTTGAATTTGCCATTAATATTTTAAAGGGAGATAGGAAGGGTCACCAACACTTTTTCTCAAAAAAAGAACTGTTTCTTTGCCAACATGGACTGTTAAGAAGTCCTCAGTGGATAATCAGCAGCCTCTTGTCTCTTTGTAGTTCAAACTATGAATATTCTTCAAAAACTTGGCGAACTCTGAGGGCTTCAAGAGGACAGTGATATGGTAGATGGACCTTGTCTGGGACCCAAGAGCCCACCAAGCTTCTTTGTGATTCTCCTTAGCACAGTGGGAGCAGAAAGAAAATAAGATGGGAAACAAACTGACATCGGGTTGAGATAAAGTCAGTTTAATAAAAGAGAATGTTGCATGTATGCAAGCAAAGGGGAAAAAAAAAACCTGAAAGATTTTATTCTTTATTTCCCACCAGTGAATGATATGCAGCGACTTCCTGGGAAGCAAGGCTTCAGCATGCACAGCAGATGCTCGAGAAGGCAAACACCATAAGCAATGAAGGCCACACCTTCCTCCACCTTTCCCTTAGGTTTTCTACCTGGACAGACATCCCATGATGTGGAACACCCCTTTGGTCAGTTTGGGTTGGCTGTCCCAGCTATGTGCCTTCCCAGGATCCTGCCCACCCCCAGCCCCCTGGCCTGTGTGGGGTGGAATGCTGGAGAGAGAGAGGCTGGTGCTGTGCCAGCACTGCTCAGCAGCAGCCAAGGCACTGCTGTGCTGTCAACACCTTTCCAGCTACTAATGCAAAGCACAGCACTGGGGGGGGCTGCTGTGGGAAAATGAACTCCACCTCAGCCAGACCAAATATAAGTGTAAAGGCTGTAATAGGTGTGTGCAGAAATATCCCTAGCATTTGGGTGAGTTATATTATTTGTGTGATTTACATTATCCTAAATGAGAAGTCAGCCATTTGACTGCAGACTGCAGACTGCAACAGTCTGATTCTGTTTTAAGCTCCTTTCATGGTTTCCAAACATGCTAAAATGCAAATCTGCATCTGGATTACTCGCAAGGCAATTGCAAAATCTCTCACTATGTAAAATTGCCACATTTGGACATCTGTAAGTCAGCAGACATTAAATAGGAGCAATTAACCTTATATTGAGTCCAATGGAATGAAATGTCAGAAAGGAGGACAGTGACTCAAGGCATAGGAGTAATTTATTAAAGAATCGGACCTGTCTAGGTTGCCTTGCAGCATGTGCCAGTGTACAAGACACCAAACTATCTCCCTCTATAGAATCGGGATTTCAGGCTTCAGCAACTATTGTGTGTATTTGTCCACTGTAGGAGCTTGATTATTATGAAACTCCTCAGTATTTGATTTGGTTACAGATAATTTCTCCTCTTTTGTACTACAGAAGAATTACAACATACAAAATGTACCTGTAGGAAAATGCAGGTGTTGAGAGGCTAAGTCCTTTTTGTCAACACAGTGCAATCAGGGGCTACAAACATGGTTTGTGTTCCTGATGGATATTCAGAACCTGACAGGAAAGCTGTGAATCAGGGAACTTGTGAACCAGAGAAGGACCATAGGAGCTGTTTACTGCACAGAAGAACCCCAAGACAGACAAACACGTTCTAAATCACTGTTGCTGGCTCTCAGAGGCTGAAGCAACACTTGACACAGATTACATGGAATAGAATTCTTCATAAGCTCCACAGAGAGCAAGAAATCAACAGTAAAATCTGCAGGCCCATGTTCTAATAGTAGTATGAGGATACATGTATGGCCAATATGATAATCAAACTGCAGAGCTGTTCTTCTTTCTATGACAATTAAAACCTCATGAAAATGAGGTAGGACAAGACTTCTGGGAGTAATTCATTCATTGTTCTGCTTGAACTAGGGAAATGTTAAAACATAACCAATAACATAATAAATACTGTGTCTGCACTGTAGATTTAGAGATGTTAGAGTCAAAGTTGCATGCAGAAACTTAATTCAATATCTTACTTGCAGTTGCTATGATTTAGCCTTTCATTACAGAATTATGCTTTGTTTTCATAGAATCCAGACTCAATTACTGCACCAGCTGTATGGATTGCTTGTTGGAAGCCTATGTTCAATATTACTTTCCTTTCCTACTTCATACAGACCAATTTAAAAAGAAGATTATGAAATTTCTCACATCTCTTGTCCCAGTAGTATGATTACTTGCCCAGTTGCTGAGGCTGTACTCACTGTGCTGCAGTGTCTGCTTCAGCCTTTCAGAGGAATGTTTATGGATGCATGTGTTAATTTCCTGGAGTCTCTGTACTTGAGCTATAACTCAATGTCCTAGAATTGATCAAGGCAGTTAAATATTTTTTAACATGCAGAACTGTCTATGCTTCTGTTCTAATCCTCTGCTGAGAAGCTCATTATGAAGAAATCTTTCCAATCTTTGACCAGTGAATGTTGGTCATTAATAAATGATGAAGAGGAATTATCCTTATGTTCTGATATTATTCTGATAATTTTCTTGAAAAGTACACAGGTTGATGCCTGTAAAGTACTATTTCTTCTTCATTACCATATTGAAAAAGTAATTAGGTATTCCGAGCCTGATGTGAACAAGAGTTAAAAGGAATGGAGAATTTTTTTCCAAATTTTCAGCAGATCCGGGAGCTCTTTGTGAGTCTCCAAATTGCTCCTTCCACATATTCCAACAATATGATGTGAAACCCTTTAAACCAGATGTGTTGCCTAATTAGAAAACCTATTTAGTACACAGAAACTAGAAATAAGTTCAGAATGAAGGAGAATTTTTTAATAAATTCATTTAATTTTTTGTTATCTGAAGGCTCTGGAATTTAACTAATGATTTTAAAATTACGGTTCCCGAACAATGGACCTAAAGCAATGCAACAGTACCACTGCCAGCAGGATCTTGCATCTCTTCCTGTGCTGTATCAAAAATTTCCATCATTATTGAATCTAGGGGTCTGTTCTTTCCCTGCACAGTTTCTGGTGCCCCACTCCTGTGCTCCTGACACATGGCAATATGGTTAGCATGACTAATGCCATTTAATGTGGCAAAGAGCTGTTCTTGTGACTGAGTGGTCACATGTCAGTTCCCTTCCTCCCCTTTCTCAACTCTTGAAGATACTATACACCAGGCAGACTTATCCACCTCCACATCATCCACAGTGTTCCTGGACACCAGCCCATCTTCTCACCTCCTTACAGCCCTGAAGGTCTCAGGCACCTGGACAAACAAGTTGTGATGACTCAGTCACAGAAAAATGGAACATAATATCACACAGCGAGAGCACTCTGTAAAATGGGGAAGTTACAAGCCCTAAGTGGGACTTGGCCCACAGCTGCTGCTGGACAGCAAAACTCACAATCCCCCAGTGGCCAGGGACTCCTCCACTCTGCTTCCTCTGAAGACTGTCTATAGGTCATGATTGTTTTATTTACACTGCAAGCCAACCACCCAATCTGCA
Organism: Leptocoma aspasia; assembly: GCA_013399835.1. Taxonomy (NCBI): domain Eukaryota; kingdom Metazoa; phylum Chordata; class Aves; order Passeriformes; family Nectariniidae; genus Leptocoma; species Leptocoma aspasia. The sequence continues at coordinate 5,800 of VXAX01001633.1, forward strand.
GAAAGTCCAGGTGATTGAGAAGCATCAATTAAGATGTGATTTTAGATCTGTTGCTATGATACTTATAAAATCATGCTACACTGATACCAGTTACCAAAAAAATCCTGTGCTACTGTGATCCTAAAATTCTGTACTATGCTGATCATAAAATGATGTTTTTGAAAAATAGATATTTAATTGTAATTACAGTCTAGTACCATCATTCTGCTGAGGTTCTCCAAAAGAATCAGTTTGTCCTTACAGTTGCAGTTGGTAAGTATAATTATAGGACAACCATTTTCAATTTAAAGTTGAATAGTGGCATCTCAGTGGGGTAGCAATCAGGCATATCCATATGGAAAATTGCTCTGTTGCGCCAGTGAGGGCTTTTGGTCAGTGTCCTGCCTTATGCAGCACAAGAACACAAGGACTGGAAAGAATATGGATAGGAGAGCAGCTTCATTTTAGGTTGAACAGGACCTCCAGGTATCTCTGGACCACTGTCTTGCTGAAAACTGGGCCAGTCTAAACCTGGGTACTCAGGGCCCTATCTATTTTAGGTCTCAATTTCCAGCAATGGAGGTCTCATTACCACGCTGTACCAGTGCTCGACTTCTCCTCACAGTGCAGGAGGCCCTGTTACTACTCAAAGGTTTGTGTTGCACTGGAACTCAGAGCAGGAAGGTCAAAATCCTGAGATAGTTGCACATTGCAATGTGCAATTGCAGGGGGAAAAAAAAAACAACCCAAAACCAAAAAACAACAAGGGAAAGTGCTTGCACCAAAATGACTCCTTGCACCAAAGAGCTCCCATTTATCGAGGGAGTATCAGGCTAATTCAAGGTCCTAGACAAAATCTCCAATCCATGGAGAGCCCTGTGCTGTTACAGCTGCATCTTTGCCAGAATTTGCCATTGTCTGATGAGTAGCTGGGATTGAAGTATGTAATTCCAACGGCTACACACTACCTGTGCTCAAAGCAAATCTATGATGCAGATCATAGTGGTCGCTTGAGCCAGAGCTTTCCAGAGAGGCACCAAAAAATGCAAGAAAATGACAAATGGAATGTCTCCAAGCACTACTGTACTCTAAATCCATCTGGCTTTATGAAGCTGCTTTTGCAAATTCTGCAGGATATCTGCAGGTGACAAAACCCTTAGAAATCTGATTTTAAGCAGCCCATGTGATTTAAGAAAACTAAAGATAATTGATGTGAACTTGTTCTTGGAGGGAAAGACATAATCAGAAAAGTAGAATTCAAGAGGTGTGTCTGGTTAGGTTTTTTCCCTGCAGCATGAGAATATGGGACAGATTGGTTGGACTCAAATAACTCACACATGCTCACAGTATAAGAATTTCTCCTTACTCAGGGATAAATTAATTGCAGGAAGATGACATCCTGGAAAGTAGAAAAATCAGAACTTCCTAATAACCCTATATTTAGTCATGCATATGCACAAGATAGAAAACAGTCAGCATTTCCATAGCCTGTAGACAACAAATTGATCTTTAATTTTTACGTGGGTATGATTTGTGTGATGCAACATACACAAATAGGAGGAATCCAAATGTGTTATGGATGCTACACACCGTTTCTGAACTATCTGACACTAGTCACCAGGAAAAAAGTGCCTCAAAGAAGAGAACATTTCTCTGTTTTGTGATGGCGATTCTTAACATGGTGAATGCATTTGTTTTTTTTTTTTCTTTTGCATAGCCTAAAGCCATATTAATCAGAAGGATTATTGGCTTTCTGTCTTTCTTGTGGATATCTCAGTGTGAAGGGTTGATCAATACTAAAAAATTGGGACTTTTTCCTGCAAGATAAGGAAAGTTAGGCTTGGCAGCACTGTTTTAGTGTTTATTAATACAGAAAGTACTTTGCTCTGCATGTTATTTGCTACTTCTTCTTTATCCTAATTTGAAATGCACTGCATATTCTGCAACTCTTATCAACCCTTATTACACATGGAAATCAGAAGTATGAGAGGAAACAAGATCTTATAAATACCAGAGGAGATGCTACTTAACTTCATTATTTAATTAAATGAATATGATGAGGAGTGCGAACACTTGGCACAAATTAGTGACTTGTGTGCAATGATATGCCTGTATCAATAGGTAAGAGTCTCTTTTTTACTAATTCTATAAGTTGAAACAAACTGTAAATTATTTCTACTTCAAGAGACACAGATCTGAGAAGAAGTAGATATTCTATTCTGATCATAACATTTTAGGATTGTTATTTCACAGAAAAAGTTCACTTTCATCATCACCCCTTCATCCTTATGTTTGGCAAAAAAAATGCTGGAAACCTGCCAAACAGAACTTAAAAACGTGGTCAACGTTCTGAAAAAGACAAAGCCTGTTTCCTTCAAAAATTCGTGGGAAAATGACTCAGAGCAGGGACTAGGAGGCCTGCAGGTGTAGATGTATCCTGCATGAGCAGACTGAGATTGGAAAGCATCTTGTGCACATGCAAAAATGTTGTGGACCTTGCAGATTTATGTCGGAACAATCTCTGAGATTAGAGACACAATGGAATTCTTGATTTTACTTCTCTGCTGTGCCTCTTTTACAGATTATTCTGTCCTCATTCGTAGGTATTTGTCCAGATTTGGGTTTTCCTAGGGTTATCCAGTACACCCATAGTTCCTATCCTCTCACACTGCTGGGTGGCAACTTAAGAGAAATTCTGAAGTATTAGAGAAGCTTCCCTGCATTGATGTGCTTTTGCTCACTTGTCACCTCACAAGCTGCCTGTAAATGCAGGGAAGAGAGCGTGGTTCCTCACTGAGCCACAAGGGACAGTATCAGGCTGTGTTTGGAGCACTGCTGGGGCTTTCTTGCCCCTCCCATGACAGGCAGAACAGGAATTAGGGACCTGCTAGACTTCTGGGTAATGAGATCCTTTGAGTTTTAAAGAAATTGAGACTCATCTTGCTTCAGGGCAAAAAATCGCTCTCATACAAAGGCCTAGAATATACCATTCCTGAATCAGCAGGTACTGGGAGCCTTGCAACCCCCTGAGAGACCCAGGTACTAGCCAGTCAAGAAACAGGACACTGCTCAGGCTGAGAAGTTGTTCTGAGAAAAAAAAAAAAAAAAACTATAGTCAGACAGGTTGAATATGCTGAGCAGAGACAAGAGACCAACACTAATGACGTAAAAAGAAAAATTTGCTGATGACAGTAAAGGGAGCATGTAACCCTCCTTTCCACACAAGCTGATGAAAATGCTGCAGGAAGGAATACAATTGAAGCCTGTGCTCACAGGGCAGGAGGTTTGCTCTCAGGCACTGACTAAAACATACAGATGTGCTTATGTTGAGCAAACTGCAAGGATAGTGCCCAAACTCAGAGGGAATGAGACTTCTTATAGAGAATCTGTTGCCAAGAGCAAGGTTAAAAGAGTCCATAAAACCAGATAAAAACTTTGCATGTAAATCCAGTCCATCTTTATTTCATAAAGAGAATTAACTCATGAATATAACCGAGTCCATTTTGCCTTCATAATTTATGACTGGCAGTGGGTGTGTAAATACACTACAGGTATGTGTCTGACATTGGGCTTCAACAGTGCCAACAGGGAACTACATAGGTGTTTGCCAAAATGCAACAGGGCAATACACAGATGACTTGTAGTAATAAGTAGCTAAAGGTTTCCTCTTCTCTTCCCTCCATTATTCTGATTATAAAAAGGTTAAAAGACCTGCAACTCCCAAATGATTTAAAACAACAGTGCAAAACATGACTGTGCCTGACATTTTCACACCCCTCTCCAAACGGTGCATGACATTGCCTTTCTCATCTTCAAAATAGGGTTGCATCTCAAGTCTAATTTTCATAGGGAAGACAGACATTAACACTCTGAACATCCCCCCCTTCCTTCTTCTCTCCCCAGTTTTATATGCTGAGCATGATGCCATATTGTTGGAACCCAGGGCACAGAGAATGATTCTCTGCCTGTTTTAGGGAGCCCTGATCCCCAGTTGGACACTGCTTTTAACCTTCATCCCTGGAAAAAATTGCCAAGGCTTTAGGATGAGTTGGAGCATACAGGTGTGAAGTAGATAGCAGTAGTAGTAATAGTTTATCACAGGGTGAAGAGTTTAGGGTTTTAGGATTTTAATATGAGAGTGAATAGGAGACAAGATGGAGGATTTTGGGCATTGTCTCATCCCTTTCTTGTTCTTCTTCTACTCCATTTTCTGTAGTACTAGTGGCACAAGGTTATTGGCTAGAGAAAGCAGTGGCATAGGTGCTATGTGAATAGATTAATAGAAGTTATTNTAAAAGCCTTGGTCCTGGGTGTTTGTTCTCCATTTTGTGCCTTGTTTCTCATATGCTAAGTCTGGTGTGCAGATGGTGTATCAAACTCAAGAAAATAATAAACAATAGACCAAAGACAGAGAAAACCCAGAGTCTTGCTCGTTTTTCATCCTTGGCCAAGAACTCACAAGGGAACCTCCTCCAAAGGGCCCAGGTGGCAGGTTCCCTCTCGTGTCGGGGGCTCAAAAACCTGACACCATATGATATATATGATATGGAATATCCCTCTGGTTGGCTGAGGTCACCTGTCCTGGCCTGTGCCATCCCAAGCTTTTGTGCACCCCCAGTCTGCTCGCTGCTGGGCGGTGTGAGAGAACAGGGCCTTGGCTCTGTGTAAGCACTGCCATCAGTAACACCCCCCGCCCCCCGTATTAATAACGCTGTTTTCGGCACAAATAGCCCTGTAATAGCTATTGTGAAGGAAATTAACTGTACCCGAGCCAAAACCAGCACATCATAATAGGAACATGTCCACAGCTCCTAGTGAAACTGCAATGTTCTTGTGCAGATTTTTAAACTATATGAAAAGGGTTCCCCTTCTTGCTCATCTCTCAGCATTGATGGACTTGATAAAGCAATGGGGAAATGATGCTTTGCATGAAGGTACAGCTCGGGAAAACTGTCACAGATTTGCATTGGAATGAAAAACTTTATTGCTTTTATTGATAGGTCTGAATTCTGGTTAGTGGAAGATTTTTTAAAATGCAATTTTTAGGGTAATTAGACGTTCTCTAACTCTTCATTTGAAACTGCATTCCACTATGCAGTGTAGACAGAACAAAATTGCATTAAATCTCTCCAGTCACTGATCATAACGCACAATTGAAGCACCACAGGTTCAAGCTATCATCTGAGTAGTTTTTCTGTTTGTTTAACTTTTTTATTGCGGCAGAGGCCAGAGATAGGCCTGGAGAGATCAGCCTGCAAGTATTCCTATCCCCACTTGAACATCCATTCAATGCCTCCAGCATTCCCTAAAACCAGACCAAATCAGCACTGGGATGAGGACTAAAGATACAGGAGAGACTATCACAGCTGGGCAGACAGAACTTTGGAAAACCTGCTGTAGTATATGTTTACCTTTGGGCAAATGGAGAAAGATTAAAAGAGCAATACTAAGTGGCTGCAGCTGTGGTGGCCCAGATGACAAATCGTTCTGGCAGCACACAAGCTGAGCAACATGATTTGCACAAGTATCATCTCTGTATCTGATTTACGGTAGTCCTTACCTAGAAACACACATGGGAAAGCCAAAAGGACAGGGACACGTACCAAAAAATATGCAACATCCTGTTTGTTTAGCATCAGCCCTAGCCAAAAACAGGGCTTGGTTCCTTTTTTAGGCGCCAGCTGGAACCCTCCTACCCCACTACGGATGGGAACGGGGACACACAGGTAGCGGTAGTAGAGAATTCAGAGTTCAAACTCTGCAGGTGGTGACTGCAGGTACCACAGCCACGCCAGACGACAGGGGGAGGCACCTCCGTCCTCCTCACGGCGGCAGCTCCCCTCCTCCGCTCCTTCGAGGGAGCAGCGGGGAAGCCCCGGCGGATCTCGTCGCGCCGGAACGCGAAGCGCGGCTACACCGGCACCCACACCGGCACCGCCCCGCGCAAGGTCGGCCCGTCCGCACCGCCCCGCCGGCACCTGGCGCGGCCCCGCCCGGCCGCGGCGGTGGGCGGGCTCCGCATGCAGATGCGTCCCCCGCCTCTCCGGTGCGTGCTGAGGTCAGGCTGGGCTGCGCTGCCAGCGCGGAGCAGCGGGGCTGAGGTCGCGGCAGACCCGGAGCCGCGGGGGCGGGCGCGGAGCTACGGCGAGCGCCTGGCTCGGGCCGGGAGCGGCTCCCTCCCGCCGGGAAGCCGAGGGGCNCGATGGCCAAATGGCTGAACAAGTACTTCAGCCTGGGCAATAGCAAGACCAAGAGCCCTCCGCAGCCCCCGCGGCCCGACTACCGGGAGAAGCGCAACGGTGCCGGCAGCGCGCCCCGCCCCGAGGGGCCGCCGCACCTCCACCTCCACCACCACACCTCGCCCGGCTTTTCGCGCCGCCGTCTGCGCGACGACACCAGCGACCTGCTCCGCGCCTACCGCGCCCAGAAAGACCGCGACTTCGAGGACCCGTACAGCGGGCCCGGCTCGTCCCTGCGCAAGCTGCGCGCCATGTGCCGCCCGGACTACTCGGCGCCCGAGGACCTGGGCGAGGCAGCCCTGAAGGCTTCCTCCTCCTCCTCCTCTTCGTCGTGCTGCGCCACGCCTCCCACCACCGGCTCCCCGCACCTCTTCCGCAGCCACAGCGAGCGCCGCCCGGCGACGCCACCCGAGGTGAAGTACATCTCCCCCAAGCACCGGCTGATCAAGGTGGAGAGCGGCGGCGGAGTCAGCGACGGCGCGGGCAAGAAGCTCAACAAGGGCTTCAAGCAGCCGGCGGTGGCTGCCCCCTCTGCCATGAAAGATAAAGTAAGTGTTGTGCTCCTGTTCCGGCCCCTGTAGGCTAGGTGGTAGGGCTGGGGCTACGTCAGCCCCTGGCAGGATTTTTGGCGAGGGGATCAGCTACTGTACAACTGGAGTTGCCGCTGTTCTCAGCCATCATTCATTGGGGGGCCTCGCCCTTTTCAGTATTTCAGGGCATGCAGGGCATGTGCAGGAGTAGCACGTGAAGTGATGGTGCCCTGTCCTTTTGGCTTTCAAGCTCACCTTCCTTCTGATGGGGCAGGTTCACATGTGTGTCTAGCCCTGCTTTGAGGCACGGTTCACTGCCAACCTCATGATGGGTACCAAGGCTTTTGGTATGCCCCTGCAGAACAGGATATGGGTTGTTAGGGGGATGCTTGGGGACCGCTAGAGGTTCTTGAAAACCCATGTGCTTGTGACCCCAATTTGAGGCGTCAGCCCCACTGCATGTGGTATGGGGCAGTCAGATATAAAAAATGAACTGTTTTTATGGAGACAGTTTGTCATTTGTTTATTTACAAACTTTTTACCTCCTAGTTAAGTGTCAAAGGTGAGGTGGTTCAAAGTCCTGTGTTACAAAGGTATGGCAACTTCCATACCTGTGTTTCCAACTGGCACATAGCTGAAGCAAATTCCATAGGTACTTGCCCAGCTGCAAATGTTATCCTGTCTTTTACTGGTCGTTCTCTTCAAATTTTAACAAAACATTCTAGACACAACACTGAAAGTGCTGGGCTTGGGAACTCAAGTTAGAGAGGGAATAGCATTAATTGTTTTTCAAGCACAGCACATCCTCCCACCTGTGTTGGTCTTGTGAGTATAGTTCAGTTTTTCTCATGTATTGGAAGTAAATGTTTCTGTATTTTGTTACTTGGCATTTTCAACTCTAGGATAATAGTCACATCACAGGAATTTCAGGTATGTGCTGAATGTTATCAGTCTAAATGATCTGTGTGTACATGTTTAAATATGTAACATGATTGCATTGCCACACTTCCATGACAGCTTGATAAATTATATCTGTCCAGGTGGAATTCCAAAGAAATCTCCTTGTGATAGTGATGATATGGGGTGAAAAATCTAGGATTTATTCTATTGTCTTAGTAGGTGTTCCTGACTGAAGCAACTGCTTCTGTGGAAGTGATTGATTAAAAGTTAGCATCTCTCTGTGTTTTACAGTGTATGTTACAATCTATTCAGTCTTGTTTAAATTTCCTACACTGATACTAGGTATCTTCTTTTAGGGAACGCCTTTCAGCAAAACCAACTGCTTGGGGCAAAATGTATCTTTCTTTGCTTTTTTTTTTTTTTTTAATCACTGTTCAATTTTAGACCGTACTGAAGGAATTTTCATCAGAAAATACATATTTGTTGATAGGTAACCTGCTGCTTTGTAATGGTCATAAATCTGTATACTGCTCCCAAGCCCTTGTTGTAGGTTCTGAAATTTATAGGCAAAAATTCTCAGTCATATTTGGTGGTTTTTCCCAATTATTAAGAGAGAGAACTATATGTGACAAGCAGGAGATCTTAATATTGCTGAGAAATAAAATCGTCCCTGTGCCTCAAAAAGCCAACTGTGCCTGCCTGCAACAGCATTTGTATGTGACAGGCAACATAGCTTGCCATTTGTTCAATTGTGTTATTTTATCCCAGCAATGGATGTGAAATCTCTCTTATTTCACAGCCCTGAAATGTAGAGTTTGACAGGCGAACTTGGTAAGAAGGGGTAATAGTGGACCAGCAGGGAGCTGCTTCTCTTCTACACCTGTGATTCACTGAGGAAGAAAAATAAGGAGTTTGGTTAACCAAGTATCTGTGGTTCAGTAGAAAACAAAGCAAGTGAGAATAAACTTCTCTAAGAAAGATACAATAAGGAAGACAGTAAAGATGGAATAAAACTGCCCAAAGCTAGAGGTCTGCTGTTCAGAAGAATTCACAGACGTGTTAAAAACTGTTTTAAAAACTGGGTTTTTTATGCTGTGTGTAACATAGCATAAGCTAGTAAACACTTTAGGAATGGAAAAAAATAACTACGTGCCGTCTGGTTCTGTCTTCATAGAAGTATGTTAATGCCTGTTAAATGTTTGTGTTTCATTCCAGCATCGCTGTTTCAGTGTTTTGGGGTTTTTTTTTCTGATTTCATTTACAAGGATAGAGTGCTGTTTTCCTTTATGTGTTGATGGAGAAGTGAGAAGCAGGGGTTTCAACAAATTCAGTGAGCAATTTTATATCTTCTGTGGTTTGTCATCAGTAAAGAGTTGGCTGAAAAGCTCAATTGTGTGTTGTACTTGAAAGAGTTACTGGGATGGGAAGGAGATTCAGGGAGGCGCTTGTTTGGTGTGGTTACTTGTAAAGGGCAAATGGCAAAGTACAGATAGTGGCAGATTGGTTAGCTGAAATTCCCAGAGGAAAAGAAAAATTGTAAACTAGCTGATTCAGGGAATAAAGGGGATGGGGATTTAAAGTGGTGGCAGACATTATTAAATTATGCAAGATTTTAGACAAAGGCTGGTAAAGTAACCACAGAGATGTTATGTATCTGGGATGCAGGAACTTTTGATGTGTAGCAGTAGAAATACCAACTAAAGCTGAAGTAGACAAACCCAAATTGCCATGTGCCTTTGAGTAGTGAGGTGACTAACCTCTACAACAGATGCCCAGTGAGAGTCATCATTTCTAGATGTCTTTGAATTCAAATTGCTGGGTGGAATTTTTTTTTATTATTTAAGTAATACAGTTAGGTGAGTTTGGGGACTTTTAACTGTGATGTTTACCTTCAGACAAGGGAGAGCAGGATGTGTTAGAATTCATGGCTGAAGTTCAGGTCCTCCAGTGTGGTGGATAAAGAAATGACTGGCTTCCATCTGTAGTGCTGGCTTGTGAGAGCTTAATTTATTTGCTTGCCACAGAGAAGCTAGAGAGTGTGGGCAAGTTGAAACAACATGTGGTTGTATTCTGGATCAATCTGGCATCCCCTGTATTTGTGTAAGAATAAACACGAGACTTGGTTTAAGACCAACTCAGTAGGCAAACCACTTGTGAATGGAGATCAAAAGAAATAAGCTGCAGTCTTCCTGAGTGATTGTTCTCTATCTGGCATCGTGGTGTGTGTAAATCCATGAAGTAGTAACTGAGGGGGAAGTGTCTGTGTAAAAAGATACTTCAGATATATTTTCACCTATTACGTATTTGAACCTAACCATTTCTCTGCCAGGTTTTGCAGCTGAAGAACCGAGGATACTTCCCAAAAGCAGGCTTACCATACTTCATCGCAGGAAATTCTTAAGATTTAAAAGCTAGGTTTGTAGCATATTTTCCTTTACAAGACATTTATTTCCTAATGAGCAGCATTTTGCTCTATGTCTGTTCAGTGGAGACAGAACAATGTAACAGTTCTGTATATCGAATGCAGAAGACATTGCAAGTTGCAAGATCCATTTCCACAGGCGTTAAAGAAATTTTTGACATAAATCTCTCTTCTCCATTAGATAGGTTTAGTCTATTCGCACAGGTCAGTTATGGTATCTGGTAATGCCTCAAGACAGGGACTCTGAACAAATAAATCCCTAGGCAGTTACACTTACAATCCAAACTCCCTATCCCTCACATGGCAGTCAGGACAAACAGCAGCATTGGAGTCTGGGGTCTTCTTACTTCTGATTTGGTGTTTTGTTACCAATTGCTTGCTGTGTGTTTAGTTGGTTCTGCAGTCCATGTAATATGGTTGTTGCAGTCCATAAGCTGTGATATATTATTTTTTAAGTAATATTTGAAATGCTAGCTTTGTCCAATTTAATTATTATTATTGTACATATTGTTAGCTCCTGGCTGCACTATAGTCTCTGTTCAACTTACACAACATAACCTTATAGTTCAAATAAAGTCCAATCTACAGCCTGACAATTCTAGCTACTGTTGTCAAGCAAGCACTTGGCTACTTTCAAATAGTACAAAATTTTCAGTGACAAGACAGGACATATCTGATGCAGTAGAAAATAACTTGATTCTGCACAGTCAGAGTAGATCTAGTGCAAAATCACATGGATGTTGTGCGGTAGCAGCAATCAAGCAGGCAACTGCTCAGGACAGCAGAGTTGCTGACTTGATGTACAAAGTTCTGAAAACACTATGTGTAAGAAACGGGTACCTTTGCATTAGACTAGCAAAGTAGTCTAAGCTTTTTGAACTTCTAACATCTTGCATAAAGGTGATTAGACTCTGTGCGACATTAGTAATACCTTTATATTATTAAAATGCTGTTTTAGGATTGAGCAGATGCTTGTCTTATTTCTGTATATGTAAGGTCTATATTTTATTTGATCTTTAAACTGAGGACAAGTCTCGTTCATTTGACAGAATCTTGCAGCTGGTATTTCAAGGTGCACTGAGAAAACACCTGAAAGATGTCTAAGCAGTGTTGGGGTTATTTATATCTGAGAATACTATTTCTAGAGATCTTAAACTACAAATGTACCTCAATGTCTTATTCCCATGTTTAATCCATTGCAGCAGGGTTTCATCTCTGTACAGTTGGTTCTACTCTGAAACAGTCTTCCTCTCTGTATGTGGCTCCCATTGGTAAATGGCTCTGTCTTTGAGTAAAAGAAAAAAAATACTCATGGCTGCGGGTCTTACAAGGTTTGTTTAGGCAAGGCCATACATAAAGGCAGCAAGTTATATTTTTCTGCGTATGTTCTATGTTGTTATAGGGCAGCTGTAATGTAGCTAGAAATGCAACTTTTTTCACATATGTCAGTCTCATGATTAAGGGACTACAGCAGTCTTGTGAACAGGAGGAAATTTAGATACAACCTGAGACTTTGGAGTCTTGGTGATTTCAGGGCTTTTTTGGAATGATGCAGTAGGCTGTTCAGTTACAAGTATGCCTGGCATCTGCACTGTATGCACAGCTTGGAACACTCTCAGCTTTGGAAGCTATGCAAAATGTCAGACTTTTGGGCACAAAGAGATCCAAGCAGAGAGACACTATCAGGAAGGAATATGAAGCAGTTGGAAGACGTGGAGATTTAAGGAGGGAGTGGTAGACTTCTGGAAGAGTGTGTCATGTGTATACCTTTGCAGTAAGCATCACAACCCCATTGTAAGAAAATTCCTCAGATACTGCCTTCAAAAAAGGGGACAGACTTGCTGTTTTGCTACAACACTGGGGTCACCATAAATGCAGCTTTCTTACTGCTGCATGATAGCACACATATTACCTGCAGAGTTTTCTTCAAAACTGTCTGAATGAGGAAAGACATCTGTATTACAGTATTTTACATATCCAACTTTAGGTAAATTTCCGCACCAACTGTTAGCATTAGCACTGTTGTAATGTATATATGGAAGTAAAACCTTCTACAGACAGAATAAAGTTATGCAGTTTATTAAGATTCAAAGAGCATTCTAACTCTAAATGAGAATTTAGGTAAAGCAAGAATTGTATGGGAACTCATGTAAGTATTTTAGCCTGATTCATGAGGAGAAAGGATCTAGAAAGAAAAAATGTGAAGCTGTGTTTTTCTTTTTAAACATCAAGTGTACATGTAATCTCTTAGTTTGCCATCTGATCTCATGGCCAGTTTACCATTGTATTTGCTTGGATCACTGAAGAAATGTCTGTTTTTACAAGATTCTTTGCTCCCCAGGCTAACTGACAATGGGATAGGAGAGATGTTTGTGTCTCTAAACACCTTTGTATATGTCCTTGCTTGTGCTGACAACTGCCTGGTGGCAAAGAATATGGTTTGACTTTTCACTCCTTTGCTGTCCTGTGTCAGTGTGGTTGTATCCTTAACTAACAGTATATTAGTCACTGTTTGGAAGTGGAGGAAGTGATATGAGACTGAGCAGTTGAAACAGCATAAGGGTGGATTCTAGCAAGAGATAGGAAAGGACTGTGGTGCAGATCTTCCTGGATAGGTCACTGTTTTTGTAAATGTTACCATTAGACAGTCTATTTACAAAGAAACAGACAAAATAGACATAAGGTGTGGTTTTGGAGTAGGTGTGCGTTGTCTAGGAAGTGTGGGAAATTGTTTTACAAAATATATTCTGCTAATGATGTTACATGGGATACAATTTTTTGGAACTTTTTTTTAAACTTTGTTTTCTAAAGAGAACAATATCTGTTAATTGTTCTGCCTGTCCATCCGTCAATAACTTAGATCTACTTAAAAATCCTTAAAAGTGTATTTTCAAATTTAAAATACTTGAGTGGATGGGTCAAGGAAGCACCTGTTCTTTCTGAGGGGAAAGCAGATACAACGGCATTTTTAAACTTTGAGCAGGAAGTGCTGCATTGCCTGCTGTGTGAAGAGTGGTCTGCATTGCCCTATGTGAAGCAGCGACACATATGGGATAGCAGGGGACTTAAAGTACTGCCTGGGAATAGAGGAGAGAAATGGAGGGGCAAGAAGGCAAGAACTGTTATTTCTATCAGCTTGTTAGCAGTTCAGTTCTGTCCCTGTGAGTGTGTGGGCTTGTAAAAGCTGAAGAGCAATTCACCTTCACTGAGCATTAAACCTTGTATGTGGGGGAGTAGCTCTTGAAATCCTGTTATTAAATACTGTTTTTTTTTTTTTTCCGGCACCTCACTATCAGTTCACAACTCTCTAAGAAATGTAGGCACCACATTTCTCCAGTTTGTTTCAATTACCTTTTAGATGAGATGTGTCATTCTGGGAAGTCACTGCTATGAATGAGGCCTGTGATTCCTTCCAGGGGCAGAGCTAGTGCTGGTCTTTCCAATACCCAAATTTAGGACTAGGAGCAAAGGCTCTATATACACTTTATCTGTCGGAGAGTCCTCTAGAATCATACCCTGAATTTGTGACTTGTTAGCAAGATATTAAAGGTCCTTGATTTATTTTTCTTGATGCTTTCAGGAATCTGACCATGTACAGATCACTCTTTTAGCGTGTTTTCCAAGGCTGTGAAATTTATTTTGAATAAAAAGTGGTACTTAGACTACAGGAGGATTATCCAATAGGTTCTTCAATTCAGTGCTTCATGAAGAAAACCTAAATGGAAGTCTTTATTAATATGGAAAACAAATCAAGACCAAACTTCACAGTCTTGCTGTATGCAGGCTTAGCTTTGTCCAGGCTTTAACATCAGAGATGTTTCTGATGTGTGGTTGCCTGAATATTACCTGAAAATATAATTTTTCATGGAACATCTGCTTAGGGCATGTTGGGATGTGAAACCTGGAGGTTCCTTGGGGTCAAAGAGAGAAATTTGGATTTGTCAAAAATATCATGTTGTAAAAAAAATGTTTTGTAAAAAAATCCCATACATACCCCTGCAAAAAATCCCCAACCAATACAACACAACAGCAACCAAACAAAATAACACAACTCCCCCATGTAATATTGTTAATCATTGTTGGCCACCATGATGATTAGATGGATAGAGCACCTCCCATATGAGGAAAGGCTGAGAGAACTGGGGTTGTTTAGTCTGGAGAAGAGAAGGCTTTGGGGTCACCTAAATGGGGCCTTGGAGTATCTAAAGGGAGCCTACAAGAAATCCGGAGAGGGACTTTTTACAAGGGCATGTAGTGACAGGGCAAGGGAGAATGGCTTCGAAATGAGAGTAGATTTACATTACATTCTTCAGGAAGAAGCCACAGGTACAGGTTGCCCAGAGAAGTTGTGAATGCCCTATCCCTGGAAGTGTACAAGGCCAGGTTGGATGGGGCTCTGAGCAACCTGTCTACCTGAAGGTGTTCCTGTCCATAGCAGAGGGGTTGAAATGAGATGATCTTTAAGGTCCTTTCCAACCCAGGCCATTCTGTGGTAATACAGAGTGACTTCTACTGTATCTAGGGACTGGTCTTTTGTGAATACAAATTCTCAGAGAGGATGAAGAATTTTCACTACATGGTGTTATATGTGTTAACTGTGATGTTCTTAGAGACATATTCACTGTTTTTAAGTGACCTTGTCTTCTGTATCTTTGCTGATAGAAACATGCTGTCATCTGTGATATTGTTGGACTTAAAAAAACCCCATACCTCTCAGAATGTATGAGAAGTTGAAAGAGGAATATATGGTCTGCCTTTATACAGTTTTTTGAGTTTGTGCCTGCCCATGGCAAGGGGGTTGGAGCTAGAGGATTTTTAAGGTCCCTTCCAACCCATTCTATTATTTAATATTGGTAATATAATAATATATCTTATTTAATAAAAATAAGTCTTTAAAATTAATCTTCCCTAATAAATTCCCCAAAGGCCTGGTGGGCAGGAAAAGTCTTTTAGATTTTATGTTACGTGTTGTTTATTGTAATTCCTCTCGTATTCTTCTAGAATACTGTGTCATTAATCGCAATAGCCACTAAATTAGTGAAATAGCTAACATTTCTGTGCTCATGTTGCTGTTTTAAAGATACCTTGATCTTCTGCATCTCCTTTCAATTAAAAAAAGAGATTACCACTATTTTTTCAGTGTGGTGAGTTCTCATTTGTTTCCTTCTTTTTTGTTCCCTTTAAAATGTTGGGTTTAGTCAGATAGAGATACCTGTGAAATTATGCAGTTAGGTGTGTTCTTTGGTTTCTTCCTGTGGCTGCATATGCAAATCTTGCTTTTGTATATGCAAATAGCCATTTAAACTTGTGTTTAATATGGTAATATTTGTCAGACTGTGTTTTTAAGGCTATAGAAGAACAAAGACTGCATCAACAGTGGAGCTTGCAACTTAGTTAATATATAATAGAGGGACAAACCAACCACAATCTCAGCTTGTATTTTATTTTCTGGGGGGTGGAGTGATTATTGGGTTTTTGATCTTGTATCTGCTGATTAACTTTTTAGCTAGACTTAGGATTTTTAATTTGTCAACTTGTCTGGTAACTGAGCTGTAGTCTTTTTCTCTGTCTTCTGACTTTTAACTAGCAACCTGCAAGGAAGAGCCCGTGCAAGTGTTCTCTAAATCCCTATTGACTTCTTTTGATAACTGCATTTCTATTTATGTTTTAAAGTTTCTTTTGCTTCCTGTTACTGATGCCTCAAAATACTACTACTACATATACAAAAATAGAAAATAGTATCGTATGTGTATGGGATGCCATAGAACAGGCTTGAACAGAGCAGGAATCAATGGTTGTAGGAGCTCACATCTAGATCTTGCATTCTGTCGAGGGATAAGCCACAGATCTTTGACAATAACCCTGACAAATGCAGCTGATTTAGACATTAATTTGGAATCTGAATGACTGCCTTCTGGGGATTCTTGATACCTGTGTTTTCTTTTTGACAGATAGTACCTGTGAGGAAAGTTGCTGGATTTGGCAGAGCAGGGAGCCAAATTAAATGTGTCCTGCTCCAAAGGTCGGCATCTGTGTATGAATGCTGTCTTTAGCTGTGCTTACAAAATTTCAACATGTTGCCATTCCTTTCATTGTGTCCAGGGTAGATGTGGCAAGTACAGCATTAGATCCTGGATAATCTGACTAGCTGAAACTTCTAGGAGGGATGCATTGGCAGACTATGGATGCTGTTGATCATCTTCTGCTTCCTGTCCAGTGTTTGTCAGTCAGTAACATGAAAGATTGGTTTGGAGACCAGTTGAATGAGTTTAGCCATTTGCCTTGGAAGTGCACTAAATCAAAGGTGTGGAAGGGGCACTGCATGCAGGCCCAAACCTGGGATCTCCTAACCTTGGCCTCTGCACTGTAGAAAACAAATGCCTGACTGAGACCAGTTTGCTTGGCAGTGGTTGTTGAGAGAAATATAAACAAACAAAATTACTCTTTCTGGGAAGCTAATGAGCTCTGGTGAACACAGGGGCACGTTGGTTATCACACAGAAAGACCTGCTCCTACATGCCTGTGGGAAGAGGTGACAGCAATGGTGTTCTCACAGTGGATCTTCCCCGTGTGGCGTGGAGGTGATCATGATCATGATCTGCAGAACGCCCATTGCACATGCGGGGCATGTACCTGTGATATTTGTGAAGAGAACTTGTATGTAACATTGGCAAGCTTTTTCTTTCTGAGGATCGTGTGAAAGGGGTATGAGGACAGTGTATTAATACTATCTGTCATGGAGCAAGTGTTTTGTTTAACTAGAAAATTCAAGTACTCAGAACCTTCTACTTCATGAGAAGTTTTTGTCTGTACTTTGTCTAACTAAGCATAGAGGCTTGGACGGTGAGCTCATTAAGGTAAAAATAGCTTATGTGGAGATGGCAAAAAGACATGCAGAGTAGGAACTCTTTTTCTGGTTGAGATCTCTGAAGACAGGAAAAATGATCCTCTGAAATAGGGTTGTCAAAAGGAGTTCAGACATTTACAGTAAGTATGTTATAATAGAACCAGCAGTCATACTCACTCGAGGTTTTCAAGCATTGGAGTTTTTTTGAAAGTAGAAATACTTGAGACTTCCTAGAAGTGGAAAATGTATAGCTGTTAGCAAGTATAGAAGAAATCAAATTCTGGCACTGGCCAGCTGCTACATCTAGGCTGAGAATTACTGAATTTTAGTATACATGGAAACAGTAACAGTCAGCTGGAGAGTCCTCTGACAGCTCAGCATTGTAAATCCACTTGTAATAAGATATACAGTTCCAGGAAACGTGAAGCAGGCTGCTCTTTCTGCCTGAGTGCTGAAAAGTGGGTTTGGTATTTGCTGTGGGAGAGGGTTGTTTAGGTTGGAGGTTTTTGGGTGGCTTTTATGGGAGGTGGTCTTGTTATGTATAATTCTTTTTGGGCAAGTGAAGAGGAAGAAATGTCAAATAACTGTGCTAAGTCTGTTTTCTGTTTTATGTTCTAGTACACTTAGGCAAAGGATTGACGAGTATTATGTATCAGCATTTGCAAAGGAGAGCAGCACAGAGCACATGGTACCACCTAGCAGCTCCTGACAGGGTCTGAGCAGAAGACAACATGGATAGCATTTCAACTGCATCACTTTTGGGGGAAAAAACTGTCCCTGTGACTAGGAGAAATTACTGCTGCGTGATACACGTTGTCGTTCGCCTTTGTCTCAAGTGTGTGCAGCTGCTGTCACTTGATTTTCTGCTTGGGCATGTGTTGCCAGACAGGGGGGAGGGGACTTTTCCCCTTTGTGTTAACTGTTTTTTGAAA
Source organism: Leptocoma aspasia (assembly GCA_013399835.1). NCBI lineage: Eukaryota > Metazoa > Chordata > Aves > Passeriformes > Nectariniidae > Leptocoma > Leptocoma aspasia. The sequence goes on from VXAX01001633.1 coordinate 23,649, forward strand.
TAATGAGGGAGTAATTTTGGACACGAAGTGAAAGAAAGAATTATGTTTTCCTCCCTCTATGATCCATGTCAGGCTAGTGATTTCTGGTCAAAAAAAAAAAAGCTTTCAGTCTCTTTAAACTCTGAGTGGAGGAAAACACAAAAAACCCATAATTAAAATGTCAGTCTTGGTAGTAAAATAAGCAAAATAAGTAGTATAAAATTGCAATGTGCCAATGTTACAGGGCCTGAATAATGACTCTGAAGTGTGTTAGATGTTTTGTTTCCTAATCTTAAAGGAGATCTCTGCCTTTCCTAATAGAGTGTTCATTTATTCCATGGCACTTGTGCAGGTGTTTGATCTGTGAATACTTGTGTGTCCTGTTTTTCTTCTCTGACTGGTGGGGTATGCTGGCAGCAGGAGACAGAAGCAGATGCAGTTTCAGTCTCTTAGCTGGCAGTGTACTCCTGGTTCTTTGTTGAAAAGATTGAAACTGTTGGAATAGAACTGTGCTGTAAGTCTTACTAGAGCTTGTTAAAGTAACTCAGTTGAAAAATCCCTCATAAATAAAGTAAGCTGTCAGGGCAGAACCCTTTAGGCTTGTCCTGCTTTGAGTGATGAGTTGGATAGGGTGATCTCTCGTCGTTTTTTCCCCCTGAATAATCTTATGATTTGGTAGGGATTCTGATGTTGAAGCCTGTCTCTGCCTGCTTTGTTTGCTTCAGACTCTTTTGCCTGGTGTAGATTACATCTCTGTGCTCTGCAATAATTCTCATGTGAGGATTTCTGCCTTTGCCCCAGTCCCCTTGCCATATCCCTGAAACAAAGATTAGCTCTACCACTTCAATTAGAGGGAGGAATGATTCCTGTGACTTTAATTGACCGATAAAAAAACCTCTAGATGAGCCCTACACAGCATACAATGATTTTGCAGTGGTCAGGAAAGCATAGTAATGTAAGGTCAAGTGTGAGATTTTCTAACCTTCAGATTTTTTTAGTCTCCTAATGGAGGAAGAAAATGTGTTCTGACCGATAATTTCTTTTTGCTATTTTTTGTCTCTGTTCACAAAATATAAGTAAAAATAATGTTCCTTTGAGAGAAAGAATGGCACAGATGGGTTTGAGGGTTTAAGTTTAGCCAAGAAGTTTGTTTTGTGTCTTTGTTTTTTTTCAGGTGAGACCTAAAATTAAAAGGCTTCTTATTAATGCAGTTAAAAGAGTAGCCTTAGAATATTTATTTTAAAGGTTTCTAGCAATATTTTCAGTTGTAGCTCGTAAAAGCAGAGGAGATGAAGTATGTGCAAGGGAAGGAGTGCTTTTTTTTCCTGAATATTAGCAGACATCTCTGATAAGATTTGCAATGGATTGAATTTGCTGACTGGTTGGCTCTTTCTAATTTGTCCATCCCAATTATTCCATTGCCTGTGCTAGTCAGAAATCTTTTTGACATGGAGTCTGCCTTTATGAGGTTTCTGGTATAAATAGGAGCACACTTCTATTTCAGTACCATTTAGTAACTGATCTGTGGCAATTGTGTATTTATCCTCTGAACCAAGACTGTGCTTTGAAGGTGGCATAGGATGCAGCCATGTGAAGCTGTTTTTATTTGCTGATAGGATGTCATTGCCTTCTTCTTTGCACATCTGACTGGAGACTTCAGTAACAGTTACCTTACCTTCCTGTCTTTCAGGTGTTGATAGCTGATGACTACTCAGATCCGTTTGATGCCAAAAGTGAATTGAACAGGATGGGAAAAGGGGAGAACACTGGCTATATGGAGCCATACGAAGCCCAGAGAATAATGGCTGGTAAGAAAAGACAGTTGCACATGGGAGCTCCAGTTGTATGGCAGTTCACATGTTTATTATAGCTGCTATGAAACAGAAATGTCCTTTGGCATGGAAAACGGTGTTTCTGAAGGTGTTTAGGTAGGCGGCAGCAAATGCCATGGAAGCATTGCATTTTCCTGCATATGCCTTTACACCTAAAAATACCACTCTGTACCTCACTTTTAGATGTAGAAGTTTTGTACTGTCATGTGATAAGATGAAAAAATAAGAGCAATGGGAGTTGGAGTGTGTATTGCTCCTCTTGGCAATGTGAAGGCTGTCATCTGTGTGTGTGGTGGAGATGGCCAAAGCATGGCATTGTGTTATTCAATTTAAAAACAGTTGATGAGCTTGCTTATGGACCTTTTTCCTCAATCAGATTTGGACTTCTTGGTGTTGGAGAAGGGCTACAGAGCTACATCTTTCTGTAGCTTCCTTCTTTCCTTCCTTGCTTCTCTGATTTTTTTTACCAATAGTCAAAATGAGACACTATAGGATGCCTGTGTGACTTCAATTGGTATTCTTGGTAGTGTCCTTCCTTTTCTGTCATGTAGGGAAGTGGTTAGTGGTGATGTTGTTGTACTTTGAACCCCTTCTTACCAGCATTATGCAACTCTATTTGCCCTGTATTTTCTTTATCAGGATCAATATCCTACTTGTTGGCTGTGTGGTCTGTAAAATGTTCTGAGGTATGGGGCTACAGCGTATGTTTTTAATTTGTGACAATTTGACCCGTCAACACATATTGTTGTGCAGATCAAATGTACGTTTCTTGGATTTGTACAGCAGGTCCTTTTTTTCTCATTTTGCGGTAAAAGTCACTCTTGTGCCTGGTTAAGTTGATTGTATGCTTTCCTTTTCTATTGGCAGCTCCTGTTTTGGGCCCTCAGGAAAGATTAATCAGTGGGGGAAGATGAGGCTGTTGGATGCAAAGATCCTTTTTTCATGCAAGTGTTCCTATTTTTCTTTTCTTAAAGCATTTCTGAAGAGAGACACAGGAAATGACATGGAAACAGTTCTTTGGAAGTTTTCAGTACCTTATAGAAGGGCTGGGAGCTGTTATTTCTCATTAGTGTAAATCTATTCATTATAAGTCAAGGAATTTCTCAGGAAATCAATTTAATCCAAATAATTTCTTGCTCTTTATATAGCAGTGATGAGCACTTGTAATTTAAACTATTAAGTTTGTAGTGCATTGGCTTGTTTCTTCATGCATTTAGGGTTGGAGTTTGTTCTCTCTCCTTTTTCAGATTAGCCATAACAAATGAGACATTTAGTGGACAATACTGGATGGTTTAGCTGCAGTAAGGGACAGTAGGATTGTGAGCCATTGCAATTACAAGACATCCTTTTGCCTAATCAGTGCTTGGTGCAACTGGTACATCTGCTCTGTGTTATTGTAAAGGAAACATGAGGAGCTCTCAAAGATTCTAAAGGCACTTTTGAAAATAGGGTTTAATTGATTATAATGATAGAGCAAGGGTTCTGAATATTCATGTGACTGAGCTAGTAGAAGATGATTGGTATACCTGTGAAAGATGTTTAGTGTTTTGAAATCTGGGTATTTAGTTTCCAGTCGTCTTGTCTTAATGTGGATAGAGAAGGTCTCCCTATAAACCTCCATGGCATCAGGTTATGTTGACTGTATTCAAGCACGTAGTTTTATGTGTGGGGATTTTTTTATTGCTCAGGTGTTTTATTGCTCAGGTGTAAAGTCTTTGCACTTTACTTGATGAATGAAAATCCAAAGGCATCTTGTTGGAGAGTTTTTAAAGGTTCTGTTTGTATTTACTGAGTGAGTTCTATTATGTATCTGCTGCTTCTGGAGAAGACCTTTTGACTGAAGTTTGACTTGCCTCAAAATATTTACTGCTTTATGTTTGTTAGTTTTGTTGTCTGATGAATAGAAGAACATCAGATGGCTATCTGTTTAGCCTGACTAATCTGATTAAATCCTTCTGATTGCATTTAAAGTGGATTAATCCTAGAGAGAGGGAATTTGCATAACCCAGCGAAATGCACTGTAGGAGAGACAGAAAATAAATCAGCTTTTTATCAGTTATTCCATGTTTACTGGTGAACCCTGACTCTTGAACTCTGGGGACCCAGTGTAAGGGTAGTTGAAATATGACCCTAAAACTTTTGTGCTCCTTGAGTTAGTAGAGGATTAGGCAAAAGCAGGTGTCCATATGAAATAAGACTCTGTAATTTCAATATGAGAAAGTAAGCTTATGTCTGAATAGAAATGCATGATGTCTGAAGTAACTAACATTTTTATTCAGAGCTTATCCTTTCTTCCTAAAAGTTTTGTAGGAAGTTCTGACAACTTGCAATTGTCAGGCAGTTTGTTCTGAGCTAATGTTTAATTTAAAAGAATAGGCAGTCCCTGAGTTGATTTATTTCAATTAATTATTGAATGGTCTATCTGTTCCCATGCTATCTATGGTTAGAATAGGGTTCAGTCATGCTTGAAGTTTCTTCTGCTGATAGTGATCCCCAAAAATACTGTCTCCTGGATTTGTGGTTATGATAATTGGAAAAAAGAGCAGCCTTTATGACAAGGTTTGGAAAGACTTCTCAAAGAAAGACTTGACCTGAGGCTAAGGTACAGTGTGTTGATAACGAATGCATGTTGATAAGAAGATCTCTTGTGAAGATCATCTCTTGTCAGCCAAACACATCTGCTGTGGTATTGATATTCATAAGTGTCTGTCCTGTCTTCAGGAAATCCATGCCAAAGGTTCAGAGAGAATCCCTGGCAATCCAGTTCCTGAAGGGCTGTGTGGTGGGAAGCTCAGCTTGGCTGGGTGTGCACCCAAAGCCACAGCAGCAGTTGTTGCATCTTTGCCTTGTCCACAACCTGTTTGGAGACTTGATGTCCCAGAGTAACTACATGAGTGTAAAGGAAGTTCTCTGTGGTATAAGATGTGTAATATCCTGGACTATGCATGGAGTGAGATTCTGGACTGGTTGCGATCAAGCATGCAATGACAGCAATAAGGATAACCATGATGCTGATTTCTAAGCATCCCGAGTAGTAGGTGATGAGTAGTTACTTCTCCTCTGGTGTCAGTCTGTGGCTGATGCAGTGACATGTGGCCTGTCACTGAAACAAGCCTGTGCTGCTTTACCTAGGCTGTAACCAAGCATCACTGCTTGGATCAGGTGTAGGATGTTCCTCATGCTTGAGAGAGAGCGCTCTGCAGAGAAGCAGTGGCTGGAGATGCTGCATTTGAACAGAAGTGAATGGCTGAGACGCTGTTAGGTCAGAGTGCTGGTGATCATAACATCCAGGCTTCTCTGTCATCCATTCCTGTCAGGAAATGCTAGGGGAAGAGAAGTTAAGTTCCACTCGAGTATTTACTCCCATCAGCCTGCACTGAATGTCAAATCCTAGAGAGGGGTCTGTTTGTTTTCTGTGGTAATCCCTTATGTGAGAGGAGAAAAGGTTTCCTCAGTTCATGGATATGACTATGGCTATGTTTGGGAAAAATGTGTGCATTTTTTTTCCTTTAAAATCTCCTAAAAGTCATAAGGCCCCATTCTAGATATTTCCTTACAGCCGTGCCTTTTCTCTTTCTCCTGACAGCTGTGCATGTTGACATAGCTCTTCCAGCATCCCTGCCTTTCAGAAGGAATTAACACCAGTCCTCAGATTGCATGAAACATTCACAATCAAATGCCAGATCAAGGCTCTCTATACCACAGCCTTCTGTGCATCACAGAGTGCATCTAAAACTTGCCTTTGCAGAAGGATCCAATTTTGGATCATCATTCAAATGGAGATATGCTGGTAGGCAAGTTGTTGCACAAAGAACTGTGTCATTTTAAGCTATGATAAGGAATGCTGGCTACAAGAATGAGTTGTTGCATCTGTTGCATCTGTTGTCCTACTTGGTGCTTGGATTTGAAAAGAGCATCTTACTTCCAAAAGGAGATATTTTATGCCCTGAGTAACCTCCAAAGTTACCCTGATCAGAACAGCTTATGATCTCTTCAGTATGAAGTGCCTAGCTTGATACATACTATAATATATAATTCAGCTTACTTAAACAACAGTAAAATTAAGACCATTTTAAGTCTCAAAATAATTTGGAACCACGTCATGGAAAATGGCTGGGTAAAGGGGTGGGGGTGGGGCTGTTTGGTGAGAGAGGAAGTAGAAAGCATTATTGGGCTAAGAGGCCTACTTTGAGAAATGTGTGTTGGCAAAATCACTTCTGTTTTTTCTGGATCAGGAATTGTATCTTCTGTTCTGTAGAATGGTTGGGGAAGGAGAGGTTAAGGAAGGCTAAGCCCTTGAGTTAGGACAATGACTTGAAAAGTGTGTTAACTGTGTGGTGCATCAGTGCCTTGATTTCTTAGAGATCTAGGAATGCCTCAGGTCTGTGCCCTGACAGTCTTGATGTACATCATGTTTTTCCTTTGCTTTTATAGATATGACCGAGGACTGTGCCAGAGACATCAGCCTTTTTATGGGGTTCTGGTCCCTAGTTCATGCCTCATGTTCATCTCCCTCAAGGATGTGGTAGCCAGGGGAAAAAACCTCTTGTGTCTCAGAATTCTGAAGATGTAAATGGGTAGCATTTCTGCAAATGGTTGCTTTTGCTGAGATGTAACATACCATGTGGTATTCCTCATGGAGCAAATGCTATGTTGTCTGCAGATTTAGGAAGGCTGTCATAGCACTATTGATAAAATATACACTGTGCCTCTGTTCTGATCAGGGTAACTCAAGAGGTTCCTCAGGGCATAAAGTATCTCCTTTTGGACAGCTGAAGTAGGTGTTACAGGAGGAAGAACTTCAATCTGTTATTGATGCATTTCTCACAAGAGTCTAGTCACACATCTGTCCTGCGGACTGGGTGTGTTAGGTCTTGTAGGTGGGATGTGCTAACCCGTGAGATCAGGGAAAGTGCTCGATGTGCATTTGGCGAGTCCCAAATGGACACAGAAGCATGCTGCCACTGCTCCTTGAACACTGGAAAATCTAAGTGAGTCACAAAAAGGCTTCTGGCCATAAATGGAAAGCTGAATTCGAGTTTCAAACTGAATGCATAAGCTTGTGTGCATGCTCCAGGGCTAGGTGAGTGATGTGGCAGAAGGATCTGTGTACTGGACCTGATGAGCTGGAATCTATTCCTAGGGATGCTCTAGAGCATTAGGATCATGGTGCAGAGATACCTGTTTTCTTGCCTGTGTTGTTCAATGCTTTTGTCAACCTGAGCAATTCTTCATTTGCACTACTAGCAAAAGTGATCGTAAACTAAGGGAAGCATGTGATGAGGAAGGGCAGGGCTTTCATCTAGAGGGGCTTTAATGAATATGAGCATTTTGCCAACAGGAGCTCTTTTAAAATTAAACAAGGGGTTATTAGAGAGAATTCCAAAAGAAAAATCACAGCGTTGTTCATAGGTTCATAACATTAGCATCCTTTTCCTTTCTTCCTTTTCTATGTATTTATCATCCTGTCTCCATATGCATCATTCTGGGTGTGCAGTAGAACAGCAGTGAGCAAGTCTACCTAGCTCATACTTAGAGATTTTGTGCTTGGCCTTCTTTCCCTGAGAATGCTGAAAGCTGAGACTCCTCTCTAGGTGCAGACAGTGCTAGAAGAGTAAATGCCTTCCTGCACTTCACTGCTTCGTTCTAGGGACTGAGTCCATGGCTGCATCACAGTGGAATCTCTAATGCATGACAGGCAGCCTAGCAAAAACAGTACACCTGCCTTAACTGGGAGCTTCCCATGGACATGCTGGGAGAAGTAGTGCAGTCTTCATGCAAGCTATCACAGAAGTGCTGGGAGTATGGAGAAAACAGCATTCCCATGAACCTGGACCTACTTCAAAAGGTCTTGGGTGTCAGTTTCCCTTGTAACTAGAAAGGCTGTTTTTTTGTTCAGACATGTAACTTCATCTGAATAGTCACTACAGCACATTGGTGGTGAGTCAGATCTTGTAAAATTCTTTACCAGGTGGCCTCTGGCATGTTGCTTGTTGGCACCGAGTTTACAACTGCAAATAATATAAGAAGAGCAATGATAACTACTTTGATAAAGGCTTTGATTAGGATGCCTAGATTAGCACGTACAGCATGAGAAGTTTAGGAAGAATAGTTTTGGCCTATTGAAAATCACTGAGTTTAGCATAGCAAGCTAACCAGATCTCTAAGCACTGTAGTGGCTCTGTGTAAGATTTGCTGTCTGTCTGAACTTGAGCATGGCAGACAGCTGTAGCCAACACAGTAGAGGCAGTGTGTTTGTCCACTAAGCTCAACAGCTGGCATCATTTTCAAAAAACTTTAAGCTCCTTCTCTTGTTCCTATATTTGTGTGTTTCAATTCTAATTCTCTTTGAGGGTCTAACAATAGGCTAGCCATGACTGGAAATCAGCCCCAAATGAGAATCAATCCATTGTCAATGCACCTCGTGGTATTGTGAATTCCTCACTAGCACCATTATCATCCAGTTTCCAGATGATGTGAATAGACCACATGCTGGTCATTCTAGTAGAAAAATGTTAAGATTTTTTTTTTTCCTTTAGAAGTGTGGAAAAGTGCAAGGTAACTCTTCACTCTTGAAATTCAATGTGTATGTGCTCTCATCTCAACATTTGCAATGTGGAGAGCCACTGGGTAGGATTTGAAGATCAGTAGCACACAGAAGTAAGTTGGTGATGGGCAAGAAGATGGTTTTATTTATTTGCTGGGAGTTTCTTATAGAGCAGCACTGGAAATCTTGGGGAGCTCTTCCTAGAAGTGACAAAGGAGGGATGTCTGATGTGTTCTGGGCATTCCCATCATTTGGAGCATAGTGCTAGTGTTACTGTCACCTGCTGCTATCCTGTAGTACAAAATTCCCTGCAGCTCATGAGAAGTGAGGACATATGCTCTGACCAGCTGTGCTTCTTTAAAGTATGCTAGATGTACTGTTAATTAGAAACCTCCTGGGCTTCAGCATCTATTTCAAGTTGTTTCTTACTTCATTTGGAATTTGGACAGACATTCCATTGGGCAATGATTTAAAGGAAATAAATTTGTCTAGAAACAATTACAGAAGAGAACTTCTTCCTTGGCATTAGGTCTAATGTGCATGAACTGAGGGATGTTTGAAATAATGCTGGACCTGCTTCAACACAAGTCCTTACATTCTCTGAGCAAAGCAATAGATCTCAAACATGCTGTGAAACCCTTTCAGTTTAGAAGCATGTCCAGTTGCCAGGGTCATCACTACTTCTCTTCCTGTCTTCGTGAGCACTTCATACCCCATCAGTGATTGTGAGACGATAAAGACAGAAAGGAGAGAGCCTAGTTTCTCACATAGTGAGGGACTGTGATGTGCTGTGGTTGCTATAACTAGGTGCATCACTGGGCTGGAAACCAGCTGTGCATAAAATTAATACAATTTCTTTATGTTTAAATGTGTCTCCTCCCCTAGAAAGATTTAAGGTGTTCTCTCTAATGTTTAAAACTACATGTTTAATTTAATGTTGGTTTTGTTTGTGGGTTTTTTTCCCGTTTCAACACCTTCATCTTGGTCTTTTGATTTGATTCAGTCTGGAAATGGAGTAAATGTGAAACTTGAATCACAGCCCTGAATAAAAATTGAGTGTATCACCGTTTCTTGACTCTTCTTCTCATTAAGACAAAGTTTATGCCCAAAATAATGGAAACGAGATGTCCAGAACTTTGGAAATGTACATCAGAATTATGGTTGACTACTTGAGGATGCATGCCGAAGGACTATAACTTCATTCATTCAATTTACTTGCTCACTGTCTGATGAATCTGGCTGAAGTACTTGCATAAAAAGGAAACTAAAGGAATGGATGCTTGGATGTTTGGGAAAGAGAAACCAATGAGGTCAAAATGCTATTTAACCCTTGCCTGCAGTCTGTAACACTTGTGTTGGCAAAGAAGCAGTAGTTTCAAGCCACTTTCGATCAAGATGGTTAGTTTGACAAAATTTATCTACTTTCCTAATACAAGCAACATGTGTAATGTGCTTTTTCCTTGGTGCAGGTGCACCAAGGTGCTTTTTCCTTGGTGCCTCCATGTGCTTTGCGTGCAGCATTACCTGTGGCGTAGGGACTTATATTTGTGTTTCTTAATATGCTGCTTTGATTCTATGTCTGTTTTCACCTCCCAGTTACCACAGGTCTTTCCTCTACTCCATCCTTCTCATCCCCAGATAAGTTTCAAGATTTTGGACTGCTTTTCTTAAGAACAATGATGTTTTTAATACAGGATGTGAATTGCCTGTACCTTCAAGACAGCACTGCTTTTGGCAGCAGTTTGAGTAGCACTGAAGTCTGTGTGGCCCAAGAGGATCTGTAATTTTAGAACTCCAGCAGTTGTCTCTTGAGTAATACGAAAAGGAGAACTGTGACCCTAGAGTGAAAAGAATTCAGTAAATTGGAATATTGGTCTTCTTTTGGTTACAAAGGTGAAAGACCTACTGTTTTCTCATTTTGTGTTCTGCTGATCTGTTCAAGTCCTTTTAATCTCCCTCTCATCTCACCTCTACCCTCCTCCCTGCAACTCCTACCCTCTAATACCATGTATGTTGAATTTGAAGGTGTCTCACTTCTCTGGTCTTCTAGGGGGATAGAAACCATGTACTTCATCTTGGTGCAAAGGATTCTCTTAGGTAGAACGTGCCTGAGCATGAATGTATATGCTGTGAAGGGATCCTGTGCCTCTTCTGTAGAGTTTGGTGTGAGTTATATAAACCCTTAAATTGGATAAAGTAAATGAAAAATGAAACTACTTTGCATTTACCCTTGTAATTGGACCTCTGTAGACTGTGATTCCTTCTGATTTAATCAGTGTTCCGTCTGTTCTTTCCATGCCTGGAAAGGCTTAGATGCAGTGAACACAAACTGAAATAAGAGGTTCATTGAATACAGGGGGGAAAAAAATTGCACCATGAGGACAGTCAAGTTGTGGAGATGGTTGCCTAGTGAGATTGTGTAGTCTCCATCTTTGGAATTTTTCAAGACTGGACTGAGAAACCAGAATGTGAGTAACTTTGTCTGAATCTGTAGCTAAAACCTGCTTTGAGTAGGACATTGAACAAGATGACTTCCACTTTCTGAGGTCTTGTTTAACCTAGCTTAGCTTATGATTCTGCAACTGATTTGTGAAAGTGAAAAGTGTCTATGAGAGTCAGTATATCCCAGACTAGATGCTGGAACCCATGTTTGTTTAGTCTCAGTCAATTTCCAGCTTCATCACCATGACAGTATGTTCCCAGTACTGATCCTTTAAAACTTTTTCTCTGGGAAGACCAGAGAGGTGACTGTGAGGCACAAGGAAAAAAACAGTCTGCTGAAATGTAGCTTGAGCAGGGGCTTATCCACAAATATTCCGGTTTTGTGGAGGTAACCCTAGATGGGCAGAATCCATGCTGAAAGCATGCTATTACAGGAAGGGGGTATGACTCTTGACACCTGTTCACTATCACTTTGTGGGGGGAAGGAGCAGAGGCTGAACAGATGGGCTTTCAGACTGCACTCAGCCTGATTGTGCACTTCTGGACAGGACAAAGTTGGCAGGAATTCTGGATGCTTTCCAGGTGGAGGTATGATGGAAGCATAGGTGACTGATACCATTGTGGTCTGCCACAGCAAAAGAACACTGTAAACTCATTTTTGCGTCTGACTGGGAGGAGTGTTATTTTATTAGGCAGGGGGACATCAGGGATACATCTTGCCAGCTTACCAGTTCAGCTCTCAATCTTCTCAAACTGGTGCCAGCTCTATTGCTTCTTGCAACATGGCTCAAAAGCAGAATGTGGAGAATTTGTTACATAAGGAATCAGCAGTGTATGGGAGATGTAGGCTGTTGCTGATGAGTTTTACAGGGATTTGTTATATGGAGGTGTAATAGTGATACTAAAAGCAAAAACGGGACATGCGCTTGGGACAAAAAGTGTTACAAAAATCCCTTGTCACACTTGTATGTATCTTCAATTATGCTTTGTTTTCCTTTTCTCTTTCCTCATATTCTTTTGCAAAGAGGCTTTTAGCCAAAGGAAATGTAAAAATGTTTAAGAGCAGCGTGTTGATAAACAGCTTGTGTCAGGATGACAACCCTGGGAATAGATATTTCTAGCCTAACCTGGATTTAATGTGTTTTAAAGACAACTAGTGGACATTACACATGCTGTCATTGAATTTCTACCCTTTCCCCAGGTAGCTGTGCTCAACTCAAAGGTCCTGCTTGGGGATCCTTTTTTTGTCCCCCTAAACTAGTGAGAATTTTTTCTCAGAAGAACTTTCTCAATCATTCTTTCATATTATATTCTCAAATATACTCAAATCACTTCGGGTTTGTTATCTGCACTGTACAGAAGAGTTAAGTAAGCTCAAAAATGCTGGTACAGGAAGTATTAGTTAAGCATGAGGTAAACAGAATAGTTCTTTGAAGGGACAAGATACCCTTTCAGCTTTGATATTTTGTCATCCTTGTTGTGCTTAGCTTGCTAGTAAATGGATAAAATTTTTGCCTGCTGGTTTTGCATCCCGACTCCGGAAATCCTTAGTGGCAAAATATGAGTGAAACCTTCAGTAAATGAAGTCTGTTTCTGACATCAGCTGCAATGTAGTAGCTACAGTTTCTCCTGTGCCTTTTTCAGTTAGGGAACCCAAACCAGATGAGTACTTTCATAACCTTAAAAGTAAACAAGAGCTGAAGACTCAACCGGTCAGTTCTGTGCCTACTTTTGCTACAGAGACTGTACATCTTGCCACGTCAGTTTACCAACTGCTTAATGTAGCTTCACAGCAGTGTCATAGAATGAACTTAAAACTTCAGTGAGAAGTGGTGAGAAACACAATTTTTGTGCTCTTTGCATTTTATGTAGGGTGGCAAAAATGTACAGCTTCTCTCTTTCTCTGATTTCTGGCTATGAAGAAATCTGCCTGAAAATGCTCTTTTGGAGGAGCTCAAATGTCTAGGCAAACCCAGCTGTTCACCGTCTTTCTGGCTGCTAAAATTATTAGAGGCAATGGTCTGCAGGAGCAGCCTGTTCCTTCTGTCTGAGGTCAGGTAAGCCTCATCTGGTTTTGGTGTGTGTTGGTGTGCTGATATGTGCATTAATCTTTGTTATCCCTACTCAGGTAAAGACCTAGGAAGCCTTCAGCGTGTTTCTGCTTGCTGATGGACTGTGTTGTGCTACTCTGACTAAATTTGTTGAATAATACCAATGTGCAAATAGAAGATGGAAATATTCAGTCTTCATCTGGGCTGGAGCAAGGCTGTGCATTGTTCAGTTTCATATGTTGGTGCCTTGAAGTGGGAGAGCCCACATACATCTTGGCTTTACAAAGCAGGATGTAGACATGCAAAACTGCTGCTATTGCAGGTTACACTAACGATTAAGAGCAACACAGGTAAACCTGGGGAAATTAGGTTTGCCTGAAGGAACTTGGTTTGCTTTCAGTTCTGCATTCATTTTCTGTGGATAATTTGAAAATCTGTGATGAAGCTGTGGGTTTTCTGCTGTTCTGGTTCTTGTCTTTTCTACAGTCAAACAACAGTTGCACTGGGCTGCAAGACAGAAAAGTGTGAGCTTTTTCTAAGCAAATCCTGCAACAGCAGTTATGGCTCTAATGCAGCCTGAGATTCTCTCGAAGCTGTCTGTGCTGCTGCCTCAGTTGAAATAGAAAGGGAAGAGTGAGATGAAGTTTAAAAAAATGTGATGTCTTTCATATATACCCTTGATTTTATGTTATATTTTTCCTGAGTAGAACATACTATTGCCCTTTCCTTTGGCTGTGACGTGCACCATCACTGAGATCCTGACATCATGGTAGAATATAGAGCATAGCAAAAGACAGCCTCTCCTAACTATTTTTAAAAGGATCTTTTTGTATCCATCTCTTAAAACAAACAAAAAAAAAACTCAGCAAAAAATACAGCCTTCCACAATTATCTCCATGAGTGTGGTTTTGTGCATTGTAAATGTTTCCATATTCACTGGTTGGTGGTTTAGAGATGCATATTGGAAAGTAAGAGTGTAACTGGAAAATTTACCAGGAAGTGTTGAGGCAGTTGTATGCAGGATCATGACTGCAATGAATTTTTATAACATGACATTTTCTGATTTGACCTAATTGGAAAATATTAAATATTGCTCTTCCAGATTTGTGATACTTCCATTACAAGAAGTGAAAAAAAGTACTGATGTATTATGTTTTCACATGACTGTCATTTGCTTTCTTAAAGCACCTGTTCTTAAAGATCCTGTGCTGAATGCTAACCAGATTTATTTGCTATTATGTATCAGTGTAAGCACAAATGCTCTTGAGTGATGATGGGATAGGCTGTGTACTGCATACATTCAAACACTGCTGCATGTTCTGTAGTTATATAAGTCTTGTCCAAGGGGAAAACCCAACACTGTGTAACTGACAGATTATACTCTGCAAGTGGGCTTTTAACTAGGAATGGGCATCCAATCAGGGTTTACCTGAGTAGTATAATAACTATGGATAAATCTGCAAACATGGGCAAGGTACTGAATATTAGCAGCTGCACAGCTCTGTGCAGAGTATTTGAAACCTACAAATGATAGACACAATCCCTTCCATCAGTCTTTCTCCTTCCATCAATCCCTTGCTGACCTACTTGACACAATGAGTAAAGAGATCATAGGCCAAAGAGGATGAGTTGAAACATTTCCCCAGTAATTTCAGTGTTCATATCCCTGTCACTTTTTCTGTGCTGTCAGCTGTCATTTAATGCATGCAAATTGTATTGTGATAAGTAAAATTTGTGGTTGCATGTAATGACAACAGAGCAGCTTTCTTCATCTAATCATGGGAAGGTAGAATGTTAAACTAAACCATTTTTTCTCCAGGGTTGAACAGCAAATGCAAACCATTTTTTATGTCTACATTAATGATCCTTATGGTATGCATGTGCAGGACTGTGCTGGACTTTATATTTACGTTGGAGTTTAACATTTGGAGTTATATTTGAAAGCTTGTATGTCCAAGAGGTGGTGATTCATCTTCATTAGGTGCTTAGGTGCTGACCAGCGTTCCTAGATTATCCCTGTAACTCAGCTTGAATGACAGAACAGAAAAATTGCAACTAGGACAATACTTCCCTTGGGGAAAGCATGTAAAAGTGGGGAAAATTGTAAATAACCACGGTGGCTGATCTCTGTTGCTTGCAACTTGCCAGTTGGAAAATTGCAAATTATGACTATGGCAAATAATCACTGTGGCTGCTCCATGCAGTGAACAGAGACAAACCAGATGGTTTCACATGCAGATGCAGTGTGGCTTTAAAGTCCTGCCAAAGGAGGAAACAGTACTGATAGTGCCTGCTCTTCCTGGAATGCTGGTTGGGAAAAGAGGAGGGGAAGAGCTCTTGCAAATGCATCAGATACTGCTTCCAAAGCTTTGACTTCTCTTTGTTTTCTTAGCATTTTTCTTTTTAAAATTACTAATAAAGATAAAATAATGGGCATTAGTCATCAGGGAAGTTACAGGCTATGTTTTGAGCTGGCAGTTGGGGGTTTTTGAGGGTTTTTTTGGTTGGTTGGTTTTCAGTACTTTTAATCATGGTGACATAATCATTCACAGGCTGGATGAAAACAATGCACAATTTACATTTCTGCATTCTTTTTAACGACGTAGTCACCAGGTTTATGGAATTCATCTGTTCTAGGAATTATTAAGTAGCAGTTCTTCTCCCTGCCTTGTACTCTCTATGGCAAATGCCAGTAGGTGGCTAAAAGAAGATAACATGTCTCATCTAGCTGAGAATACATCTCATCTAAGTTTGTTAAATCAGATATGGCATTTCTTCTGGCTACAAAAATCTACTGCCTTACTGTACCATGTAAGTTGTACCTGTAGGGAACTTCTTCCCACTGTTTGTATCACAGGGAGGAAGTCTGGAGGGAGGCCTCTATCTACTTATCCTTCTCTGCCCTCTCCCACATCCCTATGAGGCTGTGCTCAAAGTCAGTTACATGCAGAAAAGATAACTCCCTTCTGCATAGTTCTCATAGAATTAAACCTCTAGCTCTCAGGAAACAGTTGCCTATTTTATCTTGGTTGTATAAACTCCCTTTTGCTAACATCTGGTCATTCCTTGAAATATCATCCTGAGTATATAAATATATATAGTTATTCTCATTTAAAAAATAAGTTTAATCAGTGCTTGTCTCATTTGATTCTTTTGAGTAAGCTTTCAGCTATCAGAGACTCTCACAGGTAGATATGATGAAAGAAAATATTTTCCTTCTTTGTGAGTCTTGAAGAGCATTTAAGTTATGAATGGTTTCTTCTTCTACTCCTGTCCTCTCTCAAGGTGATTCCTGTGAAGGTGAGGTATTGCTTTCATGAAGAGCACTGGCAAGGGCATGGGGGGCATCAGTAGCACTCATGAGCAGCAGGACTGATCTAACTGCAGGAAACGGTCATAATCACTACAAACTTCTCTGTCCTGACATGGGACGGTTTTAGCTTGTTTAATATAGGCATTTAGACTTTGGTGTTAGGATGGCTTTCAAGGAGAATTTATTCTGTTTGTGCTAATCTTAAAGCAAATCTTTTGGGACACTGTAGTTTGTGTCCTGGATTAATGAGAACCCTTGTACTAACTGGTGTACATGGAAATCCCAGCACAGTGTTCTGTTTCCCGTGAGCTTCTGTTCCCTCTTACCACAAGAAATGAATGATCTTTTTCACAGCTTAGAAGTTTTGGAGTATGGAATGAGGATCTCGAATTTTTTGGTTTGCACTGTTGCCACTTGGATTGCTCTGTTTAGGCCATGAAACAATGATCCTTGAATCCCAAAGGTCAGTATTGCAGGCAGGTCAAGGCAACATACAAACAAACCAGGAATATAGCACTGTGATGTAACTGGCTGTAGCAGCATCTGGAGCTGGCTCTTGGTCAAGCAGAAGTAAATGTACAGACTTGCTGAGTTTTTTGGATTCTTTGTCCCCTTATCTAAATAAAAAGGGCATCCCTACTCCTCTTCTGAGTCTTACTGAAAAATGTGCAAGGAGTAAGTAGGTCAGCAGCATCAAAGCACCTCCAAAGAGGCAAAGTCTGCAGAAATCAAGAATTTTATGCTGACAGTTAAACAGTTAATCACTGCTTACTTATCAGAAAATACGGTGTTGAGGGGGAAGGCTTTATAGAATAAATTTCTGCCTCCAGGGAACTAAAAAAATTTAATTTTTTATTTCTTTGCCTCTTCCAAAAGAGAAATAGATCTCCAAAGGTAGTTCTCATGTCCTTTAGGAGCGGTATGGCTGTCCTTCCAGGCCACCAGGATTTAGGTTTTCTTCCCATGTGTTTTGTTTTTTTAATCAGCGTCCTTTGACTCCACCAATACCCGCCCCTCCTCTTCCTCACCCTTCCCACCCACAAAGACAAACGTGTGCTTCCTGTCTTCTTGGGCAGAGTAGCGGTTGCTTGTTTTAATTCAGTACATACCTTCTGTGGAAAATATTAATGGGTTTTTGGTTCTTTGCTGTTTTATTGATACTTATCACAAACAGTCTTCTCCCTGCCTGCCCCTGCTCTGACTGGCCTAACAACTTTTCTTTATCAGGATTGTTGGAATGTAAGGTTGCTTTGAATGCTTCTTCCTGGGGTAATGAGTCATACTTGGACTTCAGTAGTATTTCCGGCATGATGCAGGCAATGTGAAGATGTTGGTTTGCACATCATGCGGTTATGCCAAGCCCTCACAGGGAACAGGGGAACAAATGTCTGTTCATTCCTGGAAAGTGGCTCACTTCTGAGTCACTTGGCTTCTGTTCGGAAGAAAAGATGAGGGAAGGAAGATTTTTTCATATGCAGCATTTCCTGCAGCAAAATCTGGAATAATTACCATTGGGTGGGAGTTGCTGCAGTCTCAAGGCAGAACAGCCCTCCCTGCCCCTGGAATATAATTGGTGTTCCCTTGTGTCCCAGCACTTGGAGGCATCCAGCTGCATCTGGAAGCAGAGGAAAAAGCAGTTTGATTTCTGGTGACCTGTAGTGAAATTTGAACAGAGGTAAAACTTAGCTTCTCTAGTGAATAGGCTTTGCAGTAATAAAATGAGAATTCTGCATCACAAGTCCTGAAATACTTTCAGACTGTCTTTCCAAAATGGATGTGAAAAGAAACAGTAATGGTGAGGCTTGGATAAGTAAGCAGTTGGCTGAGTGTTTTGACCTGTTTATCCCTGTTTATCTGGGAATTAATTCAATGGGAGCAAATGTTCATATCACAGTGATCTTTGCATTAATCCATCTTATGCCTGCAGCAAACTGGCAAGTTACTGGTTGATGTGTTGCCTACCCATACACCTGGAGCAAACAGCTCACTGCCCTTCAGTGTGATTACTTGCCAGTTCAGTGATTTTCCATTAGACGCCTCAAGAGGAGAATATGTGTAAAGCAGAGATTTGGGCCGCTTAAGAAAAACTTATGCCTTGATAGCAAGCACTCCTGCAGATGGGACTTTGTTGTCCGTGATCAGATCTGGCCGTGATGTGACCTTTACCTGCTAGAGATTGCCAGGCTGTCAGGATAATGTTGGGGGAAATACATCAGATACTCACCAGTACCACTCAATGTGAACCTGAGCATTTTCAAGTTTCTTTCTGCTTCCACTGATAAGTTCTGGTTTTCAGTGACAGGTGAGAATACAAGGAATGCAACTGGCTGTTGTCCACAAACAGGCCTTGTTACTGAGTTATGTTCTCACATACTTTTTTTTTTAATATGGTATTTTATTTTTCCACAGACTTATCCACAGAAAGCCAGTGTGCTTATAGCAAACACTCCTCCAAACACTTTGTGTCCTCCAAACAAAGTCCTCCAAACACTTTGTGGACTGCCCTTTCAGGGCTTTTGGATATAAAGTGTTTGAATCCACATTCCAAAAGTTCTTCTGTTCTTAATTCTGCTTTAGCTATCCTAGTTAAAGACAGGTTAGCCTGTTCTCTCATTGCCGAAGCACTCCCTCTCCCTATGGGGAATTTTGTTTCTATAGGAGGAAAAGATGCAAGAAAGAGGTTGACTCTGTTAAGGGTATAGTTGTTTGCTTGCTTGCTTTAATTAAATACCTGTGTCTTTCTGATGATAAATATTTGGTCTGTCTGTATGCCTTAAAAAGTTTTGTGAGTTACAGATAAAGTTGATTTAGTGTTGAGATCCTTGTCACTGGTTGGTAGATTTGAGTGACACAAATGTATTCAGTGAGAATAGCAGCACAGTATTTGGTGCTCACTGCAGGCTGGTTACAGTTTTATGTGTAGTTAATATTGCAGGTTGTGTTTTTTATTTGGTTAGTGGGAAACTAAGTCCAGATCAGTGGGACTGAAGTTGTTTAAATGCTGACTTCTGGAAAGAGAGCAGAAGAAAAGCAATCATCTGGAGGAGACCTGTAGTCTGAATCTAGAGGTAGGAGGAGAGATATTCTTCAAGCTGACAGCTTGACAGCTGTCCTCTGTACAACCTTATTCTAGCATAGTGTTTACATGTTAATGTGTGTTAAATAAATGAATGACAAATCTACTGGACTTCCTGCAAATAATATGTATTTGAACGAATTAAACTGCATGCAAAAATGACCTTGAAAATCATTATACTTACATTAAAGGGTTGCTAGCAACAGCTGCTTGATGGAGTTAGGAGTATTTCCAAGTATTTTGTTTCATGCTTTCTGAAATAGGATGACGCTTTATTCAGCAATGTGACCAGATAAACTCTGTGTATTCTGTACTGTTGAATTGGAGCTGAGTGCAGCTAAATGTCCCTTGTAAAATCCCTTCAGCAGAATTCTGTTCTCTCCTGAGTATTGCTCTTAGCCTTGTCAGATATAAAGGGTGTTGATAACCCTTGTACTTTGATTAAAAGTCAATTTTAGTGGTAGCTTTTCAAAAGATGACCTTTCATCTTAGTACTGTTTCCAGCATGAGACCTTCATAGTCAGATTTGTCTCACTAGGGCAGGGCTTTTGGCTAGAGAAAGCAGCTGGGGAACTGGTAGGACTGTCATTTTAATTTGGCACCAGTCTTGAAAGCTGTAGCTGAGATGGAGAGGGCTCTGGTTTATCTTTTGTATCTGATATACATGGGCCAGTTTTGACTGGCAAGTCAAAACAGCTTTATTATGCTGCTGTTGATCAATCTGTAAGTTAATGTGGCTGTAGCCAATTGCACTATAGTTTTCCCTGGTTTTCAGTGGAGCATGCATAAATTACAGATTGCTGTCAGACTGATAAAGAAACACCTATGTCTGTCTTACCACTGATGCTGTGATTTATTGCATGTAATTTGTTTAAAAGTTTTCCCAATAAAATAGCAGAGGTTTAAAAAATCAGGGAATTGATATAAGGTAGTGATTTTTGTCTCCTGCACGTTAAAACTCTTTCTGCATATTAGATGTAGCCGAGCAAGATGTGGTGTTACTGTGATACAGGAACCTGTCTTTGCTTCCCAACCTGCTCAGAGTCATTGTTCATTGTCTTTCATCGCACAGGAGAACAAAAACTCTTGCAAGCTCTTAACTTCAGGGCATCTCTCTAACTGGTATTCCTTACATGATTGTGGCAGTAGGACTCCTGCATTTTGCTTGTCTAGTGTTTCATCAAAAGAAATGTTTAAAAGGGACTGTAAAATGGCATTGAGTTTATTACTGCCTGGTGACATTTACAGATGTGCTTGATTTGGGAAAATGGCCTTTTATATTATCAGAACTTCTTTTAATAGTGAAACTACATTGTTTGACTCTTGTTACTGCATGCTTGAGTTTGAGATGAAGGAAATATCTATTGACATCTGGCTGTTATAGAATGATCCGGTTGTTTTTTAGTCTCTTGCATCCTTTTGCAAGGCAAGCTGTAGAAGTTCATCTGTTGGGTTATTTAAGCAAGTAATAATATTTTCAACATTTCCTTTTGTTGGCTTCATAGCTGTTCTGCTTCCCTGATTATATATCCCTAATTCTCTCCAAACTATTTTCAGGAATACAGTGCATCAATGTGTAATCCTGTTGAATTATTTAGGGCTGTTAAGGTGTTTGGTGTGGCTGATGTGGCTGCTTGTCCCACGGAGCTCTGTTCTGTATGTGAGTATCAGAATTGTTCACCAAGTGGGAAGAACAATTGTCAAGTTGAGTTTTGTATCTCATAGTGTTGTCTCAGTTTTGGTACCTCTCCTGGTCAGGTTCTTAGTTTTACACAGGAGCCCAGACTTCTGGAGCCTGATTCTGTAACCACTGATCTGTGAGAAAAAGAATTATTCTGTGGGAGTCTTCCAGACTGCTAGCAAAATTAGTGCTTTCAAAACTTCAGTTGTTACTTCTTCTGCTAGCTATTAGCTTAATGCTGAATTGTATACAAATGCACTTCTAATAAGAGTTCAAATTATATAGTTCATAAAAGTGAATTTCTAAAGAAAAAGTTAAATTAATGTAGTTTTCGACTTCTAATCATTCCAAAGGCTATTTTAGCCCTTAGAGCTGTCACTGTTAGAGGCTGTAAAATTACCACGAGAAATGCTTCATCACAAATGTTCTGTTGTCTTCTACTGTCTGATTCTTGAATATTAAGTTTGCACTGAGCTATCAGTGTGTATAATGCTAATACTGCTTATGGTACAGATTCAGCTGTGCTGTCATTCATTGAAAGGAACTTTTTCTGATTTAGCTTTTAGTAAAATTACTTATATTTACAAATATTCTCAAAGGTGAATTTTCAAGTATATTTATACAAAGCTTTACAAAGGGGATTGGAGATGTGTGTATAAGTGTATGTGCATACATGCATATGTTTTTATATATCACAGAATCACAGAATATGCTGAGTTGGAAGGGATCCACAAGGATCATTAAGTCCAACTCCTGGCTCTGCACTTCCCTCCCTCTAGGTTGTAGCTTTTCCTAGAAAAACTTTTCTGCTTTAGAATGAAATATTCATAATTTTTCTAATTATGCTCCCTGAACATGAACCACCTTCTATTTACTGGTAAACTTTTCTGTATGGTCTGATGCTTTGGTCTTCTGGGTAAAAAAAAAAATGTCAGGCAAGAGTTCTGGTATTGAAATATGCTCACACACAAAGAGCCAATCGCTTAGCTGTATTTGGCACACAAATTTGTGTTTGGCACTTACAACTGATTTGGCTTCTGTTCCTCGGAAATGCGCATTTCTTGGTGCAGCATTGACTGGGTCCGCAATACTGAAAGAAAAAAAAGATACATACTAGTTTTCTGACTTTAGAAGAAATAAAGTGTTTATCATTTTGATCCAGAGTATTCATGAGAGCTGTGTATTCTTTCTATTACAGTTTTTTCTCAATGCAGCATTTTTTCTTGATGTGGTTGTTCATAACTAGAAATGAACAGGACGTATCTTACTTGTATTTACATCTCCATCAATTTTGCTGTATATTTCTTCAACTTTAACGCATTTTTAATGTATAAACTCAATAATTTTTTTTCGAGGAGTAAGGACACTCATTTTGCAGACTTTTCACTGTGCTTTGGTTTAGAGAAGTTACTTGATTATAGTATTCTTGTTAAAATATGAATTGATTTATTACTTTAGTTATTTTAACAGAGAGAACTACTCTAGATCTTTGCTTCATTTGTAGCTTAAAAAGTTCTCTCTCTGAGTCTTTTCATAACTTTGTAATTTGTTACATTATTGGTGTTCTTATTTTGTTGCTGCAGTGGTCAGTATAATCACACAACATCTGAAGTTGGAAGGGACCTCTTGATATTATCTAATAAAAAATCCTGTTAAAGCAGGATCAGCTAGAATAGGTTGCCCATAACTATGTCCAGTCAGATCTTGAATATTTCCAAAGACGGATACTTCACAGCCTCTCCAGGCAACCTGTTTCTATGTTTGACCATTATCACAGCCAAAATGTGTTTTCTTGTGTCCAGATGGAATTGCATATATTTTGGCTTGTGCCTGTTATATCTTGTCCTGTCACTGGGCACTGTCAATAAAAGTCTGTCTCCGTCTTCTTTCTCTTCTGTCAGGTATTTACATGTATTGATTATGTCCCCACTAAAACTTATTTTCTCCCAGCTGGCAAGTCTCAACTCTTTCAGTCTCTCCTTATATGAAAAGTGCATCAGTCCCATTATTGAGCTTCAGGGCCTTTTGCTGAAACTTCCTGCAGTATTCTATGTCTTTCTTTTGCTGGGCAGATGAGTTCTGTACCCAGCAGTCCGGATGTGGCCTCCTCAGTGCTGAGTAGAGGGGAAGAGTCACATCTCTTGATCTGCATTCAGCACTCCTGATGCACCCCAGTTTGGCTTGTCCCTCATTCCTGTGGGGGTGCATTACTGGCTCATGTTTAACTTGCAGTCATAAAGACCCCAAAGTCCTTCTCTGCGGAGCAGCTTTCTAGCCTGTTAGCCTGCCATTTTCCAGCATCCCTGGGTCCCTTTGAATGGTAGCACAGCCACCTGGTCTATCACTCACTCCATCCAGTTTTGTTTCAGTAGATGTAGGGACCATGGCATTGCCTAACCAAGGCTCTGTAAACTCCAAAGAATGGAGACACCTCCCATGACCTACCTAGTAACCTACCCCAGGCTGCACCTCACACAAGGGGAAGAAGGTACCCACAATGTACCGCTTGGATCTCTTGAACTACCTCTTGTGCCTGTTTCTCCTTACTGCTTCTGATTCTGCCCAAGAAGGTTTGGTTCTGACTGCTTTTCAGGCAGCTGAGAGCTATTGTTACAACCCCTTTGATGTGAGATAAACTCTAATGCTTTTGTTTAGTGTTCTTACTCTACTCTTAGTTCATTTTTTGCTGGTGTTCTGTAGGCATAAATGCAGACAATTTTTTTTATATACAATTGTATACAGCATATACAATAGTACTGTGGGGTTTATTTTTTTACGTTCTTTATATCTTCAAATTTCACTTCAGAACCATCTCCTCCTGAAGAACTAACTATACACAAATTTCAGTGTTCTTGGGAATTTATGTATAGTTGCTTGTGAGTGTGTTTTATAGCAGCTGACAGGGGTTGTGTGCTTCCTGCAATCTGGCTCTGCACAAGCTGGGAAATGTTGGTAAAGGAATGAAGCTGTGGTTGTTAACTGGAGCAAACTTTTGCTTCCAGCCAGTTACCAATGTAGAGGTAGAATTTAGAAGTCTTGTACAAGCTTGTCATCTCTATAATTACGTGGCTATTAAGAAATGGGTGGAAGTTGAATGCTCTAAAATTATAGACTGTAATGATAAGACATGGTTAGTAGTGATTCTGATGCAATTTTCCTCCTTGCCAACAGAGTTTCAACAGCAGGAAGGCATGAAGTCCCATCAGAAAAACATGCAGCTCTATGACACACCCTATGAACCAGAAGGCAGTGGTGTGGAATCTGATTCTGAAAGTGTGGTGAGTCGCCATTTACGAGAAAGTAAATTGCCACAGGATGATGACAGGCCTGCAGATGAGTATGATCAGCCGTGGGAGTGGAACAAAGTCACCATCCCAGCTTTGGCAGGTAGGATTCCTAGATCCCTCAAAATTCTCTCTCACTGTTGTAGCATATATACTTGCCTTTGGGGTAAATCAAATACATATGCTCTTTTGATGTGTACGTGTGTGAGAAAAAATGTCTGAAAAGTGAATGTGGGTGATGTCAAATCTTTACCTGCTGCAGAAATATGGAATACTGTACTTTTTGTTTGGTACTTTGGCCAACCTGTTGTCAGTCATCTTAGCACTTGTTTCATATAAGTAAAACTCCTGATTCTCCCGCTCCTTGTCCCTACCCTCATTTTAATGGATGGGATGTAGCTGGTGTTTATTGTTGAGTATCTCTGTGATGAGGAAGTTGCTTTGCAGGGTCCTGAAATTGTGGAGCAATTCTCAAAGGGACAGTATGATGAAGTGTTGGGGGCAAGGCAGGAAGAAAAGAGATGTAGCTCTGGGAGCAAGCATGAAAAAGCCTGAGAGCAATGATTACTAAGTAGTCAGTTTGCATTTACCCTAGGTAAATCCTGCTTGACAAACCTGTTTGCTTTCTGTGTTAAAACTACTAGATCTCTTAATGGCAAGAGAGCAGTTGGTGTCATCTGTATTGACTTTAGCTTTCAGCATGTTGTGCTGTGGCATCAGCTGTGTTTGGAATGTTGTAGCCCATATGGGTGGACTAGTAGATCTGCGAAAACCTATCAGAGTCATTGACCTCAAAGGGTAGTGTTAGTGATTCATGCTTTTCCTGGAATCTGGTTACAAGTGTGATTCCTCCAAGGATATGTTCTGGAACCCTTCCTGTTTAGCATAGTTATTAGTAACCAAGAGCAGGAGGAGAGGAAATGCCCCTTAACAAGCTTGGAATAACAGCCAAGGGAGGGGAGGGTGTGTGCAAAGCTGCCATTCCAAGGGGCCTAAACGGGCTGGAGAAATGGACTGACAACAAGCTTACAAAACCTAATGAGAACAGACCCAAAGACTTGCATCTGGAGCAAGCTAACCCCCTGCAATGATATGGACCTAGATCTGGTTGACTTGCTGGGATACAGCTTTGCTAGAAGGGGCTTAAACAGTCCTGGGGGAAAGTGGACTAAATGTGGCTAGCAACGCTCCTCACCATGATGAAGGCTAGCAGCATGCTAGCCTGTGTGGATAGGAGCAAGCCAGTGGATGAAGCAAAGTGACTGTTCCTCTTTACTTCATATTTCTTGAACTATGCATAATGCTGTGGCAGGATTCTGATATAAGAGAGATGTTGATAAACATTTTTGTTAGCACAGAACCAACAAAAGTGACAAGAAACTGCAGCACATGACAGCACATGTGAAGAGATGCTGAGAGAACTGGGCTTGCTTAGCCTGGAGAAGAGAAAACTTTGGGTGGGACATAATGGGAACTTTCTAATGCCTATGAGGAGATCCTCAATAAGATGGAGCCAGTTTCTTCACAAATGAGCAGGTGTGTGATGGGAAGATGAGATATAAGATGAATCAGTAGAGGTTCTGACTCAAGTTGGTTTTTGTCTGCAAGAACAGTTAAGCATTGGAAACAATTATTCAAGGAGCTCTTGCAGTCTCCATCTTCAGAGTTTTTTCATCCTGTGGGAAGAAATCACTGGATAAACAAACTGATCTGATCATGTAATTTCCCACACAAGGTCAGTGATTGTGTGCTACCCAGAAGTAATATTTCTTTCAAAAACCAGCAACTTCATTAATGATGCTGAGATACAAGCTGTGGGACCACTATACATCTGTCTCCAGTGAGATCACATTTCACAAATTTTTGATCACAAATGGAGAGATTTAGATTAGATGTTAGGAAAATACAGCAGCTACAGAGACTGGATTATCAGTTTTAAAAGTTAAGTCTTAAGAGTCGTATATATATGTGCATATGTAAATCACAGACATTAGCCTTCATATATTGGTCATATTATCTGAAATCAATGAGTTTTGATTCATTTGGACCTTGTCTTAATCTCTGTACTCATCTTCATGTCCACTTTTTTGGTCTTTATCAGGTAAAATCTGAAATAGGGTTTTTCTGAGTTGTTTTAAAATAAAGAATCTTAGTTTTGTCCATTTTTTTTTTATATCTACTTTTCAGTTTTTACATGTAACTGTAAATTAACAAGGTCAGTCCAATACAAGATTTTACGATTGGCTTATGTGTAAATATTCTTTCAAGTACTATGCAGTTACGAAAGCACACAGAACAAAATATTGCTTTACAGAATTAAAGAATTATAGACTAAAGCGAGGTTTAATTAAATGGTCTTATGATATAGTTGGTTTACTCACAGGTTCAGCATGGAGAATTCTTATTTAAAATAAGAAGAGCAAACACTTTTTGAGATTAATTAGATTTCTCTCATTACATCTACCATTCATTATAGATTAATTTGTTTTAGGTACAACGTTATTTGTCACAAAGAAATGTCTAAGGATTGGCTGCCCAATTGCAAGCTGCTGTTTCATCTGGTGTCTCTAGAATTCATCTTGGTCCTAGGAGTAGTAAATGTTTAAAATATGAAAGAAGAGGTCCACCTTTGAGGTTTGAAATGGTGGAAAGTTTGCAATGGAGAAGTGTTGACCCTCTGCTGAGGTGTATGAAGTGCTCTTCTGACTTGGTGGTTCCATAGTGTAGCCCAGGAAAGGGTTTTTTTCAGTTCTTAGCTGAGATGGGTTTTTCTGAAAGGTGCAGTGTTGGTCTAACTACTAAAAATTCCAGCAATGGTAAGTCCCACTTTACAGGCCCACAGTTACCATCTCCCAATTACATGGAGCTGTGGAGATCTTGAAGGGACCCTTTGCTGAAACTTTCCTATTTTTAGAAGTCATCTGAAGGGAACAACAGACATTCATGGTGAGAATTGTAGACACAGAGACTTACGCAGCAAATGCTTTTGATTTGTCAGGTGATAGACCATAGAAACAAACCAAAATGGCCAGCAACACTAGAATTTTCATGAACCTAATTACTCACGCAAGTCTTTGAAGGAAAAAAATCGTTTTTCTGCCATGATTTCAAGATTTGTTGCAGAAACCTGTTTATCTCCAATCTGGACTTTGAGATTTGCCAGAATGAAAGTGTGCACAAGCTGTGAAATGTGCTGATGCTGAGGGGAGTGTGTCTGTGCTCTGACCCCTAAGGATGGGGCTGGGGCTGCTGTCCTGCTGGCATTGTGGATGGAGCAAGATGTTCGTGGCCTATGGATTTTGCTGTGCTAAGATGCGTCTCTGTGTAGCAGAATTGGAATGCAGCATTTTGACTGTCTGCAGCTGGAGTTTTTTCACAAACAAATTTGGGGTTGTTTTATTGGAAGCTGTACAGCCAAAGCTAAAATGTGTTTTTGATGGCTTTTATGGGAAGTGAACAGGTCTTGTTAGAACTCCTGCTGGGCTGGGCAGACTGGTTTGCCCAGAAGAGTTGAGGTTGGCAAAGTTACAGGGACAAAGTAGCTTCCAGGTACACAAGTCTGGCTAGAAGAGGAGGTAACACTAGGGAGAGCCCACTGGATAGACAGAAGGTAAGCATGGGCATTGGAGGGCCCATTCAAGAGTGTCACATTGACACTGGCTTCCACTGAGTTTGTGGAAGACAACCTGTCCTCTTCAAACTGTCGTGTGGGCACAGAAAACCTTTGGGTAAAGGAAATGCCTGTGAAGTCTTCAAAGCCAATCTTAGTATTGCTTTACAAAGTATGTGGCCCTCTCTTATAAAGAGGGTCTCAATGGTAAAGAGGGCCATTTCGTACTAGTTTCCCACACTGATCATGGGCTCATGGAAGGAGGACTTATAAATGCCAGGCTTTTTCTGGCCTCTACTGCTGTTGCATGGAAAGGTGTTGCCTAGGACCCTGAGTGACATAAAGCGAGGGAGTTCTGACATGCCATTGTCACAGGGGTATGGCAGGAATTACAGGGCAGTGGAAGAGAGGCCACATGGAGAGTGGGGAAGTGTCAGGTGTTGCAGTCAGTTCCATAACTGCAGTGGCTGGATATACTTTAGCTTTGTTTAAGAGAGGATTCATAGCAGCCAAAACTCAGACCTGATTACAACATTGGGTGGGTGGGTACCTGCCTGAGTATCACACTTGCCACTTTAATCTGCCTGGATATCCCTTCAAGACTCCTTCTTCCTGACAAATTAATTCACAAAGAAAGGAAAAAAAGAAAAGACAAGAAGTACAGACACGTCTGAATTTTTCAAATGGAGAAAAAAGCCCCAACATTCAAAAGCGTCTGAAATTTAACTTTGTCCTGTTTTTGGTGAATAGTTCCTACCTCTTACTATCATGTTAGTGACTTTTTACACAAACATATAGAGATTAAAAAAGAGGGAATGTTTTTAAACTAAAAGAGGAGAGATTTAGATTAGATGTTAGGAAGAAATTGTTTCGTCAGAGATGGTGAATCAATGGAACAGGTTGCCCTCTGTGACATTGTGGATGGCCCTTCCCTAGAACTGTTCAAAGCCAGGTTGGATGGGGCTCTGAATAATGTGGTTTAGTGGATGAAATCACTGCCTGTGGTGGTATCTCCCTGCTCTTAGGGGGTTGCAACTGGATAATCATTAATGTCACTTCTGACTCAAGCCATTCTGTGATTCTGTGTCATAAAGATAAGCTGTTAACAGTCAGAAATGAGTTTGTTGTGTAAAATGAATTTTTTGGTGTCTGAAGGATGTTCCTTGTTTAGGGGGTGACAATAAGCTCTCTGGTTTTCAGAGAGTACCCAAGTTATATCCGGGTGTTTTTCTTAGAGTTAAAATAATAATACTGCTCATATGTATCATGGGCAAGTATCCACATGCAGTGTTTCTCCTTGTTACGCTAATCAGCTTTCATTATCCAGTAATGAGGTTAAATCTGAGTTTATATTAAGAAATAATCAGCATATTTCCACTATGCTTACTTAGGAATGTGATTGAATACATTTGCCCAAATTTTGCAATAAAAAAAATGTGCCTACTTTCTCTGAATAGAGGGGGGATTTCAAAGTGTCCTAAGCTTCATGACAAAAGCATAAATAAATTTTTAAAAAACAGCTCCAAACCACTTTCCTCGTCCAACATGTCTCTGTGCATTATCTTTTTGAACTTGAACATTGAAGCTGTCTGGTTTAAAAGATTGCTTTAAAACACTTAATACTTTCACCCACATGCCTACTTAGCTGTATGTTACACTAAGTTAATTTTGAAATGCATGAGGCCTGTGAGTTTTGTAGGGAGTCCCTTCAGTTTTCCTTGTAACATTTTTCTCCAGTATTGCTGTTGAAACTCACATAGGGGCTGATAGAGCTGTTTGAGCTTGTGAGCTCTGTGATTTTTACCTCCTGACACAGTGAAAGTTCTCTGCCTGGTCCTCACTAGATGGCCTTAAAATACAATCATCTGCAGCTGGGAGTGTTAGTTTTTGATGAAGCAGCAAACCATAGAAGGCAGTGAGAGTCAGGAGTATGATGTGGGTAGATTCTTTCACTGTTCCTTTCAACCTTCTGTCTTTT
>VXAX01001633.1:53459-112489 GCA_013399835.1 Leptocoma aspasia
TTTTTTTTTTTTTAATTGTAGCTATGTGGAATCTGTAAGTGTAGACTGAGGATGCTGACATCATTAGTATGTGCTTGGCTATGGATGTTGCAGTGCTCTAATAAGTCACAGCTTTGCAAAATAAATTGCATTATTTTCTTGTAATAATGTAGCTAGTGAGAGAAATTATGAAAGGCTATTTTTCTTTTTTTAATCTCTGTTTCCTAGACTTTAAAGGCAAAAGCTTTGTACCAGTATCATGTGAGTGGATGCACTGCTAATTCTTTGCTGCTTGAGAGTATTTCTGGTATGGATAAATGCGTGTTAGCTGCCTGATTTGCCCCCACATCACTGTTAGGATGATACCACATAACCTGAGGCAAATTGATATTCTCACTTACTTGCTTTTGGAATTATGGCAGGTGACCGAAGGCTTGTTACTGTTACTTGTTTAACAGCATCAACTCTGGGGGATCAAAGTATCAAATGTCAAGATAAGCGGTAGTTATTGTAACAGGGATTAGAAGAGTGTGAATTTTATTACATGAAAAGCAAGAGAGTTTTAGGACTGTACTCTGCATAGTAAGAAATACTTTACATGATAAATATAACTTTGTAGCTAAAGCATCTTAATGCTAGTGGGTATATGTTTATTCTCTGTGGGGTGTGAACACCTCTCTAAGTGCTACAACTTTTTTGATCCTTGCTAACCTTGCCTGGAGAGGTAATTATTGTGTGTCTTGCAGCCCAGTTTAATGGAAGTGGGAAACGGCAAGCATCTCCTTCTCCCTCAAATGACCAGCACAGGCAATTAAGAGCACCTGGAGGAGGCTTTAAACCCATCAAACATGGCAGTCCAGAATTTTGTGGGATCCTGGGAGAGAGAATAGATCCAACTATTCAACTGGAAAAGCAGATGTGAGTAAGCACAGTAATTGCTCTCTAGCTCTTTGCTTCCCCGCTTACAGGAGCTGAAAGTGCCCAGATCCTACTGTCCAGCTTCCCTCCTCAGTATCCCTGAAGCCCCAAAGACCTACTTTTACTAATCCTGTGAAGTGTAAGTAATTTTTGTGGGAGAACAAAATAGTGTTAAACAGGAAACTCACCTCAGGAACAGTGAATTTTATCTGTCAAGTACGTGCAGTTATTGCATTTTCAATCTTGTTGTTTATACTGCATTAGGCAAAAAAAGTTGTATATCACATTCTGTTTAAAGATGCATGAATCCAATATATTTGTGGCTGCAGAGCATGTTTCTAATACATCAGATTTGTCTTGCGTCTGTCTGTGATTCTCCTCTGGGGAGAGACTGATAAGACCATTTAAACAGCTTTCAGAAAAGAGATTGTTATTTCTACCCTTGTGCTGTCAAACTTGAGAGTGGTATTTAAATGCACTTCTATCAGCTCCAAATTCAGGTTCTGGGTGAATACCCTGTAGTGAATGTCTGGTATCCACGAGAGTGGCCCCTGTCCTGCCTTGCTGTTGCCCTTCTTGAAAAATTTGGACAGACTGGCTTGTGTGATGGAATGAACCACTGTCCTGTATCATACCAAAGGTGCAGCCTCAGAGAAGGGGCCAGAATTCCTGCGACACAGAGAAAAATCCTCATGTGGAGCAATTTACAAAAGTTAGACTGATATTCCTGGGCACTGAGAAGTCAGTGGATTCATGCAATGAAGTGAAAAAGCTGTGTCTTGAATCTCTTAAGGCAGTCTGCTCCAGAAACTGTCATTCTGGGTTTCTGGGTCCACTCCAGAAACATTAATTCAGGCAGAATTTATTTGCCATGGAGAGGGAGAGCATAATTTAGCATGGATGTGAGTATGCACTTTGTGAGAATACTTTGTTCATTAATGCTAGTGGTATTGAAAGGATTAACAACCCTTTTACATTTAGAATCCTCAGTAGGAGGGAATCCTCTCATAGTGTTTGAGAGGAGGTAGTTGCAGAAATTGCCTTTCCTTTGACATTCTATTTTTCAGGCAGTATTTGGAAGCTTAAGTTTGAAACAGATAATAATATCATCCACATGTTGTCATGTTCTATCTAATCAACCTCAGCCTTTGAACCATCTGCCTATTGACTGGTTGTATGCTTATCTCCAGCAGAAGAAGTAGCAACCATTATTGTGAAATCAGTCACTGATATTGTTAGGTAAATTACTAAAAGACTGTAAATTTGGTTCTCCAAGTTGGGTAGTTCCAGCTCACCAAAGTTCCTTGCTCAGTCCCAAACACATTAAAAATAACTTCAGGAAGGTGAGCTTCTGTTACCTAATTTTTGACTCATAAATATGTTGTGGTGTCATTCTGTCTTTTAGTATAACTGGAGTTAAATGTTAAACTGAAAACTGCAGGTCTAGTTTTTCCTTCTTAACTATTCAAATGCCAGTGACATGAGGTTATTTTTTGTTTTTTCAGTAGGATGGATCAAACCTAAAATGAATGTACAGTTAACAATGATGCATTGGAAAGTGCAAGAGTTCACATTTATTTTACCATAGTTTATTCATAATAATTCAAATTACTTAATTTTTAATAGTATGAGACATGTCCACAGCACATGCCAAACCCTTCCTTTTTTGGCAAAAGTGGAGTCTGTTTTTGCAGAAAGGAATACAAGATCTAAAGGAAAGGATGGACACAAATTGGCAAGTGGATGTGTAGGTTAGGATATTCCCCAAACAAGCAGAAATACCAAGGTGTGTTCGTATATTAAGAAAATATTTTTAGTTGCTTGTGACTGAGGAATCTGTAACTACGAACTTACTAACTCATGGGCCCAGGGGAATCAAAGTAATTTGTTCTATTTCCTCAATAACAGTGTAAAGAAAAAGTGTGTTCTGCTGTTTCCATTGTCTTATTGAAAGTGAATCCCTCCCAGCCTTATAATCAAGATCTGGTGGTTTCCTGTTTTGCTCTGACTCAGAAACAGAGTAGTGTTGTGCATTATATAAGCTGTAATAACTTATTATAGTTACTGTATAATTGATGCTGCTCTCCTGTCTTCAGTGGAGCTGTGGCCCCTTACTGGCCAAAACCTGACCCTTGACAAAGTGGGGGGTGTCAGGAAGAGCATTCTGCAAACCACAATCAGGGTACTTACAAACCTGGGAGGAGATCCTGTTAAGAGTCAAAGTGTGTGATTATGTTAGAATTTTGCTTCAGGTTTGCATTGTGTGCTTGTATTTTCTAGGATCTGTTAGAAGACGTTCAGGTTATTCCATACTTTTTACACTGGTCTCTTTCACAAGCTGTCATTGCACTTTTTTAAGACCACATCACTGATGTTTGAATCTTTGACCTTTCTTCACGAATGCTTATATGCTGACATTAAAAAAAAAAAAAAAACAAACCCAGGACAAACAGATCCAACACAGTTGAACAGCAAATCTCTCAGGAACTTAAAGCTGATTATTGCACTTTGCTTATCGCACTAGGTAGCTGGAACAGGAGCAATTAAGAGTGTCTCAATTACATGGGCATATGAGTCACAAACAATTACACTTGTGGATACTGCTGTTTACTGTCAGGTGTAGCCAAAACAGCTTCCAGACGTCACATCTGAATCAGATGTTATCTCATCAGCTGTTTTACTTTCAACTCTTAAAAGCAGGTTTTTCTTCCTCAAACCAGCCCTGTGTTCTTTTTCTGTCTCTCTCTGAATATCAGCATCTCCCTTATTTTGGTAAGGTAGTATTTCACTTTTGTTTTATTAGGCCCTTTAGGGAGAAAAGAAAATAAAGATAATTGTACCTAATAGGAAAAGTTTTTAAATTCTCCCAAATCTATTTCTTGATTTGCACTTGTGTTAATATTATTCCTTCACATTCAGAAGGCAATCTAGTCTTTAATTTGCTTGTTGAGAAATATCTTTAACCAGAAGATATCTAATGGGAGATGAGGAAGAGACTGCCTGAAATAATTTGCATCTGTGTCTCCATCTTATTTGTGAAGTAATGAAGCCATCAGGGCTTCCCTTTCTAGTCTGTCTTGACTATACAAAGTATAACCTCTTTTTAGTTCCCTCTAATGCAGACTTTGGTTTTAATCAAGCGCACAATTAATTTTTAATTTGGGCACCAACTTTTTTTTTTTTCAGCACATTCATCAAATTTGACAATGGGCACACCAGCACAAGGTAGTTAAGGGCATGATTTCTGTCGAAGAGATTTATCTGGTCTTTATTCTATCTTTTATCTGATCTTTTAGTTGGAGCATCTTTCTTAGAGTAAGAACAAATGGAGTAGAACTCTTTTACACAAAGCAAGCAATAGTTCCTGGTAAAAACAGACAGAGAGCACTTCTGATGTGTTCATTGTCTTGCCTAGGCAGACGTGGTGGTGTCACGTAGTGTTTCAAAGCGCACCTGGCAATTGCAGGGAGGGAGAGATCTTCCTCAGAGACACGATTGACACAGTACAGGGCCAGACACATTGCACTACTCTGGAAACTTAGGGAAGGGTCAAAGTGTTTACTTGTGGAGTCTGAGATTTTGAAGCTGATACAGAGCAGTATGCACTGAGAAGCTTCTTTGTTTGCAGTGGTTAGTTTAATGAAGGACCCACCCCTCCTCTCCCAATTTCCTTTTTTCCCTGAATTGTTCATATCCACTCCACAGATCCACCAGCTATTTATATAAAGGTCTCAGAATTGCCACAGCTTTGTTTAGAATGTGCCTTTTTGATAGATCTTCACACTTTATCGCTCTTTTTCTTTTTCAAAGATTTATTTTAGCAAATCTTTTCCACTGTTAACTGTTCATATTCTCCACATGTGATCTTCTATTTCTTTGCTTTTGTTGTTTTTATTTTGTATATTAGTTTAAAAACTGATATATTCCAGGGATGAAATAGAGCAAATGTGTGTATCATGGATCTGTTTGCAGATTTATAATGTGTTGCTCTAAATGGGACTTTCTTACACAAACATGTACACCAATCTTATTGCGTGGTTTCTTGATTTGAGGTTTTTCCCCTCAGCTGACAGGAGCTACAAGCCTCCACAATTTGTAATAACTTCATCTAGTGCTTTTTTTTCCATAGGACATTAGATTTCAAAGGTATCCATATGCTATTGGTAACAATTCCTACCTTAAAAAGTTAAGTAGTGAAAGCAATATGAGTGGGAATATTTGTGTGTGTTTGCTTAACTTCTTTGCTTTTTTCTAGATGGTACCATGGAGCAATCAGTCGGACAGATGCAGAAAACCTGTTACGTTTATGTAAGGAGTGTAGCTACCTTGTAAGAAATAGTCAAACAAGCAAGCATGACTATTCTCTTTCACTGAAGTAAGTACTTGTCAGTAAAACATAGTAAATGTATTTATAAGCCCTAACTTCTCTGGTGCCACATCAGAAAACTACCCAGTTTGTTGCTGCACTATTTTAGCTCCAAAGGACTCCAGAGTGTTTGGGACTGCATGATGTATAGTTACATTCACTGAATTAGTACCTTCCTGTCTGGGGATGTTAAGAGATCTTTAGTCTTCATTTGGTGTCCACTTAACTAAATAAACTTGGAATTTTTTTTCCTGGTTCTAATTTTAAATGCTCCTGCTGCTTCTGCTGTAGGCTGAATAAGGAACTGTATTGTTTGGGGATTTTATTCCTTTTGCTTTGTGTGCCTTACTGGAGTAAAGCTGTACAGCATTGCTACAAGTCTTCAAAGTAAAAAGCCCAGGATTGAGGATGAAAGGCATACAGAATTAGGAAATTAGCAGTATTCCAGTCTTAGAGCTGCTCTGAATTTGCCTTATCTAGCTTAGGCTAAGCACAGTACATTACAGATGTTGTCTTCAGCATACCATAAAATGGATTCATAGAACAATTGTGGTTGGAAGGGAGGATCAAAGATCATTAGCCCAGCTCTCCCACCCATGACAGGATAATAAGTTCACTTCATTTTCTAGCTGAGGAAGATTGTCAAGGTTTTCTGCGCAGGAGAAAAAGAAGCCCCTTGATCTTGGTATAGGCTGTACAGGTGCAAAGAGAAATGTTTCCTTTCTTTCCTTTGTGCAGGATAGGGTCTGATGTGGAACCTACCCTTCCAAGTAGGTCTGGAGTACAGGCCGACTTGCCCTTTTCACTAGCATTACTCCTTCTGGTTTGGCTTTTTTGCCATTTCTTCACAGGTCTGTTCTGAAAATACAGTTCACTGCTGGGATGATGGTGGTACCTGGTTGTAACAAACAGTTTTGTAAATAGCACCAAAGCTGATCCTTTTTTTTTAATAAGCTTAAAATTCCATTCTAGGACTTGAGAAGAAAAATATTTTGAGGAGTGTTTTTAAAATCATTATTCCTCTGCTATTATTTTTGGGATCTCTCTGTAATGCAGAGGTTTGCCTTGAGCTGGAATACATCTGGTTTAGAATTGTGGTTGAGTTCCTGTTACTTCTTTCGTAATTTGATCTGTGTATTCTCCAATACAGGTGTCCTCTAGATATTTTCAAACACTGAAGCATTAATGGCACAAGCTTTGGAATAAATTTTCCCTGAGGCTTAAATTTTCCCTTAAATTCAGAGTCCTGGAATATGACCTTTTTTT
The DNA here is from genome assembly GCA_013399835.1 of Leptocoma aspasia. Lineage (NCBI taxonomy): Eukaryota > Metazoa > Chordata > Aves > Passeriformes > Nectariniidae > Leptocoma > Leptocoma aspasia. Next base: position 59,989 of record VXAX01001633.1, read on the forward strand.
AAAAGTATTCACTTAATTCTTGCATCAGGCCAGTGATTTTTGTTATTCAGCCAGAGCACAACTTCCAGAGGAAAAGGTGACAGATAAAATTATATTTTGCTGCTTTGGACTGCTGAGTTCATGCCTTTAGTATCCTTTTGTAGTCTCTTTGCACAGAACTACAATGTTCCTATTGTCTATTAGATGTGTTTGTGTTTCTCAGGGACCTTTACTACAATCTGCGAGTCAGCATTTTTTTTCTGGTTAAATGTTTCATTTCTGCTTCAGGGAAAAAGAATCATATCCTGATTTTGTACTGAGATTAAGTAACAGTGATTTAAAATCTATTCTTCTGTTTCATGTGACAAGCTTTTTCTAAAAAAACAGAAAGCAAAAAACCACTTCACTCTCTAGTTTTTGAGTTTTCTTTTCTCTAGTAACAAAAGATTATTTCCCAAAACACAGCAATGAGAATACCCAAATATTACCTGTATTTGAAAAGGTGGTAGAACTTGCTCATATTCATTTAATATAACTGAATATTTCCTAATGGAGACATCTCTGAAGATCGTTTTTTCCAATAGCAGGAAACCTTTTTGTGTTCTGTGGACATTGAGAAGGCCAGACAGGCTTGACTTGCATGGGGAATTTGTGTGAGATATTTGTTGGATTCAAATTCCAAAAATTATCATTCCAAATACAATGAAATGAGTGTGAAAGTAGCTTTATTGATAAATTAAAATGCATCTGTGTATAAAACAGTCATTGAGGTAGTTTAAGTTGCTCATGTCAATGTCTGTCACTTTGAGATGGCACAGTGAAATTTAATTGCATGTGGATTAACTCTCGCTGGAGGCATCAGAGAAGGTCTTATTGAAGTACACATTTACATTGCTCATCTCAGTTAGAAACAAGGAATTGGTATTATTGGTGACAAGTGTTTGAAGCTAAAAGCATCTTTCTATGGATTGGGATCCAATCCAGTTGGGATCCAAAGAGCTAAGCCTCTTTTTCAGTATTGTTTAAGTTCTGCATGGCGGAAGAGGTAAAGAATGTGATCTACCTTCCCAGAACAAAATGATCCCAAAGGCATGTGGAGCAGCTGTACATTCTCTTGAATCTCCTCTGTCAGCCCTGGATTGTTCCCTGTCTTTCCTCTTCTCTGTATTCCTTCAGGGTTGTAGATGCTTAGTTTGCTCATACCCATCCACTCTTTCCTTAAACACAATTATAACTGCAGAAGGCTGGGTAAAAATTGGAGACCCATACTCCTGGTAATTGTGCTGTAACCAGAAATTCCAGGCTGCTGTTGAAATGCCTGGTTTCAAATTCCTTGTCTGAGACCTGTTCTTTACTAACAATCAGACTGATGAGAAAGGTAGATGTGCAAATGAAAGAGGGAGAGCCATTTCTTACTTATAAATTTTTTAGGTGTTCAGCAATTACTTCAGTGAACATCAAGCTCACAGAGGTGCCTTCCTGGTGTAGCAATAGAACAGGATCTCAGGATGGGGTTATGTTTCAGTCTTGCTCAGTGAAGACCAGGCACCAGCTGGGCTCTCCTAGCTAATCCTTTCAGTCAGGATTTCCCCCTCCCAAGGCTCTTGCAGCACTGTGCACCGTGCCCACACCACTTCATTTCCTGACTCACATTTCAATTTTGGGTAATGCGACTATTCTTAATTTTAGATAAGGATTATCTCACAAGTTAACTAAATGTGCACTGTGTGAGCAAAAACAGTAACAGGCATTGCTTTCTGTTCTGTCAGATAGTTCCTGCACAATCATAGCCACTGGAACTACAGAGCTGAATTCAGAGAGGGTGGTGCCTTTTGACATCCTGATCCTGTGGACTCATGAACAGGCATGTGGTTTCCCTGAATAGCAAAGGAAACTGCAGGCTATGGTTTTTTTGTCATTACAGTCTGTAGAAGTGATTTTCAAAGCTGAGTACATAAACTTTGGGTAGTTCTGGCTTCTGAATAAATGCTGGACTTGCACCTTTCTGTTGACTTTTGTTCCTGGAAGTAACTCTTGTAATATTGTAAAAATTACAAGTTTGTTCCTGTCAGTATAATTTACAAAGAGGTCATGACATTTTTGATGTGTCTCTAAATTAGCAATTGAATAAAAATATTTGAAAGTGTATTACTAGTCTGTTGTTAGCCTAAACCATAATGATAGGGTCCTGGCTGTTTGCAGAAAGCATGGATTCTGTCACTTCTATAAAAAATCCAACAAGCTGAGGATTCTCACTACCTTCAAAGTAGCAGATGGGAGCTGGTTATAGAAAATGGAGCCTGGGCTCAGTAGTAATCTTCACATATTGGTTGCAAATGAAAACTTCTACACCTTGTTTGTAGGGGAATAGACATGGTTTATTTTATCATGGAGACAGTGTCCGTCAGGTGTAGAATGACAGTGTTGTGTATAACGTGTTTGAAAAAGCAAAGCTGAAACAGGAAAACCAGTTCATAGGCCAGCCTTTTAATGTCTCCAGTAAATGATTTTTCCTTTTTTTTTCTTTTGTCTGGGGTTAAATAGTGAGTTTGTTTTTCAGAGGAGGTTTTATTATTTTATTTTCTTGTTGCTGTACATTGACGTGAAATACAGACTTTGTTCAAAGTAACAGCATGTAATATAAGTTAAAATTATGAAATGGAAACTAATTTCAGAATGGAAAAATAACACAACATATATTTCCTACATTGCTAATTTTTTTTACTGATGCTATTGCAAAGCTGTCAAAGCAAAACGTCACTTGCTTTGTGTATGTGACGTTTCATCAAAATGAATGCAGAAAATCTGTTCTGACAAAACAGTGCTTTCTTCAGCAGAAATACGGTTCAGAAGACTTGGCCAAACTTTGATTGTGAACACTGAATCATGTTTCAAAGCCATTAATATTTCCTGGGAAAAAATACTAGGTTTATTATCTAATTAATATTATTAAACCTGCTTTTGTCACGCTTCATGCATAAGATCATAATTAACTGTCCGTCCAATTCCTTTCCCATCCTCACTGGATTTTGAAAACTGAAAGAAAATATGTGGGGAGGTTGCAATTCAAACTCTCTGGGTGTTATGGTTGTGTTGCCAAACATTTTAAACAAGGTGTGACTGACTATTAGTCACGTATCAAGTTTGTGTTTGTGTAAACATCTGTGCTTGAGAGTTCCAAAGAAATTTGGTGCAGGGATCAGCAAGTAGCAATTTCCTTCTCTATTTGAAACTCATGGGAATAGTTACAAAAAGGAAAAAAAGCACAGAATATTGTCTCTAGTAGCACTATTTGGTCACTGTTTTCCCTCAGAATGAAAATATGGTGAAGAGTCATTGCAACATTTGAAAAACCACTATGACATTCAGAATTCACACAGTAACAGTATCACATGCCTTAGTTCAGGTCCCAGCACCTTCTCTTGCAAAATGTGTATGTCTTGTCTCTTCAAGGCACTGGCTCTCATTAGTGTTCATATATGTGAACTTGGGATCAGTATTTAGGTTTTTTTCTTTGAAAACCTTGGGCCTGGCAGGTTCTAATAGTTGTTGCTGAGCTGAAAAATAGGCATTCCAAAACCAGGACTACTCAGTCAGGCACTTGTTTAGGTAGACTCCAACAGTGCTTTGAAAACTAAGCAGAAACTTATTTACAATCACTTCAACCATTATTTTCCCTGTCATTACCTGAAATTTCAGTAATCTTTTTGCATACTAAAATCAGTGTTTGGAGGAGAGGAAGAGGCAGTATGACTTCCAGGTTCTTTTCTGGCATGGTCCCTGTAATTCTAGTCACTAGTCTAGCAGCACTGGTGCTGTTAATCAAGTGCAGATTCATTTTGCCCTTACCTGTTACTAAAGGCACTGATTCTCTGAGTCCAGGCATACCAGAAGAGGGGAGACTGTGAGACAGATTTTAAGGACAAATAGAGAAGGTGAGACAGCACAGAGGGATCCTTAGTGTAGATGTGAATAGTTTCACAGAATAGTTTACAGTTGAAAGTGTTTAATTCAAAGGCATGATTTCAAAGTGCTAGGTTGACTTTCTTCCAACTTAATTTTTTCTACATTATAGAAGATGAGAATTGTCTGTTTTGATATATCTACTTGCAACCAGTGACAGTTCATTTGAAACAGGGAAGGCAGATAGCACATTCACAGTGTGATTTTTGGAAACTAAAAGAGGGTGGAAAGGGAGTGAAGGAGGAAAATATTTGAAAACATAATCTTTGTTTTCATCCACTAGTAAGCATGAAATAATTCTCAGTTTAAAGAGTTCTGGACATCCAGAAAAATAGCCAGGATAGAAATCAGGTCTATCACTAACAATGTGGTATTGGCTGCAAACACTAGCAGTAAGCAAAACCAGTTCATTGACTGAATGTTCTTGCCTCTCAGTTCTACTCCTTTATGAACAGAAGATTTGCATGTGAGACACTGCAAATGTCTCTGCAAAGCTTTGAAGTCAGTTTAACATACCTTCCAGTTGCCTAGAGAGATCTAATTGTGAAATGGACCTCTGGAGATGTCTAATCCCCTGCTCCAAGCAGTACGTGTTTATCAGTTTGCTGAATGCTTTGGAAAACTTGAGAGGATGAAACCCTTCTGATCTGCCTTATCCTGGTTCTTGGGCTCTAGGACTCCTACAAGGAAGAAGTCCCTGTGTCCAGTGGTATCTCCCTTGCAGCTTGTGCTTGTTGACTGAGAAACTTCTGTTTTCTCTGTAACTTTCCCTTTTAGGCAGTGAGTGACTGCTACCTGACGCCCTCCATCTCACATTTTCTTTTCTTGGAGACTAAATAGGCACAATTCCCTCAATACAATATCCTTGTACATCAGGTATTCCCATCCCCAGACCATGTTTAGTGGTCCTGCTCTGGATGCTCCAGTGTTGACATCTCTTTTATTACGGGAGACCCTCTCACCAGTTACGGATGCAGCCTCACGAGTGCTCTGTACAAGTAGTAGTCACTGTCTTCCAGCAGCTGGCTGCGCTTTGCTATGGAACTCAGGGCTGCAGTAGGCCTTCATGGGCAGATCATTGACTCATTCTCCTTCCCACTGTGTGTCCTCCCTGCCATAGTTCTTTTCCTGGCCTGTTGTGCCCCAGCTTGCACTGCTGCTTGGGTTTGTTCCATCCCAAAGGCAGAATTGCACTGCAGACAATGACTTGTCTACATTCCATTAGCCTGCTATTCTTAACTTTTAGCTCACATTCTTTCTCCCTCACCCTCACAAACTGTGTGGCCTTCCAGAAGGCTCACCTGAGATTCTTTTTGTGTAAGCTCATTGACTATGTGCTACACAAACCTGAATATATGCATAGGTCCTTCTTGGAGGAGCAACAGCTGTCTGTCATGAATACGTGGCTTGTGACAGTTTGTTCATACTGTGTGCATTGTCTTCCTGTTGAAAAAAGGCTTGTGCCTTTTCCTTCTCTGCACTAAAGTCCACTTAAATGATTGTTCTCCAGTCCTTGCCATACTTCTGAAATTAGCATGTACCTAATTCCATTAGTGTATCTGCACACTTTTAAGTCATTTTGTAGCAAAGCAGATTCATAGTCCACTGAAGAAAGAGAGAAATACATCTGTCCTCATAATAAGTGTTTAAAGATGTCGCTCTTATTTAAGGGAAATAATTTAGAGATCAATTATGACTTGAAAAATTATATTTTCCCACTAAGAAATTGATATGTAAAGCAAGATTTTAAGCATCTAGAGCCATAATTAAGTACCTGCCGTGGTTTCTGCGCACCAGAAAGGTTCTCTTCATCAGAGAATTGTTGAAGGCATTTGAAAGATAGGAGCTTGGTTATGATACAGGCACTTACAAAGGGAATGCTGCACCTGCTACCTAGATACGGGAGATTTTAGAGAAGCTGGTTTTAACATAATTTGTTTTCCTGCTGCAGCTTTCCGTGTCATCTTGAATTGGGGTTTTTTGCTGACACAGACCAACTCCAGTTGTAAAACTACTCTCTCTGCCCTTGGACACACCTAGAAGAAACAATGGCTTGGAGCCAGAAGATTAGGGATTGGGATATCAAACAAGCTGTAAAAACCTTCTAAGTCTCATTTAACATCTTGACATGTAGGAGCTGTTCTTTGCAGTTGCGTTGCCCTGGCTGAACTCTACACTCTTAAAGTAGCCTATGTGTCATGTTAAGACAGCAGACACTGAAGGGTCACTTCTGGGAAGAGCTGAGGCCAGCTTTACCTCTGGTGCTGTATGGCAGTGTGGGTGCTACCCGTCAGAGTGGAATTATGTTGGACAGGTTGCTTTGCCAGGAGCAGGCAGGGCAGTTCCATGAGTTCCATTACACTCTTCTCCTGCCTGCATAATCAGGAGCCTTCCCTCAAAGAGAGTGCCTGCAGAAAGACCACAGGACAGCAGCCCTTGCTTGATCTAGTGCTCAGTCTAGTGCAGTGTTATGCCATGAATCTTGGGAAAATGCTCACCTGGAGTAGTTTTCCCACCTGAAGCCATCAGATTATGCACAGAGATGTGTTCTGGACAGCTACTGCTAGAGTGGAGTGGGTAAGGTCTGCCTTGTGACATCCGCAGGGTAGAACAGGACAGGTCTTGTCTTGCCTAGCTGAGCAAGGTTCATGGCCTGCTTGTGCGTATGAAGGGACCCTCAGGCCTCTGACAGGCCAACACCACAGATATTTAGGTCCAGAAGTAATGACTGGCTATAGTGAAAATAAGTGTTCATAGGAAAATATTGAAGGGGCTGGAGAGAGGGGCCATGGGGAGGAAATGGATTGTCTTCTGGCACACCTCTGGATTACTTTCTGTGTGAGACAGCCTTGCATATAGATCAAGGCGGCACAGATGCTGAAAACAAAATACCACCTTAGGCTGCCTTTGTGATTTTCTGGTGAGCTGTCCATGGGGGTTTGCAACTAGCAGTTGGAAACTGTCAGTCTGGCCACTGTCTTGGCCTGCCACCCAGCAACTACTGGCGTTTTGTTCTCCTACTTTGCCCTCCATAAGGAGAGCCTGTCATGGTACTGCGCCCCTCTTCCCTACGCACAAGTATGAACTTACACTTTGCTTTCCTTGCAGGAGCAGTCAAGGTTTTATGCATATGAAGCTGACGAAAACCAAAGAGAAATACATCCTGGGTCAGAACAGCCCTCCCTTCGACAGTGTTCCTGAAGTCATCCACTACTACACTACAAAAAAGCTGCCTATCAAAGGAGCAGAACACTTATCCTTGCTCTACCCTGTGGCTGTACGGACTCTCTAATAACCTAGTCTCACCCCTTCCTGTGGATAGGAGGTGAGAGATAAGCTGGGTTGCACAGAATTCATTGCCAGAATTCAGAGCTTGAGTCTGTAATGGAGAGAGGCAGCCTTTAGTCTTGTGAATGTGGGCTCTCTGCAGAGTTGGGATTGTGTGTGTGATATACTTGTGCTGCAGCATGCCTCTAGAATTGTATCGCTGCGTAAGAGAAAGAATGCTTACTTTAGTGCAGGGAGAGCAGATAACCTTCCCAGACCTTCTATGTGAATGAAAGTGCTTCCCAACAAAAGTTCTTCCTTCATGTTTTGAGAAGAATCAACAAGTTCTTCTCAGCAGTAAAAAACCAACAGCTTGCTACTATTCTCTTGCTACCCTGAGAAACTTCTCCATGAGAAAGAGTAACCTTACTCTGAGGGACCCTAGGGTGTTCTTGATGGACCTGAGAAGGAGTTGCTTAGCAAGCAAATCTCTGTCTCTGGTCACATAGCTTGATGGGTTTGGGATTTATTTAATGCAGTTTCTTGGGGTAGTCAAATATTGAACTAATATTAGACACACAATCTTAAAATAGTTTTGTGAGAGCAAATCATGGTCAATTACTTATGAATAGGGGATGTAATTAAACAGTAGTTTGTTATATATTTTTATCCTTTTTGGTACAATAATCTCTTAATGTTTACTGTCTTCATTTGCAAGTTTCATTTGTAGGTACAGGCAGCTAATTCTGTTTGGGGCAGTTACACCATAATGTTTTAAGTAGTTAGGATAAGTAACTTTGATATGTGGGTTAGTATTTATGCATGAGGGTGGTCAAAGGCTTTTATAAAGCTTTAGTAGGCAAAATCTTCACTTGCTCATTCATCTGGATCTGTCCTACTGATGTAGTAGGCTAACATGTGTATCACACTGCCTTTCCGCAAGATGGCTTTTGCAGCTGTGAGAACCACAGTATGTAGCACAGCAGAATTTGTTTTTCTAGTCTACCAAGGCATTCTTAAGGCCCCGTTGGCACATACCTTCTGGCCAGTGCTCTTTTTCACCATGAGCAGAAGCCTGCCTCCTGCTGTATTTCAGTCACTGTCAGCCAGAAGCACTGTGGAAGCTGCTCTGTATCTTGATCCTTCCAACTCAGTGCCCATCCACTTGGGACATATTTTCTAGATGCTCTGTGTGCTCATTCAGTGAGATAAGTGAAAAATTATAACTGTACACAAGCTGGAACTGGGGAATCTATAGCCTTATAGACTGTGCCATCTTATAGCCTCATGTTGTGCCATCTCCCACATATGTCTAGAATATTGTGCATTAACCCATCAGCTGGTATAGTAGCAAACTGGTTATATGCAGGTTATGTATTTTACAGACAGCAATAGGACTGTGAAATTGTGTGCTATTTAATTCAGCTTTCTTAGCTACTACTATTTTTTATGTATGCTTAGAAAGAAGTGCAAATCTGAAAATTGTGATGGAATAACCACTTACTGCCTGTAAAAGTAGTGCTTTGTGGTATTGTCTGATCTGGTAAGAACCTCAAGGATGACCCATATACTCTCACTGGTGCTAAATATTCTGTTTCCTTTTAAGCCTGCCTTATTATTTATATGGCATCCAATGCAGATTGAACAGAAGTTGATCATATGTATGTGAAGAGCCCAGTGTCATTCCGTGCAGCAATGGTAGTGGGTCAAACTGTCTGTCTCACCCAGAATCGGAAGCTGCATTGAAATAGGTTTTCCAGTTTTCCAAGGAGGGTGGCACAATGGAGGACAAAAGAGACAACATTCCTCTCCAAGTGAAAACAGACATCCCCTTTTCATGTACTTGATGCCTTAAGAAGGCTGACCTAGAACAGAGGCTAGACAGAGCTAAAGAATAAAGTAGGTAGTTATTAAAAGGCCTTAATGGATACACCTTGGTCAGTACAAGAGCCTGGCCAGGGCTACACCCAAGATGAACCCAGAATGGTCACAAAATGGAAACTGGTCACAAGGTCTCACACTTTTATAAGTTTTGGTCCATTTGCATATTGAAGTTAATTGTCCAATTATAGCTTTAGGTTATGAAGTCCCATCCTTGTTTTTCTCTCTTTAATTCACCGTTGTTTATACTTTTTGGGCCTGGAGCTTGTAACGGTTGTCCTTGGTCAAGCTGGGAAAGGATTGTTTTGTCTACCTACCCTGTGAAGAGAACTTGCCAACACTTAATATCAAGCTCAGAGCTATACACTAAAGCAGCACAGAATCTGAAAAATATGAAAGCTAAAACTTAAGGCATCATACTCACCTACCTGCTTTTTTTATTTCCCTAAAGTCTTTACTCTCTTAACATCACCCAACTGACAAGAGTATACAGGCACTTTTAAGTTAGTATATTCTCTGACCAGAGTAGGAGTTTCTGAAGGTGGCAGAGTTCACACAGATTAGGAATCAGGTGACATCTGCTCTGAGTCTTGGCCTTTGTGGGCTCGAGCAACACTTTCATGCCCTTTGGGACATGATAAGTATGTGTTATTTCTTCTTTTGCATGCTGAATCTGGCATGATTGCTGTTCCATGGTTTGCTTTTCTTCTTTAAAGGGAAAAAAAAAGTATGCCCCTACTCTGTCTAACAGCAATTACCAGTAGAAACCAATAGCATCATTAACCAAGGGCTTGTCTGGCTTCCTTAAGCACTTTGTCTTTAATTCATGGGGATAACTATTGTACCAGACCTTTCTTGTCACGGGTCTGATCAAAAGTCAGATGAAGCCAGCAAGTGCTATTTTATTGCTGCAAGTTTTGGGTTAGGATCCATTGTTTCATACAAATCATGTGAATATGCATCATACAAATGAGTATACTGCTTATTACAGCTTCAAGGATCAGATCAAGGTTCTTGGTTCAGCAAGAGGAGATCATCTCAGAACGTATTGGTTGTCCATGGGAAGGTTTTTTTATTATTTTTCTAAAAGACTTTTAGAAAGTACTCAGTAATTGCAGAATAAATAAAACCAGGATTTTGTTTGCACTGTAATGTTGTCTCTGTTTGTTTAAGTGATTGTATGATATTTTTCCAGTGAAGGAATATTCTTCCCAGATTTTTTAATGTACAGTGAAAATGCAGTGTGTTAACAGTGTGTAGTATTGCGTATAGGTGGAAGATCTTGTAGTGATCGTGCCTATATTGCACATTAAAAGTTTATTTTAAAAAAATATAAACCTCTCCCTTTTTTTCCTCTGATTGTCCTTGTGTACTCAGATTGTCATGAAGAGCCAATAATTGAAGCAGCCTTTTAAAACAACTTGTGTTTATGTGACTTAACTGTGTTGTGAAAGTAATCATTAGGTTGTAATTTGGAGTCTGGAAAATCATGTGTCTCAGTTCTACCCTGGCTAATTCTCTTGATAATGTGCACCTTTTCAAGAGCTGACCTGGGTGCATGTGTGCTGGTGGTGTCCAAGGAATCCAGTTATTGCTGCTAACAGCATAACACTGGTGAGTCACTTTTTGCAGTCTTTGTAAGAAGTGTTAATTAGGGTTCTGTTTTGATGAGTATTTCACAGCATGGTGAAAGCTGTGAACATCTGTATGATGTGTAGGAGAGTTTTAGTGGCCAAGATTGCATTTCACAGCTCTTTCCATAATTGGAAAATCATTTAGGTTTGTGGAAGTACAGTCATCACCATGGTTTCTCTACTTGATAACAGATTATTGTCTTATTTTAAAATTAAGTCTTCAGAGACAGTATGCAAAGCACAGGGCTGAATTAAATGCAAAGGTACAAAACAGACATTTTCAGCTTCTGAAAGAACATGGCCTGAATTTATACTCTGAGGAAAATGCTTACTGCTTGGAGGATGAGCAGGGGGTGAAGGAAATAAAAAGGAGATTCAATTGCTTTTCATACATTTTTTCTTGTTCCATGATCTGCAATGATCCCACATAAAATACTGCATATTGCTTTCTTTTATTACTTACTTCTGGAGGCCCCAGTAAGAAGGTAAGAAGAAAGTAAGGAAGGAAATCGCAGCAGCTGAACAAAGCTGTTGATCTGAAATGAAGCAAATAGAAGTCCTCTTGAAAGAAAATGTTCATATGTTACAAGGGATGACCATGTACAATCCAGTTTTCTGCAGTGTGTGATTTTCTGTCTCGAGCTTTGAACTTCCTCTGCGAACAAGGTATGCACAATCTAGAGATAATGTGGTGATTTCAGTGCTCTGCACCTTGTATTTAGTTCAGTGATAAATTAGACCAAACATTGCCTTTCCTTTCAGGGTCCCTGAATTGCATTTGTTGCTGCTGACAATTCCAAGACACAGGCTTGATGAAGCTTGTCGGCAAGGTGATTATATTAACCCATTCCCCAAGTCTGCCTCCAAGAAACAATGGTTCTAACCACAGGAGAAATATCAACAGGATGGCTGGAAATCTACTGAGTTGCATAAGCCATGGAGATGACTGAAACATGATGATTATATGAAATTTATATATAGGAAAATTTACAGGATTGTTTGTAGAGTAATGGCTAGATTGTGTCAGATAGTATGGGCTGGGCCTGGCTGAAATTTAGCTATGAAAGAATATAGAAGAATAAGGTAACCATTTACAAGTAAACACCTCGTTAACTGCTGTGGAATTTGTAAAAGTGTCACGGAGAAAGTGTGGAGATACTTTCAGAAAGGGCAGACTGTGAATGGCAGTGAGGCAAGAGCCAAGTGTGAGATACTGAGAGAATTAAGAGTACAGGAACCAGGCATTCTCTAGCAGTCTGTAATGGACATTGTCCAGGGTCTCTCAAGAGAGACACACAAGGTACCTACAGGAGGTAACCCAGATGAAGAGATTATGAAGAGAGACCAAAGAAATGTGATGAGAATCCAGAGTGACTCAGAAGAGACCTCAAACAAAATCCTGGGGAAGAAAAGGGGAGAATTCAGGAATACCTTGGGAGAAATACAAAGGACCCTACATCCTTAGAGACTGCACACGGTAAGGCTGGAATTCTACACTGACCCTCCTGACTTCTCTCCCAGACTGTGTGGTCTGCCACACAGGGCAAGGAAGTAACGTTAGGAACCACTACACTGATCAAACGTACTTCTCTTCTGGATGGTTCTGTGGAACAGGAAGGTCATGTTTCTCATGGCTGACATCATACATATCCACATCTAAAATGTTTTTGGATCTGACTTCATTTAGACTCAGCACTTTAATTTTAACTTTTACTGCAAAAATCAGCCCTGAGCTCTCTATTTCTTATTAATTATTATTGTTAATTATTTTCAAAGATAAAGTTATATGATATAATTGTGTTAAACAAAAGGATTCTAGTTAGTAATTTTGTATGGCCAGGATTGGACCATGGTTTCAATCTGAGTATTACCAGTTCTGTGAAAATAAGGGCAACATAAACATCTTTGATTTTAGTTGTTTGTTCATTATCTCCTTTCAGCACAAATGTAGTAAACTTTCCTCTGAAATCATCTTATTATTTACCTCCAGTAATTAGATCCATTCATAGAGAGCCTGTAAAGTCTTGTCATTTGTCTGTTGTGTCTATACATTAAGACTATTTTTATTTCCATATAAACTTATCTATATAGAATCATTTAGGTCATCGAGTCCAACATTTAACCTAACACTTCCAAATCCACCACTAAACCATGTCCTTAAATGCCACATCTTTTAAATATCTCCAAGGACTGTGACTGAACCACTTCCCTGAGCAGCCTGGTCTGTGACTGATAACCCTTTCAGTAATGAATTATTTCCATGTTGATGCAGTCTAAACCACCACCGCTGCAACTTGAGGCTGTTTCTTCTCATCCCCACATTTGTTGGGAGAAAAGGCTAACCCCCCCCCCGCTAAAGCCTCCTTCCCAGTAGTTGCAGAGTTGAAGTTTCCCTGAGTCTCCATTTCTCCTGGCTTAACACACCCAGTCCCGTCGTCAGCTGTCAGCTGCTCTTCGTAGGACTTGTGCTCCAGACTCTTCACCAGCAGCTCTGATTTGTGGAAAAAACTAACTCCATGACTCCACAACTTGTAAAAGTTGGGAAGTAGGTATGTATCTTTATTCAGCAGTGGGCGCATGTGGATTGCTCCCCCAAAAGACATGTGCACCCCCAAAAATTCCTGAATCTCTTTTATCCCCCTTACTTGTGCATATGCATAGGGTTTCACAATAGGTTCATGCATATTCATTTTACTAGTTTCACATTACAATTAGTTCTTATCAGTCCTTGTACAGAGAGCTCTCTGGTCATCCTGTCCATCTCCTGCAGCCTCAGCTTTGGCTCTGTCTTGCTTCAAGGTTCAAGGGGGCCCCTCTTACCTCCCGTTTAGCTTGGAAGTTGGCATTCTTTTTCTCCTTGTGTGAGGCAGTTTTGCGAGCACAGGCTTTTTGCAAGGGCAAGCAGTCTTGGGCACAGCAGAGTTAACAGACTAAACAAGTTAAAACAGCATATTTCATCTATGTGAGCAAATTACAGACTAAATAATTCACACTTCACCTAAATCTGAAATGGATTTCTACTCAAGTTACATTTCTATGCTGTTTCAGCTCCTTTGCCCTTCCTGGACACAGCCCAGCACCTCAGTGTTCTTTTTGAAGTAACTGGCCCAGAACTGGACACAGAACTCAAGGTGTGGCCTCACCAGTGCCAAGTACAGGGGGACAATCAGTGCCCTGGTCCTGCAGGCCACATTAGTGCTGATGCAGGCCAGGATGCCACTGGTCTTCTTGGCCACCTGGACACACTGCTGCTTTGTGTTCAGCCAGATGTTAACCATATCACCCCCATGTCCTTTGTTGGGCAACTTTCCAGACACTCTGTCCCCTGTCTGTAGTGCTGAGTGGAGTTGTTGTGACCCCAGGGCAGGACCTGATACTTGCCCTTTTTGAACCTCATGCCATTGGCCTCAGCCCATCAATCCAGCCTGTCGAGATCCCTCTGCAGAGCCTTGCTGCCCTCCAGCAGGTCAACACTCCCACCCAACTTGGTGTCATCTGCAAAATGACGGAGGGTATGCTCAATTCCCTCATCCAGAGCAGCAAACTAACTGTTAAACAAAACTGGCTCCAATACTGACCCCTGGAAAAAGCACTTGTGACCAACTGCTGGCTGGATGTAGCTCCATTCACCGCCACTCTCTGGACCCGACTATCCAGCCACTTTGTTACCCAAAAAACGGTGCACCCATCCAAGTCATGAACAGCCAGTTTCTCTGGGAGAATGCTGTGGGAGATAATGTCAAAGGCTTTGCTGGAGTCAAGATAGACAACATCCAAAGCCTTTCCCTCATCTATTAATTGGGTCACCGTGTCATAGGTCAGGTTGGTCAAGTAGCACCTGCCTTCCCTAGATCCTTGCTGGCTGGTCCTGATCCCTGGTTGTCTTGTACGTGTCATGTGATGGCACTCATCGTGATCTGTTCCATGACCTTCCCCAGACTGACAGGCACATGTCCCAGCACCATATAGATCCTCCTTCCAGCCCTTGTAGAAGGGCATCACATTGGCCAACTTTCAGTCTCGTGGGACCTCCCTGGTTAGCAAAGACTGCTGCTAAATGATTAAAAGTTACTCAATGAGCTCTTCCACCAGCTCGCTCAATACTTTGGGAGAAACCCATTTGGCCTCATAGACTTATGTGTGTCTAAGTGGTGTAGCAGATTGTTAATTTATTTCCCCTTGAATTATTCGGCCATCCTTCTGTTCCCCATCTATGTCTTCCAGCTCACCAGATGCATTGATAGAAACATTTTGTCTTTTACTGTGGTAGCCAAATTAAGTTTTAGTTGGGCTTTGGCCCTTTAAATTTTCTCTCCATACAAATTTGGAACTTGGTAGTCTTCCTGAGTGGACACCCACTTCTTTCAAAGATCATAAACTCTTTTCCTTTACTGAATTACAGACCAATCACTCTTGTTCAGACTGGTTTTCTTCCCCCCCGCCCCCCACTTCCACCACACATCTTTTGGCATTCAGGGATGGTATTTCTGCACCTTTAAGATTTTTTTCTTCAAAAAATTGCTAGCCTGCCTAGATTCCTTTGTCCTTCAAGAGTGCACAGAATTACAAAATCCTTTAGGCTGGGAAAGACCTCTGGACCATCGAGTCCAATCTTTGACTGATCACCACCTTGTCAGCTAGACCATTGTACCATGTCCTGTGTCCAGCCTTTCATGAACACCTGCAAGGGTGGTGACTTCACCACCTCCCTGGGCAGGCCATGCCAATGTTTAACAACCCTTTCCATCAAGAAATTCATCTTGATATCCAGACTGAACCTCCTCTGGCACAGCTTGAGGCTGTGTCCTCTCATCCTGTAACTAATTGCTAACCCCCAGCTAGCTACAACTTTCTTTCAGGGATTTTTAGAGCAGTAAGGTCACTCCTGTGCCTCCTTTTCTCCAGACTAAACAATCCTAGGCCCTTCAGCCTCTCCTAATAGAACTTATCCTCTAGACCTTTCACCAGCTTCACTGCCCTTCTCTGGACTCACTCCAGCACCTCAAAACCTTCTTTGAAGTGCCTTCCAAGAGACTCTGTCAACTAGGCCAAAGCCTTCCCAACAGAAGTCCAAGCTCGTAGTTTTAACCACATTCATTAATTCTATCATTTCATGATTATTACAGCCCAGACATTACAGCTCCAGCCATTAGCTGCACCAGTTTTACTGCTCTTAAGGCTGTACTTCCCTCTGTTAAACAAATTAAACAGTCCCTTCCCTTACTTGTCTTTTGTGCTGTCACTATGTGACTGCTTGAATAATTCTGATTTCAAGGTGCTGGCTACTGTCTGAATGAAAGAGTTTGAATTGCAGAGTCCAGTGTCTGCTCTGTCACTAATAGGAGCTCTTGTGAAGAAAACTAAAGGTAAGAGCATGCCCGTTTTGCACTTGGAAGCTGCTTTTAAGCTCTCACTTTACTACTGACCCCTACCTGTGCTACTCTGCAGTATCTTCACTTATGTAATTCATTGCCTTGTATCTTGTTCATTGTGACCCTAATCCTGACATATCACCTTGGTTTTTGAGCTTAGCCTCAGGCTTTCTATCTCCCTATGCACCTGCTGTTTTACTACTGGACTGAGACTTACTTGCTGGCTCAAAATCACGCCAGAAAAAACAGAGAGACAAACAAACAAAATATAACTCTGCATCTTGCTCTAGCTGTAGGTTTTGTTTCTATAGAGGTCATGAGAAAATGGAGCTTGACAGCAAGAGCTATTATTCTGGGATGGCCAAAGCTATTGAACTGCTCTGTGTTTTACTCATTGAGCTGCTGAGTGCTTGCATGTACATCCTTCCTTCAGTTTTTACGTCTTTCATTTACAGCTGTGGCCACCCAGTGTCTGGAGAAGGAGGCTGGCTCATGAGCAAAGCAAAATTTTCCTGCTTTCAAAGAAATGACATGCTGACCAAATCCAAAGCAATTATAGTGGGGACTGCTACGATTTCCTAAATTTTTTTTAATCTATACTAAATCCTAACTTAATGCTCATCATATCATGATTTTTCTCCATATTGAATTTTCTTGTTACTGAATCCTATAATTTTGGTTATTTCAACAACAGCAACAATGAAGATGGAAGATGTGTTTGGCCTGCTTGTGCTCATTTTGCTTTTGATATTTGTCTTTCCAGATGCATTTCTTCTTTCCTTCCTTCCTTCATCTTAATCTCTCATTCCTCCTCCTTTTGCCTACCTACTTGAAAAGATGAAATCTAACTGTCAAACATTTTGGTTTGAGTCTCGGAAAATTTAAAAAATTATGAGCATTTTGATGCAAATGAAATGTTGTGGTCACTCCCAGCATATTTGGTCTTGATGCAGCCAGTCAGACAGTGCAATCCCCAGGACTCTGAAGGGGATAGGGCTGTGTGTTCTCTCTGCCCAGAACTGCGAACAATCTCCAAGTCTTGATGGCCAAGGCACTACTGGATTACAGGGAAGGTCCTCCAGCCTTGTGAGGACTGAACACACCCCAGCTTGGCCTGAGGTGGGGCCCCGTTCAATATAGAGACAGAGCATAAGGAAACTCCTCCTGAAGTGGATCTCTTCTACAGGCAGTCAGTGATCCTATTTTCTGTAGGCTCACATGCCCCTGTCCTATCCCCCACAGCCTTAAATCCTCCTGTTCCCTGCTTCTGTGTCTCTGTGGGACACAACTGCGGCCTGTGTAGAGACACACTCCTTGGATAGGGAATGCAGGAAGTGGGAAGGGAGATTTCCTTCAACCCCATTCTAGGTCTCTGGGACGTCTCTAGGATGTACAGGGGGAAATCAACTTACACTCTGTTTTCCTGGGAACACAGCTCCCTCGTGAGGCAGACTTCAGCAGGGCCGTTTGAGGCTCCAGATTCAGCTAGGTAGTGGGATATCCCTGCAAAACCACCTGCAACACCAAGAAAGCAGACATAACCATCAAGTCTCAGCACAGGTACAACTGGCAGAAGATGTGTCTTTGTAAGAGGTGAGGCTGGGAGCGCTAGATCCTGCTGTTTTCTAGGGAGCCCAGGTGCCCTGCTGCTCACTAGCCCTGGTATCTCTAACTGCTGATTTGCTCTAACTGCTAGTCCCGACTGTTTTCTCAACACCAAAAGAATCCAGACTTGACCTCTTCACCACACTCTAAAGACTCTGCTACTTAATTCCTTAGAAATCAAATCGCAGACTCCCACCCCTATAAACCCTGCTGCCCACCTAGCATGCTTTTTTATCCCACCTGTTGATGTAGCTGATGTATGATGATAAATGTTCAGGGGGATCATTCTGGTAACTGCAGCTCTGATTAGTCCATGACAAATGGTAGGACTGTGCTTCCAGCCTGGCATGGTTCATTCCAGGTGTACTGACACCCTGTCACATGAAGGCAAATTTTTGCTTCTGCTGCCAAAGGAATTGAGAAAAAAGTTATTGATAATATATGTTGTAGCATACCACTTGTCTGTCCTTGACTCCAGCTGGCATAGGGACTCCAGCATATCAAGTGTAGCAGCACTCAGCAGCAGCGTGACATTCTCATTCAGGACACAATAGTCCCTGTTAATTTTCACACCAGACTTTTGCATGGTCCATATGAGATATTTAAAAGACACTGATCATTCTTTGGGTCTCCCAACGAGTGAATCAGCCTGCAAGTGGGAACCAGGGAATCTCAGTTGCTGCAGTATAACTGCTGGTGCCGTCGTGGTGGCAATCAACCTGCCATTCATCCACCCACAGTAAGGTCACAACAGAGAAATGTTCTGTGAGGCCAGACAAGCTGATCAGCTGTTTAATCTTCTCCATATTAATGATGGCTACACTGAAAGCTCATTAGTACCCTTTTGGGCCCTTGAAGTACACTGTCCTCAGGTAGTCTATGCCAAGGATACCTGCGGCCTCCAGGACTGCCCAGAATAGGGTATTTTTGCCACAATATCACTTAGTAGTATTAAACACCTCACATAAGGGTGAACAAGAACCTTGGAAGTCCATGCATTAAAACCACCAACATCAATCTCCACGAAGAGGAAGGTGTATTCTCTCAGTCTCTCCGCAAGATAACTTCCCCAGCATAGGTAAGTGCACAACATTTATATTAACATGCTCCAAAGCTCAACAAAATGAAGAGGTATTCAGTGCAGCCAGCCAACTTCAAAGACACAGAAACCTGCCAATTAATAACTGCTATGGCTATAGCATGCTCAATTCAGAGCTCCCATTGTCTCAGTCCACCTGCTGGGGTGCCAAAAAGGATTGTGGTGGGTTGACCTTGGCTGGATGTCAAGTGGCCACAAACAGCTCTATCACTCAACAGGACAGGAGAGAAAATAAGATGAAAAAACTCATGGGTCAAGAAAAAGGCAGTTCAGTGAGGAAAACCAAAGGCTGTGCATGGAAGCAAAGCAAAGCAAATATATTTATTCTCTCTTTTTCATTGTCAGATGGTGTCCTGGGAAGCAGGCCTCATTATCTGTAGTGATTACTTTGGAAGACAGATGCCTTAATAACAAATTCCTCCCATGATCCTTAACTTCTATTTTTTTTGCGAAGTACAACATCAAATAGTATGAAATATCCCCTTTGATTGGTTTGAGTCAGCTGTCCTGGCCATGTGTGCTCCCAAACTCTTGCCCACCTCCAGCCTCCTGGCCATCAGGTGGAGTATGAATAAGCAGCTTTGATGCTGTGTGAGCCCTGTTCAGCATGACCAAAACACTGGTGTGCTATCAACACCATTGTAGCTATAAGTACGAAGAACAGCTCTATAATGGTTGCAACCAAGAAAGTTGACTCCATTCCGACCAGACCCACTCACCATGCTTGTCTGTGAGTCCAGTGTCACCCAGCTGCAATCAGAATCCAATCTCCCTCCTCTTCACCCCTGCAATATTAGGGAAAGCCCTATCCTCTGCCATTCCAGGCTGACCCTCACACTAAACTTTCCCTTTCCCCATAGCAGAGGAGGAGGCATTGAAACCTCCTTCCTTGTCTCCACACAGCTGACAATTGGCACTGCTGGCCACTCTCCACTGTGCTTTCCTCCCCAAGCTCAGGGAGTAGGGTAGGACCCATTATGACCTCCCTGTCCCAGCCGTGAAGATTTGTCCATTTGCTTCCTAAAGGGCCTAGAGTTGTCTTCATCAGAGGTCTGCTTGCCTGAGAGCCTTCTGTCCCTAGGCCGTTTTTTGAAAGATGCAAAGAGTGCAGCAGGGATGGGATCTGGCTCTCTAACCGGCCACAGCAGGTCAGTCCTCATGACTGCCAGCAACTGTAGCAGTGAGAACGGGTTACGGGTTTTGTATCTGCTCCAGGGAAATTCCGTGTAGAGCTGGCCAGGCTTTCAGCAGAGATGTGCCTTGGAGCAGCTGCCAGGTTACAGAGCAAAGTGGCAGATTTTCTCTCCCCAGGCTCTGTTGCCATTTGCTGAGTTACAGCCAGCAGATGTTTGTGAGCTTTCTGTGAGCTGGCTTGCTTGCCTCAGTCAGGTCCTGACATCTCTTCATCAGTGAAAACATTTCCACTCAGACAGCCTGCCTCTGCCTCCTCCCAGTGGCAGGGAATTCTCCACAATCTTGGGCTCCCTCTGAGGAAGGAAGCACAGGCGGGCACAGGTGAGGGTGCTCAGCCAGGCAGTGCCCTGAAGCTCAGACCTCAGCCTTCCCTCTGTGGGCTCTGTCTCCACTCTCCATTCTCTTCTGGGGGCTTTGCCACCAGGTCTGTGAAGGCAGCATTTCCACAGGAAGACACTGAGAGCCCAGCAAGCATCCCTCTTTGACCTGGGCCACTGCCCAGTGCTTTGGGATACTACAGAGCTAGTTGGGCCTTCCAAAGCTGTGATTCACCTAGAATCCAGTCCTGGATGTGCTGAAGGTTCAGGGCCTGGATCCCAAGAGGAACCCTTGAGGTTCCAATGCCAGTGCTGACTCCATCACCCACCTCACAGCTCCAATTCTGCTGAGAAGGAAATAGTGACAGCACTTCCTGTGCCAGGAAGAAATATTTCCCAGTCCTGGAGCTGCTTTATTGGGCATTTCACCCGGTGGTCCTTGTTACCTAATGCTACCCAATGCAATGGAGACAGATTTTTCAAGAATCCTTTGCAGAATTAGAATGGGTCACAATGTTGTAATTACAATTAGATCTTTATTATTACATAAAGTGAGTCAATTTCAGACAGAAAGTCTTTTGGAAACTCTACAGTAACATTCCAGATGACTTCAAGCATAGCAGAAATACTTAGAACAGTTGTTTCAAGTTCAACAGTACCTGAAGTTGGAAAATTCTTTTGAAATTTTGTATTTTCAAGTCAATTATTGAGTATGCAGGTAATTAGCTCCTGAGTTCCACAGTGTAATCGTATGTAGAAAGAAAAACATACTGTATTTGATTGGCTTTGAGCTGTGATTAATTTAAGTAGAATTTGGTTGTGTGACTGACTAAAATATTGAAAGGCATGTCATTACACTAGGTAAGCTTTATGATGCCGTGAATTGATTTAAAAAGTATAGAATGAAGAAAATATTCCAAACTGAAGACTGTGATTTAGCTCAGATGGTGAAAGTTGCCTTTATAGAAAAGCTGCTGTCTTCATTTTTACGTTCTGTTTTCAAGAAGGAATTTTCATGAACCCATAGATCCTTTCCTCTTTCATTAAAAATCTGTTACTTGCAGTTCATTTTCTTCTAGAATATTTTTTTCCAGTTTAAATTATTGTAAGCATCATGGAGGGAAAAAAAATCAGTGAAAATGTTATTTGCAATAATAAAAAAAGTATCCAGCTTAGGATTTTCTATCAAAATAGATGAATCATTCATAAAAAAAAAACTCTAATAATGAGTTCTTAAAATTGGGAAGGTAGTCTGAATAAAAAATACACATATGAAAGTGCTAGGTAGGAGAAGTGGTTTAAGGAAGGATTGTTACAAGGTCTCCCTGTTTGGCAGAGACCTTTGTGAATTCAGGAAGGATCCAGCATAACATTAGCTTAAAAACCCAGACTCTAGAATCCACCTAGAAAACTATACTGTGTCAAAGAATTGTTATAGTCATATATACAGAAGATGTGGAGAAGTAAGATTTAATTAAGAATAGTTTTTTTAAAGCAGGTACTTCAATGATGTAACAGAGAAGTTCAGATGTTGTGAGAGCTTCACAAGATTTGGTGCTTGAAGAAAAATGTCAAAGATGGGATGTTAGAGGAAAAGGTGCAAAAAAGTTTGAAAATGACTGCTAAAATTTGAATTAAAAGGAAAGTCATGCAGAATGGTCAAAGGAGTGTTTTTCCTTGTGAGATTTTCCTTGTGGCAATATGGCCAATAATCTGTTTGGAAAGGTATCCCATCCAACCATTTCCATCTTTAGAATGGCACTCTGGGCAAGTTTAGGTGATTAGCTCCTGATGAGTACATGCATTTAAATGTGAAAGAGCTCTGAATGACAACCAACAGATGTACAATAATAAGCCAGAGATGGATGCCAAGGCGAGGAGCATGTGCTGCTACACTTTGGACAAATGCAATGTGATCTGTCATGCAGTTAACAATAATGCAAGAGAAAAGCATGACAGTTCAGATAGCTTGAGTATGGTATAAATCAGACCAGTGGAGGTAGTGCATTATTCCACAGAACTAAAAATGCCTTCTCCTGGGAGTGATGCCTGCGCTATAATATGCCTCGCAAGTCTGGAAAACTCATAAAATCTTCTGCGTCCCAATAAACATGGGAACACCTTGTCAAATTTACATTATTGTAATTTTGTCAAGCCCCATTGCACTGCTGGAACTGCAGAGGCAGCAGAAGAGGAAGCAGCTGAAGAAGGTAAATATGGCTTCTAGCCATCTAGTCCTTTCATGCTCTGTTGTGAGGGAGAAAGGGTATGTGGATCTGCATAATTACTACATGCTTTTACAGGGGAAGCCCACGTCATCTAGGCTTTTCTGCAAGAGGCATGGATATCGCTTAAATGTTTTACCAGGAGTAAACAGCCCATGTATAATTATTGCTTCCAGAGGGGAATCACACTGCCAGTGCAGGGGACGCAGCTCCCAATTTGTTATCATTTTGTAGTGAAACCACCATTGACAGCAAAGTGCACTCATGCTGCCATCAAGAGGGGGCAGCCTTTGTTCACTGCATCTCTGCTCCTCACAGCACGGTGCTGTGTCTGCCTTTTTGGAGTGTGTTTTCATGCCAAGTTCTTGTCACATGGCCTTCTTACCCATGTGCTAAGCTGTCGGTTTTCGTCAAAGCCGTTCAGGACAGATACCACGTTCTGGACTGAGCTAGAGCAGCACATGTAAGCATCCCAGTAACAGTGGTGGGGTTGGCGGCAGTTGGGAGTTCCCTAACTAGTACGGTTTGTAATTAGGGCTGCTTCAACCACATGGAAACCAGGACACTGATACCAGTGAGAACCAGATATCTATCTTCTATCTCTGGTAGAAGTTCTCATAAACTTTGGTTTTCTTCAGTCAGATTAAATGAATCCCAACTGGGTATAAATCTTCCATCTGATGATCTCACAGGAGAGTCTAGATAAGCAGTGAAAACTTGATCTGTTATAAGGCCAGACATCACCTTTGCTCATTCAAGATATTGTCTCCTTTTTTTTCTTTTTAGAATACTGGCCTTTTATTTCTAAGGCTTGAATTTCAGATTTCAGAGGGAATCCAGATGCAAGGGGCATAAATAAAAACTTAATCCAAGGATTTATGAAATATGTTTAAAAGTTTTATTGTCTTCAGTTATCTGTGTAAAAGATCCTAATTTTTTTCCAAGGATCTGTGTCATAATTGAATAAATGCAAGATAAAATTCATGTCCATGAAGGGCAGAGGTTAGGTCCAGCTCATTAGTGATCAGTGTGGGTTCACCAACATTTCCACTGAGCTCACATTCTCAGGAAGAGTGGGTCAGAAAAGGATTAGGGAACTTTTAATGCAAACAGATGGGGAAGTATCTCAGCACTGAATTTAACCAGAAATCTGTGTCACTTTGGGATTTTTAACTCACAAAGAGCAAAGAGTGAGGAATAATATATCATCAGATGCAATGGATCTTTAGGCAACTACTCTAAAAAGTAGAGTTCTGCTCTCAGAGCTCTGCAAAGAATGATAAAATTTGTTACCCTTGTACTGCATTCAGATACCCTGCAATTAGAAACCTAAGATTTTGAGAAAACATAGAAATTACTTAGCCAGATGAGAGTGGACAGATCCAGGTGTTTGCCAAACATCTATGATTGTACTCAGTCATAATCCAGAATCTCAGGTTTGTAATTTACCACATTCTTTCTCCCAGTTCAGTGCTATTGTTGGGAAACCTTTTCAGTGAGTTATCCATACCTTTCTAACATGGAATGAGGCATACAGCAGTCATTTCAACCAGCATTAACAAGTGCCTGACAAGCATGCTTGTTTCTTGTTGTCATTGTTGTTGTTTCAGAGACACAAAATGCAATACAGCACCTTGGATAGGCCAGGTGTCCTGGGTTGACGTTATGACGCTCGCTATCCTCATTCATCTGTGTAGCTTAGGAAATAAGTTTTGCACCTTTAAGATTCATTCTGAGAGCAAAGAGGGGGGACGACGAAGCCCGAAGGTTGTTTTCAGACTTTGTTTTCTCCCTCCTCTGCATTCCTTCTTCAGCGGACGTGTGTCTGCAGTGGAACAGAGTTTCTTCTTCGCTTTTTAGTTAGCTTTAGCTAGCTGAGGCAGAGAAGTTCTTTGGACTGAGGTTTTTTTCTTTTTCCTTTGACCTGTTTAAACCTGCTCTGGACTGAACACCCAGAAGAGTACTGGGAGCTCACACCCCTATGGCCAGGCCGGGCCAGGCCTGGGCCGCAGCATTTCCAGTGCCAGAGGAACTGATAACAGCCTGGGACTCTCTCTGAGTTCATCCTCTCTCTCCTGGAGCGGCAAGAGTTTCATTGTTTAATGTTGTTCAATTTGTTTGTGCTGGTGAATGTTTTTGCCTGTTAAATAAACAGTTTTTATCCATTTTTCTGCAAGGAAATTTTTTTTCCCGAACCAGTTGGGGGGAGGGGCCGCTTGAATTTGTTTTCTAGAGGAAAACCCTTTAGGGGATTTTCCTCCAAATTTACCCTAAACTAGAACACCAGCGAAAGCTCACAGGTATTTTTCATTTTCTTGACAATAACTGTGTCTGGTCTGCCACATCTTTCCAATGAAAAGCAATGTAGATGCTGGATTTCTGCATAAGTTATCGTACTTAGATTATGTAATTTTCATAATTTTTCTTATGTCATATCATGCAGCCAGTGTAATTGGCTGTAAAACAAGCAGTATAGGTGCAAATGCATGTGCCCATGTCTTTATTAAGGAAAGATATTTTTTCATCTGGAGGAGATCCAGAATAATATTAGGAAATTGAAAATAAAATATTCTCAAAGCCACTGGAGGCCAAATGGTAGTGTTCTCTGAAATGCAATAAAGCTGTGAAAGAAATTATTTTCCAGGTAAAATTAGTCATGTTATTATAGTTGACTCAATACTTCTTATCAGCTGTTTCATATTCATGCCCCTCTGCTCCCCCCAGAGGCCAGCTGTGAGAGAAGGCTTCAGGCAGCACAAGGCTAATTATTTGCATGAATAGCATTTTCACATGTCCTCTAGCAAACAGCATCTGAAAGCCTTGGTCAGAGAATGTTTTCAAAAAAAGCTATCCTCTGGACCTCACAGGCTATGAACCACACACAGCATTGTTAGGGCAGTAAGAGGCAGGAGAAACAAAGGGAGAAAATAGAATCACCACAACTGACTCAGCACCTCCTTCTCCTCAGAAGAGCTTCAGCACAGCTTTTTGGTCTGTCTTTCCTAGGGTGGCTTTTGCATAGATTAAAGTTGAGTCTTAATGTGTGGGTTGGATTTATACAATGATTATGCATTTTGCAGAACTGGGGCATGGAGATGAGCTCTGAAAAAGAGTAAGTTATTTGATAGACTTATTTTTTTGTGTTACTGTTGAAAAAATTGTTAAGGAGTTCCATGCAACTGCTCGGGCCATAGATCCTGTCACCCAGATACCAGTGGTGAGGGATTTATCCTCTACAGTGGCTGAAAGGGCCCTCATTTAGCATTCAAAGTTCTCTGGATGGTCTTGATTGAGTATTTGAAATATTATGGCATGTTCTAGAGATAAAGGTTTATACTCCAATAATGACTGAGTGGATGCTTTTATATGCATTTTTATGGATTACTAGTACTAATTGTTACATTCCTGGATTATTTGCCCTTTTTTTTCTCCCAGATATTACTTGTTTGGTTGGGGTTTTTTCCTGACTATTTCTAGAAGTCAGAGTTTACACTGCCAATTTTCTTACTAATTCTGGAGGCGTGAATATGCATATAATTTATCTAAACCTAGTTATAATATTTCAGAATTCTCTGAATGTTCTGTTTCATTTTGCCTTTGTTACAATCAAAGGAACCCATTTTCCAAGCACATTTTCTGCAAGCTTCTGGCTCTGTCTGTCTACACTAGTTCACTGGTTCACTGATGAACCAACACTACATCTGCAGCATGCATGGGATCTTTCTGTGATGAGATAATTTCAGTTAAGCAGGTGCAACCTGTGTCAACCAGTTGTAATGGGTTAACCCCAGCTGGCAACTCAGTACCAAGGAGCTGTTTACTCACACCCCTCCTCATGGTGGAATGAGAATAATAATTGGAAGAAAGAGGCAAGACTTGTGGATTGAGGTAAGAACAGTTTAATAATTGAAACAAAGTAAAGATAACAACAACAACAATAATAATAGCAGCAACAACAGCAACGAAAACAACAAAAGCAACAACAGTAATAAATAGGAGAGAGAAAAAAGAATACAACTGAAGAAAAAGAAGTGATGCGCAATGCAATTGCACACCACCCACTGACTGGTGCCCAGCGTGCCCCTGAGCAGTGACTGGTGACACCTGGCCAGCTCCCCTCCGTTTATACACTGAACATGACACTCTGTGGGATGGAAAATCCCTTTGTCCTGTTAGCATCAGCTGACCCGGCTGTGCCCCCTCCCAGTGTCTTGTGCACCTGCTCATGTAGCAGAGCACGGGAAACTGAAAAATCTTTGATTTAGAGAAAGAACTTCTTAGCAAAACAGTATGTTACCAACATTATTCTCCTACTGAATCCAAAACACACTGTACCAGCTAGTAAGACAAAAATTAACTCCATCCCAGCAAAAAACAGGCAAGGATCCATGTCTTATCCCATACCATTTTTGTCATGCCAGGTCCCATGCTCCTCAGCACCTCATCACCTCTCCTATCTTTTGATTGATACACCCACTGCTGTCATTCCTTAAGTCTTTGGAGCCTCCCTATAAAAGTCTGTTGAATTCATTTAGTCCATGACCCTGGACTGTCCTAACAATCAGGCAGGAAAAATGGTGTGTAGTGTCCGATTGTTGCATGTTGTAGACAATTCTGATTCCATCACCACTATGCTCATTGAGTTCCATCAAAGTCCATTCTTCATTAGTGCAGCGATAGAAAAATCTGGAGTTGTGGAGATGGATACTGTGAGGCACCCAATGTGATGAAGGGTGGACAGCAGCCATAGAAATGATAATATATTTATATATACATATAGCAAATAACATCATACCATTTAATTCATTGGCTATTCTCACCCAAAATGAAACCCCCTTGAGGTACACACTGGATTTCCCCATACTCCTGCATTACCCACCATGTGCACCTAGGATCTTAAGAAGAGCATCCCACAGATGGGTTTACCTATGTCTAAGGCAGGGACAACCAAAACTCTTACATTATCCCTTTTGGGTCTGTATGTATGGCATGGCCCCACAGATGTGGAAATCCCTGGGCTGCAGCATAAACTCAGACAATTCCATACAACAGTGGCCCGCTTGGGAGTAGCAATTGCAACTCCTGCCTTTAAAAGTGCAGAAAGATGCTTTCAGGTGAACTTCATTACAGTTTTGGCTGTAGAATTAATGATAATAGAACTGTTCCTTGCAAGAAAAACCTGTAATTGCTTGAAAGTCCAAAAAGGGATTGTGTCTGCAATGGGCCATTGCTGCATGGCATGCTGCATGTTGGAGGCTGACTGATCTCGAGAACAAGAGATCTGCAAAGTGAACAGTCACAAAACTGAAAGTTATCTCATAAGTCATGTGACCAATAGCAATAAATAATTACCAAGTAGCATGAAAATCAGAATAATTTGTATTTAATTGAAACAAAGACTTCAGTGACGTTTAGAGCCCAGTGAAGGATATTTTATCAGATGGAATCCCCAGAGATGGATTTATGCTCTCAGGTTAATTTCCATTTGTATAACTTGTTTCGCACATACACTTAAAGCTTACATGTTTTATTCTTCAGGCCTTTTCTTGACCTAAGATGATTTAAAGATTGGGAACACAAGAACCTTTGCTCTCTTCTAAGTTCAAAACTCTCAGCCAAACAAGAAGCATCACGGCCAGCATGGAACCAGAACAGCTTCAGAGGGGAAAGGGAAAACAGTGAAAACAGGATTTTCTACTTGCTAACCATATCACATGATTGAGTTCTTAAAGTACTCAGCTCTTATGATTAGAATTTTGCTTTCAATAGAACTCAAATTATGTTTCACATGCCTAACTAATTTTTTTTTAATCACTTGGCACTGTAGACCTGGCCATGGACTCTATCTTCCATTATTCTGAGGAAGAAAAGGATGAAGGGGAGAGTTAGTTTGCAGTGGCTAATATATATAAAAGTTCAAGTAGACATGATTTTTTAATTCAGCTTGGCAGTAGTATCTTATGACTTGGGCTGTACCTTCACTACAGGCTGCCAAAATCAGTGAGGACGCAATAGATGCAGAGTTCTGGGCAGAAAACGTCAAAGTGCAAAAGTCAAACCAACTAAGGACTGAAGGCCAAGGCACCCATTCTGCACAGTGCAGCAAAGCACTGTCCAGGATCTGCTCAGGATAGTTGTTTTGTGGACCATTAGCTCTGAACAATAATCTTCTGTTCTGGATCGCTACAGTGGCTCATTCCATATTCCTGAATATATCTTGAGTTTACCGAAGCACATAGCTGTAGAATAGGATCTGAGGTGTAGAATAGAATCAAGAATGTGAACATAATTAATTAAACATGATTGATATTCACCACTTCAGTTTTTAATCTAAATTTCTACCTGCTGTTATCACTTGTTTCTTGGATGCCTGGTCAAACTCCAGAATGTTCTTGTAATTTATAAAACTAAAGAACATTTTATAATTCTTGCTTTAATGGTCTAATGCAATAGGACCGGACAACATAGTGGAAAACTTATCTATGGAACAAGAAAATACAAAAGGTAGAAGTTAGTATAGCAACAAAACCTTGTTTTCTGACAAAGCCCAAGTAACTGTTGTTCATCCTGAAATAATATAAAAAACCAGGAAACAAGTCAAAGAGAATGAGTTTCCCCAGAGCAAATTCCATGTGAAAACTCTTAGTTCAGCTCCTGTATTCCTATTCTCAAGTTTCCACTCATTTAATGGTATTTTATGTTCCAACTTCCCTAGGAAAGCAAAAAACCTGGCACAACATTAACAAAAACACTGGAGCCAGTCATCACTGGTGTGAGCTATTTACTGTCTGCGTGCCACAGAGAAGCACAAGAGCCAGCTGGACAGGTTGAGGCACTGCCTGTAGTGGTGGTGGTGCTCCCTGTCAACCTTAGCCTTGGCTACAGACATAAACCTGAATTTGGATAATGCAAGCAGAAGACTTAAGTAGGAGCTATGTTACAGAAAAGTTCAAGTGAAACTCCACTCCAGGGCAGTCTCAAAAGGGCAGCTTTCCTGCCAGGTGCACCTCGTTTGTGGCAAAATTTTCTTATTGTCTCTTGGCCCCTTTATTATACCAGTATGAATGACCAGCTCAGTGGGAAACTTTCCAGCAGAGGGAAGCACTATAGCATTTCCTGGATCACCAAAGTTTTGGGATAATTTAGCAGATATATTTACAGGGCCAGGGAGTAAACTCCCAGGCATTCTCACTCATAAAAAAGAGTTCTCGGTTTTACAGAACTCAGCTTACATCACAGTGTGTAACTCAGAACCTAGCACCTCCCACTCAAAACAATGGAAATTCTTTCTTCCTCCCCCATTCTCAGGAGAAGAAAATGTGATACTATAATGGCCAGGATTTTTAAAATCTGGATGTCAATATATCTCTGGGTTACTGTTTTTATTGCAATTGCTTAAGTAGGAGAGAAGATACTGTTTTCCAAAACAAGACTTAGTGAGGAATGGAAGATCTGTAATACCAGGGAATTTATACTACAGTGATAAATTATTTTATTTGTTTTTTCCTTATTTTCATTCTCTTTATTCCATTTCCACACTGTATGAAGGATAAAACCAGAGATTATTCATATGAATAAGGTTATTAGCCAATATACCAGATTACTTGTACAAAACACATATCCAGGTGTGAAGCAGTGTAATTTAGTTTTTCAGTCTACTTTCACATCAGCTAATCTGTAGCCCATTTAAATTCCCCATTTTAAAAGAGACTTCTAGCACATGTGGAGGTGCATTCCTGCTGTCTCCTAGACTGCTCTGAGATGTCAGGAATTCTTGTTAAGCTTTGATTAAATTGTCCTTGATAAATTGCTCTTGGGTGATGAGTCTCCCCTTGAACTTATAAAAAACCTCTTATCCTGGTCTATAGCAGGAAATTCTGTTGCCTAACCAAGGAAGGGGACAAGAGATAACCCTGAAAGCCTTGGAACTTAACTTGCCTGAATCATAGCCCAAATGGAATAATATTATTGTTACTGAAATTTTGAGGAAAATTACTGGTCTGGATTGAGGCCAGGATGGAGACTGACTGATGATTGAAGCCAAGAAACTTGCAACCCTATGAACAGCAGTCCCAAGAGAGGCCCTTTGACCTCCCCTGGGCTGCAGTGGCTGTGCCAGTGTCTTGTGCAGGGTGTCTCGGGCTCATCAATTCACAGGTTTGGGAACTCAGAACAGTAATTGAAAACTGAGAACAGGGGTGTGCAGGTACCAGCTCCTTGAGGCTCAACCCTTCACCCACAGAGATGCAAACACATTTGGTGTCCATCTTAACATGTACCTTTTATGTATATCCATACACGCATCTGTGTTTGTGTGTCTGAATTCATTCAAATACATACTATACAAAGTATGAGTCTGCCATCTTGAGTCTATTATCAAGTCACTGTT
The DNA here is from genome assembly GCA_013399835.1 of Leptocoma aspasia. Taxonomy (NCBI): domain Eukaryota; kingdom Metazoa; phylum Chordata; class Aves; order Passeriformes; family Nectariniidae; genus Leptocoma; species Leptocoma aspasia. The sequence goes on from VXAX01001633.1 coordinate 90,914, forward strand.
GTAATTGTAGTAAATCCTGTTGCTTCTTTTTCTAAACATTAAATTTGTCAATGATCGTGCGCTGCCAAATCTTTTAGACATAAACCATTGACCAAGGGGGTGGGACTAAGATTGTGCTCAGCTGCACCTAGGCTGCATCAGGAGTTTAGAAAGCAAGGGGGTCCTCATTGAACTTCATGGCTCAACAGGGGATCTCCTGTTGCATCCTTATAATTTTGCATCCTCAGACTATGTGTGAATCGTCCTAAACTGATTATAATCCAATTATGCTTCATAATGCAATTTTTCCATGTATGCTTCATCTATATGCCAGGTCATAGAGTGACCCTTGCCATGAAACTTTGTTAAGTCACACTTTCACAAATTTATATTGAACATGCTTTTGCCAATACCCTCAGTGGTGACTCTTTAAATGACCTAAATGACTCATTTGTGACATCATTGAAAGAAACCAGCTTGTTCAAAATGGAGATCTAACTGTTTCTTCATGCCACTCACAGACCCCAGAGTATCCTGGATACTAAAATATGAGGTTAGACAGAAAAATTCAGTGGAGGAAAAGGCAGTTAAATTGAAAGACACAGCATGAGGCTCAAAAACCTCAACTTACAGGCTGAAGTAAACCTTACAGGTTGGTCTCAAACAATTCCTAATACATCCTGTACTGCCCAATGGTACAGTCAGGGTTCTGGACAGACTCACAGATCTTCTGAAAGAAGAGAAAAAGAGCATGGTTGTTTCTCCCAGTTAAGAGAAAGCTTGAAGGCACTTGATCACTTTCTGTAAAAATACCAGATTACAAAATGCTGTGTTGGGTGAGGAAGTTTTTGAGCTAAAACCTGATGTTGGCCTAAGAACAAATGAGTACAGACTTGCTATCAATATGTTTAGAACAGACGTTTGGGAAGGTCACTGGAGCAGGGAGGTTCCAGCAGTGCCTGCCCCCAAGACTGATAGAGAGAGGCTGCCAGTCTGGCTTTTGAGAGAAGCATAGCTGAATTTTTCAGAGGGCAGTTTGATGAGGTGCCAGAAGGAATGAGGCCTCCTAAGCCAGGAACCAGTGCCAATCTGGGTTCTTTACCTCAAAGCTTATCAGCAAAGGTATTTCTTGACTATAAATCATTTGCTTGGCACTCCAATATATGGCAATTTCTATATTCAGAATACATTACTTAAAGTGGAGGTGAGGCACTACTTCCTTGTCATAATTTGAGCATGTGAAATAACATGTTTATTTTCCAGGAATTATTAACTGGAAATGACACATACAAGAGATTTTCACACGTGGTTTGTCCTCAGTTGTATTGTTAATAGCAACCTGAAATGCAGACCTCTGACCACTTTTACTGCCTGTAGTCTGTCCAGCTACTGTGATCAGCCATGAGGCAATGCTGGCAGCTGACATCACTAAAGGTCAGGCAGTGAATATATTTTCTATCACAGAGATGTGCTTATCCTTACGTTTTCACTGTTATTTTGCAAATCTTCTGTCAGAGTAGCTACAGAATTCATACCACTAATGTGTAAGGGAAAACAAACAGAAGAATCATTAAAGGATTTCTCTGATGTAAGCTTTTAGCCTCCCTGGCTAAAGGAACTACATTTCTTTCAACATTGTGAGTGGAGAAGTGTTTGTTATCCCCCTGTGTGCATGGCACAACTCCACATTTTCAGTATTAAAAAAGAAAGTGATGCTCATCAGTGTGTAGCCAAAGTCTGCCTCTCTTCTCTGTAGCAATGTGAGCACAACAGGGTACAGCTCATCTCACACTCCCTTTCATGGTGCAGGTTTCTCATCATGTTCTAAAAGAGAGCTTTCCACAAAAAACTTTGCCTTTAAAAACTTTTTCTCACAGGTGATCTTAGAGGACTGCATGTCCTCAGGATGGCAGTATGAATCTGAGAGGAAAACTGTGTCCTTAGAGCACCAGGTGGCCTCACTCAGGAATTGTACTTACCTCAGGCAGGCACCAGATCCTGGGTCCTTAGGCTGTGCCAGCTGAAGGTCTGGTCTCGGAGAAACAGCAGTTTAGAAACTGCTTGGAGAAGCTCCAAGTTTCTTTCTCTCAGTCTGACTGCTTGTGACCTCAACACTTTTCACTTCCTCAGGCATTGTGCCCTTTCTGGGCTGAGTAATCATAGTTATTTTCTCACTCCAAAAGACAGAAGGGGAAATGTTAATTTTCAACTTGCAAACTAGCTCTCCTTAACTTTCTCTTCCTAATAGCCCTGTCATGTGTAATAAGAAATTTGCTGGCTAAGAAAACTCATTGGAAACCTCCTTCCTCATACTCATGAAAGGGTTTGCATGAACCTCAGTGAGAACCAGGCCAGCAGGACAGATGAAGGTAGACTTTTATGCAAGAAGTTTCTAAATTAATCTCACACTCAGGACCAAAATCTCCAGCTTGCCAGGTCGAAGTGACCACTACCAGACATTTCTACCCCAAGCAGAAGTAACACAACTACAATGTGCAGGGCAAAGGCTGACACCAAGAAATTGCTCACATTTTTTTCCACTTTAATTTTTGGGCAGCCCTGAAACAATCAGAGTTTTTCCCACCATCTGGAATGATGGGAAAAAAAAATTAAAATTTCCAAAATCAAATAACAGCAATAGTCCTTAGGTGATCCTTTCAGATCTATGCTGATTTCCACGACAGTAATTGGTAAATATCCTCTTGACTGGATCAGCAATCACACTCTCACATATAGAAATTAGCAGTATCATTTCTCAATTGTAAGACTGATTATTCTGTTTGGATATTTCAAGAGAAAACCAGCAGGTTATAGTTAAGAGAGGAAAAAAAGAAAAATATTAAGTTCCAATTTTCCTTTTCTAGGGAAAAGATAGGGGAAAAACTGAAAAAGGAAACTTTCATCACTCATCTGAGACTATGATGTTACCTTTCTGAGGACTTTCCAAATGTGAAAGTGAGGGATTTAATATATGAAAGCAGTGATATTTTCATTCAGAAGATGAAATAGAGAAGTTCCAACTTCTTATTGCTCCAAGTTATCTACAGCAGCAGTATTTGACTGATCATGTTGACTGTAACAAAAGGTTTTTGCAAAAGTACTAGGAAAAAAAAATATTGTTGATATAAATAGAGAAAAAGAAATCCCACCTGACATGTATGTAGCCTTTAATATCCAATGCTCTAGAAGGATAAACAAAATTTTAATATTTTTATGAGAACATTCTATTTTTCTAGAAGAAATGTGTAAGAGGTTGTACATAAAGTGACAATCATCTGAGGAGGGCTGGAGTACTGTTTTGTGATTGAAGGTTTTGTTTTAAACTTTGCATGGCTGTATTAAAACAGAGCAATATTGCAAAATTGACTTGGCTTATAATTTTCAATGACAGTCACATTAAAAAATAAATTGTACTGCGGGTTTTGTGCCAGACTGTGGGTGGTTTAAACAACATGTATTTCTCATTCTTAAGTGACTCACACTATTTCCTGTTTTCTCTAAAAGACTGTGTAGCTTGCAGGTCTATCCTAAGTATCAATATGGAATATAACAAGTTTTGTGCCATTTTCTATCCAGCTTTTTTTTTTTTCCTTATAACTAGAGAGAGAATCTAAGTATTTATTCAAAGTTGGAACATGAGCATGAAAGGAGATCCAATACCACAAGCAGGCAAACAGCTACCAAACCTCACTCAACTTATTACTTCGTTTGTTGCTCATTGCCAGAAAGTGGTATCTGTATGCAAACAGATGTTTCTAATCAGCCTCATTTGCTACCTGTAATTTAGAGTCTCTAAAACCACACTCATTTCTATGCAAGTGTAAGTCACAGAACAAGATTCATTAATAACTGCCACGGTACCTTCTTCTCCTTTTGTATTTTGGACAAAAGTACTGATAGTCCTCACTCAGGCTATGAAGCCACTTCCTCTGCAAGTGGTGAGCAAACCACTCAGATTTATTCAGAGCAAGAGAAAACACTGTCTCCTGGTGTAGGCCAGTTGACTGACAGTGCTGTGTTTTGCTGCAATTAGATAATCATATCAATTCATGCAAAAATGGGAAGGAGCTGTTTTGGCCAAACTCTGAATTTTGGGGAACATTTCTGTGTTGCTCTTCATACACATAGACCTAGTATAAAAGTTTCTTCAAGACAGAACAGGTAAAGCTTCTTATGTGCACTCTGTGCTTCACTACACATTTCAGTTTCTTCTTTAGCTACTGTGATATGACAGGAGGATCTCTGACTGACTTGTACTCAAGGAGAAAAAGCCCAGGTGTGAAAACAGTCTGTAGGGGTAAAAAGAATGACACAACAAAATGAAAATGTCAAACCAATTTTTTTTTGGTTGACATACTGAAATAATGCCCTAATGGAAATTATGACCAGCTGAAGGACATATCCCGGAGTAAGACCAGCCTGAAGCATCAATAAAAATGGACTCTATCTTGTTAATAGAAGTTCAGATAATGGTGGACAATAACTCAGGAAGGACCAAATTTAAAAACAAATACCAAGATGACTGTTGATCATCATTACTCTCTGAAGACTGCCTGCTCCTGCATGGCAAAAATTCCCACAAGAATGCCAACATTTAAAATGCTTCAATTTCTTAAAATTCAGTCTAACATGTAGTATCTCTTGAACATCTAAACCATGCTCTTCCAAAAACCATAATGTACGAGAAACAGTTCAAATCGGCACTAAACAGGATTATATATTTTTTTTTCTTCAGGCTTTCTTCCTCTGAAAGACAAGGATTCAAATTGGTGGTGATATTTGTGTTTTTAGGAGGCAGATAATGAAACAAAGAGTACCATTTCTTCTCCTCTAGAAAGCACAGGCTTTATACAAGTAAGGAGTGAAAATATCTGCAACCTTCTCAGTTTCCTAAAAACTCAGTTCTCTAACAAATGAATTCTTGGTCTGAAACTGTGTGTTGTCTAAGAGCTTATTATTTCCAAAGTCTAAAATATACCTGATCTCCTTAACTTTTCTTGCTGGAAGAATAATCCTCTCAGTGATGTGACCTACAGAGAGAAGGTGGAGTGAATCATGAATCCCTGTCTTAAAGATATGCCCTGGAGCCATTTCCCAACTGGCTTCCTACAAGATCTGACTTCTCGCTGCCAGAAGAAGGTGTTTTGCATCTCCTCTTTTGTACAGCAAGATAGGAATATGGTCTAGCAAGGTGCTAAGACCCCAGGTTGGGGGCAAAAAATATCAAACCATTATTCTGTCAAGGCAAACACCAGCCATGGGAGTGAAAACTGCTAACTTGCAAGTTCGTATAGTTGGCAGATGGCTTACCCAGGTCTATAATGTCAGTGTGGATACTGTAGATTTTGTATCTTTTTAAAAAGGGACCAGACTTTCAGTCACGTCTGGCTGACTGCTGTTAAACAGCATTTTGGCAGCGGGAATACAAGAACAGTGGCAATTAGTTCATATCAATAGCTACTCATTTTCACTTCTTTTGCTTTAAGAATCTCAGGATGCAGAGAATCATACTGTGTTGAACCTGCACTTTCAATGATCTAGGAGTGTTGCTGCATGCCTCATTTGTGCAAGAATTTGTTTCAGTTTTGTCTTATGCTGAGACATTTCTGTGAAAATAATGCCATATAGCTATTGGTAGAGAAATAATCTAACAGACTAATGAAATTATCAACTGTTTAAAACTTGAGCCAAATATCCCATTTCCCCCCGAATGCTGTTAGTAGAATAAATGTAGCTATTATTAGAGTGAAGACTCTGTCTCATAGTCAGTGTTAGGCTCAGGTAAAATATTACTCCACCAGTAAGCTCCTCTCCTCTCTTTGCCACTTACTCTTGCATTCTGTGGTACTACATCCAACACACAGACCAGTTTTGGAAACATATATTCTAAGAACTGATCTCTTGTCTAACGCTGGCAGATCACAACTATTCGTTGCTTGAAGCAAATTTTTAGCTTACCAACCACAGCTTGCAGAAAAGTTTGTGGTTTATTCCAGTCTTTGATTTGCTGATTGGTTGTATTTATCATAAACCGCAAGGGGTTGTGAACTGCCATGCACTGCAGATCTTCATTTCTATTGCTACAGCATCCAAATAACAGGGTGGCTCCAAAAGCCTCCTGTAAGATGTAATGCACACTCTCAGGCATTTCTACTCTATTGCTGAAGAAAATGTAGCCATAAAGGTTTAATGGGTTTAGGTAAAGTCTGACCACTGTAGAGGAAAGTATTTAATAGCTTTACATACTTCTATATATAGGTGTGCTCATGCTCAATAATATTTCTGATTCAGCCTCCCATTTAGTATAGTTGCATTAATTGATCTCTGGACTCCCATGTAAGGAAAAGTACAGCTCCACCAAAGGCATCCACAAGAGTTTTTATATGCTGAAGGCCCACACAACGTTTTTCTGTAATCAACATCAGGTATTAAAAAAATATCAGAATCTAGAAAAAGAAAGGAAGAGGGGAAAGGCAGTACCTAGTACCAAGGGAAATTGTACCAGCAAAATCAACACTCATCCTTAGTAAGGAGTGTGTAGGTGATGGAGAGGAAATGCAAAATATTTGCACAGCTTCCAGTGCCAGCTGAGCAGCTACATAAAAATGTCACTGTGCTTCTTTGCCTCAAAGATATTCTCTGTTCATTGAAAGTGTAAAAGTATCTCTGCCAATTAAGACAATGCAGATGATTTGCATTGTGTAGTTAGTATTTTTAACAGGAGAATTGAGGTTTTGTGTAACAATGGTAAAAACTGACAAACATGCTGTCATAAGCTTTTTTTAAAAAAAAAGGTAGGGGTGTGGGGAAACCACTATTCACACCCAGAGCAGGTCCATCATACAAGATGAAGAATGTTAATGGTTTGTGAGAAAAAACCTCATCTCATAGTGACAGACAGGGCTGCAATGTACTTCTGTACAGGGCCAAAGGAAAGGTCAGTGGTGGGCAGACCACACTTCTACTGGCAACTTACACAAGTAGATAGTGATAGGACAAGGGGAAATGGTTTGAAACTTTAAAAATAATTAAAATTTAATAATAAAAAATTAAACTTTAAAAATAATTTTTTTAAAAGTGTGCATGTGGGGAAATTTAGATTATATGGTAGTATATGGTAGGAAGGAATTCTTTATTCAGAGGGTAGTGTGGTACTGGAATGGACTGCCCAGAAAAGTTGTGGATGNAATAGATAACCATGAAAAGAAGTAGTAGAAAGTTAATTTTTTTTACTTTGAAAATGCCAGAGTCACAAAGTCTTCTGAGATTCCTGAAGAAGATAATTTTAATGCTGTGCATTCATCTAGCCAGTGTGATGAACTCCTGCTTGGCACAATCACTGCTCAAATCTCAGCTTGGCACTTGACAGCCATTGAAGATCTGGACCTTAACATCTCTGAACAGGACTTTGATGCCTGAGTCATGCAGGCATTTAAGCATTTCCATTAAATCTTTTACTTTTGGTAAAGGTGGGCAGGCCTATAAGGCTCCCTCTTGGTCAATCCTGAGTGAGTAATCCTATTAGGTATATGAGGCTCCTTGTGGAATTATTTCTTTAACACTCACAGTGCCTCAAGGCTCAACTGTGCCTTGTGCCACAAGATCATTGTGTCACAAGTGCTAGATTTCAGGGTCCCCTGCACACGTGAAGGAATTGAACTAATAATGCTGATGAAGAAGATGTCAGAATGTGTGCCATTGTTCACCGGAGAAGTGAGAGAAGATGCTATTTGTAGCCTGGACCTGTGTTTTTACCCAGGAAAGCACCTCTGAAGTTGCTTGAAGAATCTGGAACCAGTGGTTTGCCAGAACGTCATCACAGCTCCACAAGTGTCTGCAGACAACAGTTTCTGCTCAGAAATAACAGGGTTGCATTAAAAGTTAAAATTAGCAACATCAGAAAAAAAGAAAAAAAAAGCATATATCCATGTCTTATGGCTCTTCTGCTTTGTTTGAAAGTGCCTCAGCTCAAAAACCATGGCAGGAGCTTACTGTTGGCAGATGGTGGTGGACTAACCCCAGCAAGCAGCTAAACCCCACATAACCACTCCCATCAAGTTGGATGGGAAAGACAATCAAGTTGGATGGGAAATACTTTGTTCAGTGTCAAGAGACTCATCTTGAGCATCAATAGTATTGCTTTCACAAATGAATCCTAGTTGTTCTCGGGTAACACAGGATTCTAAGTTATATCCCACACAACCACTCCTATCAAGTTGGATGGGAAAGACAATCAGAAGGCTTAAAGACAGAAAAATCATGTGTTGTGATAAAAATAGTTTAAAGCAGTGAAGCAGTTTAAAACAGTAAAGCAAAGTCTGCACAGGCAAGCAAAGAAAACCAAAGTATTCATTCACCATTTCCTCTTAGCAGGCTCCTGGAAAAGAGGGCTCCATCATGCATCCTTCACCTATAATCATCACCAATGTACAAAAATTAAAATTTCCTTCATAAATCTTTTCCAGCTATCTGGACTTCTTTACTCCTCTAATGTTTAATCAACTAAAAGGCAGTCCTGCTTCTGATGTTTGGAAGACTAATAAACTTGTCATGTGAGGAGGGCTGTCCAAGGACTTCCAGTTTCTCATCAGTAAACCAGAATTTGATCTTGCTTGGCCTGAATGGAGGACAGGAGAAGGAGTGGGAGTAAGCAGCTTTCACGGCATTANCCAATTCCCAAATTTTACCACTGCTTATTTCTGTAGGATTTTGTCATTAATAGTTTAATCATGCCTTGAATTTTCAATCTGTTTAAGGCATTAAGTATTCAATTAACATCATTAATTCCATTTGTTACAGTGCCTTAAAGCATGATTTCTGGAGATGGTAAACATTTAACTGTGTTTTGCTGAATGGATTATATATAGATTTTATATATATATATATATATTTNACTGTGCCTTGTGCCACAAGATCATTGTGTCACAAGTGCTAGATTTCAGGGTCCCCTGCACACGTGAAGGAATTGAACTAATAATGCTGATGAAGAAGATGTCAGAATGTGTGCCATTGTTCACCGGAGAAGTGAGAGAAGATGCTATTTGTAGCCTGGACCTGTGTTTTTACCCAGGAAAGCACCTCTGAAGTTGCTTGAAGAATCTGGAACCAGTGGTTTGCCAGAACGTCATCACAGCTCCACAAGTGTCTGCAGACAACAGTTTCTGCTCAGAAATAACAGGGTTGCATTAAAAGTTAAAATTAGCAACATCAGAAAAAAAGAAAAAAAAAGCATATATCCATGTCTTATGGCTCTTCTGCTTTGTTTGAAAGTGCCTCAGCTCAAAAACCATGGCAGGAGCTTACTGTTGGCAGATGGTGGTGGACTAACCCCAGCAAGCAGCTAAACCCCACATAACCACTCCCATCAAGTTGGATGGGAAAGACAATCAAGTTGGATGGGAAATACTTTGTTCAGTGTCAAGAGACTCATCTTGAGCATCAATAGTATTGCTTTCACAAATGAATCCTAGTTGTTCTCGGGTAACACAGGATTCTAAGTTATATCCCACACAACCACTCCTATCAAGTTGGATGGGAAAGACAATCAGAAGGCTTAAAGACAGAAAAATCATGTGTTGTGATAAAAATAGTTTAAAGCAGTGAAGCAGTTTAAAACAGTAAAGCAAAGTCTGCACAGGCAAGCAAAGAAAACCAAAGTATTCATTCACCATTTCCTCTTAGCAGGCTCCTGGAAAAGAGGGCTCCATCATGCATCCTTCACCTATAATCATCACCAATGTACAAAAATTAAAATTTCCTTCATAAATCTTTTCCAGCTATCTGGACTTCTTTACTCCTCTAATGTTTAATCAACTAAAAGGCAGTCCTGCTTCTGATGTTTGGAAGACTAATAAACTTGTCATGTGAGGAGGGCTGTCCAAGGACTTCCAGTTTCTCATCAGTAAACCAGAATTTGATCTTGCTTGGCCTGAATGGAGGACAGGAGAAGGAGTGGGAGTAAGCAGCTTTCACGGCATTAATCAGCCCCTATCTTCAAAAGGAAGACTGTTACAGTAGTCATTCACATGGTTGATGTTCTATGTGCTGAAAGCACGAAAAACATTAAAGTTCCTACCATTAAGCTATAGCCAGCAGCGTAGATTTGGAATTTGCATTTTGCAGAGAGCAGCACTCATCTGCCTGGGCCATTTTTAGTAATGAGCTAAGAAGCAGCAATAAGCAGAGTAGGATTTACGTCCTAGTTAGCAGTGATCATGACTACTTATCGGCAAAAGTGTTTTGGGATTTTTTTTAACAAAAAAAGGGCTGACATCTTATTTACAGAGGAGTTTTCAGAGATTATGAAGTTTCTTTGTTTCATCCTTTTATGCCTCTGGGTGTATTTGTGTACACATGTATGTGTCAAGTGCATATATATATTTCCATATCCATGTATACACATAGCAGAAATATATCCCATTATTGCTAGGATTGCTGTGCAGTCCTTTCAAGAAAAGGGCCAGGACTTACTGTGGTCATATGCATAACTCTAGAAAGCTCTGCAGGTTTGATGAGAGAAGCAAATATAGAGTTATAGCAATATATATAGCAAATGCCTACAACTGTCCCCCAGCTACTGCTTGTTGACACAATGAATTAACCTCCATTAGTCAGTGAACACATTGCAGATTTACAAACCAGAGGTGGCCACTTTAGACCTCAGTTCTGTCTTCATCTTTGGCTTCCAAGTACATCAATATTGGACCTTTAGACTAGTGCTTGTCTTACAATTTTCTCAGGAAAACAATCCCATCCGATTTTGGAGTTTTCAAAAGAAACCACTAGATCTTTTGGAAGCTAGTTCAAAAACTGAACATCACCTGTTAAAAACATGGTAGTTCACTCTTTGTGCCATCTAGCCTTGACATCTCCTGCCTCTTTTTCAGTTTTTCTGCTGCAAATCAAATAATTCTCCAGTACCTCTTGCAACCCAGAAGAAGTCTCTGTTTTAAGTTGTTTCAGAGAGTTCCATTTGGTAAAGCTGCAGAGGTCCTGAAGTCTCTCACTGAGAATAAGGTCTTCACATAGCATCAGAATTAAAGTGAGAGCAGAAATGAAAAATACACACTAGTGGAATCTAATTGACTTGCTGGGGTCAAATAGGAGAGAGATTTGGTTTGTGCAAGAATGTTGTACCACAATACCCCAGGGCTTCATAGTCCTCCAAGTTCTAAATCTTCCTGAATTGTAGAAGAGAAGAACTGGTGTGGAGGGTGGGGGTTACAGACTGTAAACAGCTGGGACACAACATGAAGTCTCATGGTTTCTTGACCTGCAAAAGACTTGGCCAACACAGCAGCAGTTCCAAAGGATGACTTATTCAATCCATTTGAAGAGGATTTCCTAAAATTTCTCTTCCTGCAGCACTGTCTGAATTGATTCTGGATCTTGTTCCAGTATCAAGCTCCTGACATTTGCGTCTCCTCTACAGACACTGAGGTACAGCGAGGCTTGTAGAATGGAGGATATTACCAAGTATATGCTACATTGGATTTGGGGGACTTAGCTCTACCTCATAGCTGGGCTGCAGAGTTCTTATGCCATCTTGGGCACTATCATCCTGACCTTCCAGCTAGAATCCATGCAGAATATCTATGTCAGAGGGAGTTTTAGGATTTTGTTCACTCCTAGACCCAGTCAAGGTCTTTCAGCTGTATGTCAGACACAGGGAATGAGATGCTGGTGCTGCTGGTCCCATTTAAACTGATGCTAGGTTTTCACCCAAGTTTCAAACACAGGAATCATAGTGGGGATCCTGAGCCTGGCAAGATTGTGGCTCAGGCACTCACCAGTCCTTGCTCTGCCTTTTTGCTTGTCCATGCCTTAGTTCAGTGGAAAACCCCAATGAGGGTTTGTCTACCTCATGGGTCCCATGGTGCTCTCTATGAAGTTCCCAGTACAAATTACTGAGGTTCTGTGGTCCCAGTTCAGTAAGGACTGATTTCAAAGACAGGCCTATCTTCCAGAATCTTTTGGTTATGTGTCACAAACAAATCAAATGGCCCGAATCATACCTGAGGGTGACCTCATCCCTTCTTCCACCTCCTCCCACTGCACACTGGGATGATCTACCTCTCTGTCCTGTCTTTTGCTCTACATATCCCCATGGCCCTTCTCACTGTAAACAGCTGCTGTCAGACCTACTTGGAGCCTGAAGTGAGGTTATTTGCACTAATGCATTGTGATGACTTGGCCAGGCAGATGTTTATGGGATGAGCACTTTGCTGCAGGAATTTTAATTGATTCAAGCACCAACACTTTCCCAACACAGTTAATTCAGGACCATAACAGTTGCATTTTCTTTTCTGTGTCCTGGACATGATGATGTGAGAGGCAGACACTATAGCAAACACTGAGTGAGTCTGATGCCTTTCTTGGCATGACAAAGGCGTAACACCAACTGAACTCTCCTCCCTGCATCAATCCTCACAGCCACCTCTCAATGTCTCTGATTTCAGCAAGGTTCTTTCATCTTTGTGAAAAATATGTCTGATGCAGCAATTCTGGACTCTCTTTTGATGTATTCTTGGCCACTGAAACATGAAATTGACATTTGGAGACCCTTGAAGATTTGTATTCTTATTGACACACAAGTGAAAGCTCTTGCTTGGGAGTATTTGTTCCTCACTGTCTGGATATATTGTGTGTTCTGTCACAAAACCCTTTCAGAAACTTGCATGCTCCCAATTCTGCTGCATGCAGACTCACGATCTATGGGTTATCTGCTATCTGTTACTGCAGTACCTTGCCCTGCACTATCAGTCACTCTAGGCTGCTGCAAATCAAACACCAGCAAACAAACATCTTCTAACAAACATTGGAGGGGTGTGAATTGTTCAATCTGTTTCAGCACCAGCCACTATCATATTATGTTACTCATAAGCCATGCTGACAAAGTCACAAATGACATTTTGTTTTAGGTACTAATTAAGGAGTTGTGGTCCTTCTGTGTGTCCCTTTCATCTGGTTAGCAGAGTGGCTTTGAAAGAGCTCAGTGGAAGAGCAGACCAGTAACATGCTGACAGTAATTCCAGCTGCCTCAGGCAAAAAGGCAAAAAGGTTTGTTTGGCCAAACTCACCCAAAAAATCTACTATTTTGAGATAGTGTGACAGGGTTGTACTGATCAGGAGGGAAAGGCATCTTAGTCAAAGAGAAATTAAAATATTCATTATATCTCAAGCAAGTCATCCAGTGAGGGAGTCTCCTTTTAGAGCCTTGTCCTGCCTCCTTTAATCAAACTATAAGCAGCACCTTGCTCTGGAGATGATTTCACAGAAGAAACAGGGCTGTCCACACAGAGAACCATTAGAAAGTTGGGTAAAACACAGCACACTTAACCTATTGTACACTTCACTGCTTAACTGTCTCCACACATTGACTGAATGGATTTGAGGGATCTTTCTGTCTCATCCATCTGAAAGTCATAGCAGAAAACATATTCTACCACCCCACAGAACTATGTACATACCTCATGGTTGCATCTGTACAACACCTACACAACCTTAGTCTTAAACAGCCAGTCTGTGGCCATGTGGAGGATTTCCCCTGATCAAACCAAAAGAGTTTTTTGTCATATGAAGGAGAAATTCAAACGGAAATGGCTCGGCAATGGCAATTTGTGATAGAGGAATTACCTAGTGTAGTTCACAAGAAGACTTAACGGCCAAACTGGTTTAACTGACTGGAAGCAGGAATGCCAAAAACAGATCAAACACCATACAAAGGAGTGAAGATTCCCTTGCTGATGCTCCAGTGTTATCATGTAATTCAAATGGTCAGGGCCCACTTTGGTAGACAGAGCTGGTGCGGGGAATTAACCCAATGCTGGGCTGAGGTGCTCCGTGCCAACAATCATCTGGTGGCTGCAGGTGCAAGTGTACCTGCAGATTCAGCTCATGCTGCATCTCTGTAGAGTCCTTGGAGAACCATCAGTGATAGGAAAACTGTGTCCAAGGCACTTTCCATTAGATCTCTTTATACTTAAGTAAAAACACATTTAATTCACCCCAAGGAGTACAATAAAAGTCATTACCTCTGTATTCTTACGTAATATAAAGTCATACTTGCCTAAACATAACAAGGATCAATTAGCAGCTTCTTTGCCCATGTCAGCCAATAATTTACCACAAAATCTTCTTTTAGCTCCTTCCTCTGTATTCCTTGAAAAATAGATTTTGGAATTGCCTGGAGTTTTCCCTTCTGCTACCACAAGGGGGTTTGTTTTTTCACACACTCATTCTGGATGGAAAATGGTTATCCAGACTGTACATGTAGACAGTCACATATGCTCATGCACACACACCAATATCCTCTCCCCCCATTACAGACATTCACCAAACACCCAAATTAACCCACTAAAATGAATTGGCTTTGAGAACCCCACACTAGTTTGTAAATAACAAAGACTAGTAGGCAAAACAAGCGATGTCAATCTTTGCCACCTCATCCTAGATTTGCTTCTCTGTATGCATGGACATTCACATTGAAATGCTAATTCATTTGTTGGGGGTCTAACTGGAGAAAAGAAAGAAACTCAGTACAGGTTCTCCATTAACAGAGACAGATGTTCTCCTGCTCTGTTGGCAGAATCCTTTCTTTTCACCAAAGTGATGCAGCATGTCAAAGAAAAAAAAAAAAAAGCATGTGCATCAATGAAATATGTAGCTCTGTCAAGTGAGGAGATAAATATCACAGTGTAATCAGTGCCTCTATAGTTGTTTTTTTTGGTTTTGGTGGATGAATAGGTAATTACTTCTTGCTAAATATGCCTAAGAGTGAAATGCAGCCTCCAGAGCACTGGGAGCCAGAGCCTGTCAATTCCAAATGTAGACATCTTGTAAATTCTCTTTGTGCCTCAGACCCACACAGTCACTAATGATGGGTTCTGTCATTCAAACCTATTTTTTAAATTTCTAGTTTTATTTCTGCAGGAAACTTCAGCCTGGGATAGAAGAAATTACTTCAGTGTGCATTTGATGGAAAAGTACACACAAAGCCTATGAAACATTAAACAAGGCAGACAATAAATTCTGTCCCCTAAACAAAAACAGCAGTGCTAATGTTCTGTCAATGTTCTACCTCACGGTGTATTACTCTAGCCTGTCCTCTTCTCACTCTGTAACTAAACTCCAGTCATTGTGATTGATAATGCCTCTGTTCTGAATCAAACAGCTGTTTGTTCCTCCCCCCTTCCCTGTACCTTTTAATTCTTTAGGGAAGGTCCAATGATATTTAAAGGCATTTTGTGGGAAAAAAAAAATTGAAAGTTGGCAACAGTTCAAGACTGCATACTGACTATTTCTTTTAACCAGGCTCTGAAGCTCTGTCAGTGAACAAGCCAATATAAACCTAGCTTTCAGAGTAGTCCTTGCAGGTCTTCTGTTAATTACACAGACATTTCTTATACACTAAGATGCAACATTTGGAAGGAGATTGTATTCTCACTGGCAGGTAATCATTTAACAATTGATGTGTTAAATGTGATATATTTTTGACATGGAGAAAAAAGCAATACACAAATATACCACCACAAGAATATAAAAGCTAATAAAACAGAAAACAGTATTACAATGATCATGAGATATAAGATGCAATATGCCAGATGCAGATGGTGTGAATCCCATAAAAACATCACACCAATGATGTCCAGCAGTTTGTTCAATTTCTTTTGTGATTCAAAAAATTCCAGCAGGTATCATGGTTGATTGCAATAGTCACTTGTTTTTGTTACATAATAGCCTTTTCCTATCTATTTTTTCAGGTGTCCAGTTCTTCAATTTGAGAGTATGTTGTGTTCCATATTGGTCCTAAGGGTACAGGCCAAGTTGAAGTCCAGAATTCTACCAGCATTGATGTGAGATTTTTGATATGTGGACCTCACTGTCCAAGTTGCTGCAGACTTTACCAACTTTTGTGGGTTTACAATATAGAATACCAGACTTCTCAATGCAAGGGTTAGCATTGTCTGATACATGAAGCTTCCTATCTTTTCAGATGTTGTCAACATTGTCTCCAGTTATGGGAATACTTAGTATACTTTCTAGATAGTTACTTTCTGTATTATGCAGGTTGAATGACAGCTTTCACTTACATTGATCAGTTCCTAGTGGAGGAGAAAGAAGTTTTGGATTGTATCCAAGCCTCAGTAATGACTAGTTTCATTCTCACAGTTTTCCTTATTCCTTTCTCTTGAAAGTCCAGCAAAGTGACTCTGTGCTTTTTGAGTGATAGGTGTTGAATCCTCTCCTGATTTCCTGAATACCACACTAAGATATTTAAAGTATACTGCTGGTGTTGTTCAGCGTATGCATCTTATTCATTAAGAACATTAACTATATCACTTTTCCTGGGAACAGCTGCAGCGAGTAGTTCAGGGACACTGTTCAAGGCTCTGTAATCTACTGGCAGTCGTCATGTGCCATGAGATTTTTTTTACTGGCAGCTACACAGGGAGAATGAGACTTGATAACAATTCCCCACTCCTTAAGTTCTTTTATCAATTATGATAACATTAACGTATCAGTTCTTCTATCAACATCAGTTCAAAATCATATCAATTCAGTTATCTAATTCTTTCATCAATTCACAGGATGAATAGCATTAGAAGGTAACTTGTAATGTGAAATGTCAACTAGATTGCTGTGGGATAAAGGAGCAGCTGTTTGCAACAGATTGACAGCCAGGGATGTATTTGCATAAAGCAAACTGTGAGCCAAAGGGTGTGGTGCACCTTTTCCCACTTTCCCATGAGACACCTGTGACTGTCCTTGAATACATGCTAGCTAAAATCTGAGCAGGACAAGAGTGAACACAGTCCAGGAACCTAACTGCCTAAAGGTTAGCTTTTAAATCTGCAACAGCAGGTTTACTTTTCTTCAGTTTGATGTTCCACTCAGCCTGGCTACACTCTTCTACCGTTACTTGGTAGCTATGACAAATATGCAACTTCACATTGGGTTTAAATATTAGCCACCATGTCTAATAGTAATTTGAAAAACTGGCCCATATTTCTGCTACTGCTTGTTCAGAAACAGAGGGATGCAGGCATGGTGTTTTACAGTGTAGGATAAAGCTGCATTATCTACTACAAACAATGTCATATTCTCCACTGTAACATGGAAGAGCTTCATAACATCCCTCTTTGATGGGCATTTTAATATATCTAAAGACTAGAGCATAAGAAATTTAGAATGACTGAAGNCCCCCATCAGGATCAGAGCCTGGAGTGTGAATCTTCCTGCAGCTGAAGTAAAAACCCTTAACATCCTCCCCTAGATCTGGTAGCCTGTAGTAAACATCAGCCATGAGGTTTCCCTTGTTGGCTTGACTCCAGTTCTTACCTATAGATTTTTACCCATTTTACATGTTNGACAGCCAGGGATGTATTTGCATAAAGCAAACTGTGAGCCAAAGGGTGTGGTGCACCTTTTCCCACTTTCCCATGAGACACCTGTGACTGTCCTTGAATACATGCTAGCTAAAATCTGAGCAGGACAAGAGTGAACACAGTCCAGGAACCTAACTGCCTAAAGGTTAGCTTTTAAATCTGCAACAGCAGGTTTACTTTTCTTCAGTTTGATGTTCCACTCAGCCTGGCTACACTCTTCTACCGTTACTTGGTAGCTATGACAAATATGCAACTTCACATTGGGTTTAAATATTAGCCACCATGTCTAATAGTAATTTGAAAAACTGGCCCATATTTCTGCTACTGCTTGTTCAGAAACAGAGGGATGCAGGCATGGTGTTTTACAGTGTAGGATAAAGCTGCATTATCTACTACAAACAATGTCATATTCTCCACTGTAACATGGAAGAGCTTCATAACATCCCTCTTTGATGGGCATTTTAATATATCTAAAGACTAGAGCATAAGAAATTTAGAATGACTGAAGCTGTCTTACCTGGGTTTCTTGTGGAAAACCTGTGCCACCACAGGGAAAATATCTTGAAATCTACATAGAGCCTGACTATCAGGCTTAATCCAGAGCAGCTACTGAAAGGATGAGAAACATGCTTCCACTGATAAAGTAAAAAGCATGATGAAACCACCTGTCCTTTTGCCTGCACTGTCCCTTCCACATTGTATTTCTCATACTCATTTGAACCACATATATTTTTTCCATACAAATCAAAACTTACTGGAGAAGAGTTACTCTAAACCAAAAAAGGGTTAATTGGTCTCCTTTTCTGACCACATACCTGCAGAAGTCCTTATTATTCTTATTATTGTGGTAAAGTTTCTCCTCTGGTTGGGCTGTCACCTGGATTAAGACCCCAATGCAGTCCAGGAGTGTCCTGGCCTGCTTACCCCGGCCCCCTAGCCTGATGGGGGGCTTCAACTGCTCTGACATCTGCTGGGAGAGCAGCTTGCTGTGCTGCTCTCCCNCATGGGCACTTCACCTGGGTTACAGATTGTCTCCTCCCTTCAGATGTATACTCCCCAATGTCTTTGAGGCATTCCACAGGTCAGTTATCATATCAATTTTCAAGGTCCAGTTTTTTCAATCCTGCCAGCCTTACTTGCAGTAATTTTCTTTTTATAATCATCAGGGACTTCAGCAGCATCAACAGAAAAAAAAACAGAGATAATGAAGGATTCATGGTAAAAATCATCCCACTGCAAAGTCTTAAACACCACTTCAGAGGCCATCAACTTCTAAGAGATGCCCCGGGCACAGTGGATGTTTAACTTTTTCAATTTTTACTGAAACAATATATCTAATCCCATGGTTTTCAACATTGTATCACAGTAAGAACCCTGAAATTCATACAAGTAACTGGTTCTTCCAGACCATTGCGAGAGGTATGGAAACCTAGACTTCAATTTTGTACTGTTTTTTAGTCAGCATCTCAAGTTTGCAAACTTTAAAACAAAAATCACAACAAAGGAGAAAAAAAAGCTTTTTTATAACTTTTCCCTGGATCTACCTGATATAAACTACCAAGGAGTGTAATTCTGGATAGCCAGCAGTATGTTTCCATTTAAAAAAATGAGTTAACAGCTGTTTTAAACCTTAGACAAAATCTTGTCTTTAAGCACCTGAAGACCCTAAGCAGATCTGAAGGCTTTTTGTACACTGCTATAAGCTTGCTTGTTTTCCAAACGTGACACTTACCCTAATAGGCTATTAGACTAAAGGTAGTATTTCTTATCATACTTGAGTAAAATGACTCTAGGAAAAAAAATTTATCTAGCTTTTGCAATGATGTTATCTTGAAAAGGCTTTATTTAAATTTAGAACTAAGAGGAAAATGAAACACCAAAGCTCCAGAAGCAAATGAAATGCAGTGCACTGCAACTGTCGGGTTATGTCTGCAAAACTCCCGCCCCAAATTGCACAGAAACAGCCTTCCTGAACTTCCAGACAGCCTGTAGTCTGGAGTGTGTGTTAGACTGACAGTCGAAGCAACTTCATACTGCAGAGATATCTTTTCTTTGCTTACCGGAAGGTAATCTACATAAAAAAAGATTAGAAAGATTGTCTTAGCTGAAGGACTGGTGCTATTTTCACACCTTTTCCTGTAGTGTATAATTAGCATTCAAATTTGCCATTTTTGAAAGGCTCACAAAAAAGGAAGTCTGTGCCACAATGCACTTTTAGGTATCACCTTCAACATGGGAGTAGTTTAAAGCAACTTCCCCCCAGGAAGTGAATGAAAAATGAATCATCACAAAAGCAGTAGTGGCTCTGTTCATCACTTTCTGCCAGCTGTGAACTGCCAAGAGCTTCATGCAGACTGCATGTGCGTGCCAGAGAGCAGCAATTTTGAAAGAACTGTAGACACCTCAGAAAGATGAAATGTACGGAAAGTACACAACCCTCATGTTTCACAGAATCAGGAGAGAGGAGCTGTTGAAGTTGATTCTGATTTCAGGTCTGGAGACCTGAAACATTCCATGAAGCTTATGCAAACAAATCAAGAAAGGTTTTGAATGACCTTAAAAAATTGCTGGGACACAAGAATCACTTCAATAGTCTACTACAAATCCCAGAGTTATTAACTCTCTGGGGAGTCATGGTCACCTGCTCCCACACTGGATGAAAACCTCAACCAAATGACATGGAGTGAGAGAAAAGACTGGCACAGTGGGGCAATCCTGGCAAATGCAGGATTTGTGGAAACATTTCCTACTCACAGTATGGCACAGGAGAAGGCAGCACTGCTGTGATGTGCAAAATGAAACGAATTCTCTGTCTGCACATTTAGATCTTAGAGAATTACTGTTGTTCCACCAAGAACAGCAAGTGCACCCCTCTAGCCAGTAATTTAGCTGTGAATTTTCTTTGTTAATGCATGTGTCATTTTTTCCACTATTCCACTCTTCCTGAGAACCAAACCCGCTGGGCTCGCTCCGCACACGCAGCTGTTTCTCCGCATCGCAGAGGCGCATGGACGCACGCACAGAGGCATTTCCCTCACTTCCAGAGAAACTCTTAGCTGTGTTCCCGGTGTCTTCTCACGCCAAGGGATTTGAACGGCTAGAATGCTGCTCGTCTGACAACGAAACCGGCGTCACCGTGACAGCTTAAGGACATCCCTGTCCTTAACCTATCCCTTTACCGACATCCTTGACTTTTTTGCATATACCAGCAGACGCGGTGTGTCCCTGTGAGTGATCGGTACTCACCGCCCCTCGCTGACGCCTGGATGGGGCGGTCCCCGCTCCCTACACGTGCCTGTGGGGGCCGGCTCGCCCGTCGATCGCGACCTTTGCCCCCGGCCCCAGGGCCGTCGCCCCCGTCCCCGGAGCGCCGTGCCGACTCGGGGGGCGTGGAGCCGGACAGCGAGGGCGAAGGCCCGCGGCGGCGCCCCTGCCCGCGGAGACGGAACGCGGGACAGGGCGAGCATGGTTCCGGGCTCTGCGCGCAAGGGTTGCTCGGGGAGGGCTGCGGCCCACGGGGGGTCGCGGCACGGACCCCGCTCCCGCTGTCCCGAGGGGGCACCGCCGCAGTGCGGGGCGGCCGCGCCTGTGCGCGCCCCGCGGATCGTCACGCCCTGCGGCAGCGCTGCTGCGGGCGGCGAGAGGCCTTGGGGAGGCGCCGGACTGCCGGCGGGCCGCTGGGGCTAGAGGCTGGGAGGGAAGGAGGGAGGCAGCGAGGGAGGAAGCAGGCGGGGAGACTTCCTCCTCCTCCTCGGCGGCAGCAGTAAGCAGCTGCGCCGCTGGAGCGGCCGGCACGGCTGGGCACCGGCCCCCCCGCCCGGCCGTGGGCTGCGCCCCGGCCGGAGGCTCCCCGGGCCGCCCATGCCACCCACGCGTCCCCGCTGGCGCTGACCGCTCCGCCGTCCCCGCGGTGGGGCTGCTCCTGCGGNGCCAGGGCCGGGGCAGCCCCGCCGGGCACGGCGCACCCCGCGGCGCCCCGGGCGCCAGAGCCCCGCCACCAGGTGAGCGGGAGAGGGGCCCCGGGGGACTGGGAGCGGGTCCGGGCGTCCCACCCCCGGCTGGCAGCGCAGCCGGCCCGCAGGGCCGCCGAGTTGCCCTCCGCAGCGCCCGGGGTCCGTCCCCGGGTGGGGGCCACAAGCGGGACGGGACGGGAGGGAGGGCAAACTCCCGCTGCTCTGAGCACGGCGAGGCGAATCGCGGCGGCGGCGGG
>VXAX01001633.1:112509-127781 GCA_013399835.1 Leptocoma aspasia
GCCATGTGTCGCTCGGCCAGCAGCGGAGTGCTCGGGGCCGCCTTTGAGCCGGTGCCCGGCGCGGCGACGGCTCTTTCCCCGACGGTCGGTCGGGATGCGGCGGTGCCAAGCGCTGGTGCTCGGGCGGGCGCCTCCGGCTGTCGCGCTGCTGCCGCCGGCGCTTCTCAGCCCCGCGTCCCTGCCCGCCGGTGCAGCCGCAGGGGTTTCGCTGTGCGGGGCACCGTGTGCGCTCGCCCTCTCGCCTGCGTCTTATCACACTTGGATGTGCCCTGGGCAGCGCCGGGGCCTCGGCGGCTCTGCCGCCCTGCCTCCCTTGCGCAGCGGCCGCCGGCCTTCTGCAGCCTGCCGGCTGCGCCCCACTCCTGGAAGGATTTTTGTGTGTATGAGTGTGTGTGAGAGAGAGAGAGGGAGGGAGGGAGGGAGGGGGCGATGTGTCCGTGTCCGTATCCGTGCCCGGAGCCAGGCTCCGCCCCTCGCAGCCGGCTGCCGGTAACTGCGGGAATTCACGGAGCACAGTGACCGGTCATATCGAGTTCTTGCGTGGTGCTCCAAAATGCTGATTGCAAGTCAGGCTTTTGCCTTGTGAGACCCCCGTTGAGTGTCTTCGGGGCTCTCATCGTCAGTTCCACAGACGTGTTTTTGGATTTCCTCTTAGAAACCGCTCCACAGCAGGGTCCCTCTGAGGAGCTGGTTTTGGACATGTGGTTCGTTCATCCTGAAGCTTCGATGTTTTCGGGACTGTGGTCCCGACATATGGGTTGATGTGCTTGTTTATAGTCAAACACAAGAGCCGCTTCCAAGGCTGTGCTGGAGTTTCCCACATGCTTATATTTAAACGCGTGTCTGTGTGGTTTTGGGATCAGGGCCTTAGATGTTTTCCTAAGCTGTTCTTTGTGAATGGCAGCCAGAATTAAGTTGTTTATGCGTATATGGAGTTACTAATTAGGAAGTGGTATGGGAGAAGGTCAGAAAACAAGACGTTGTTCTTTGGGCCTGGAGGGTGAAGAAATGAGGTGTCTAATTAAGTCTTTTCTTGGAATGTATTTTTAGTGGTGCTTATGTCTTGGGCACTTAGATGGGTGATTTACCGGAGTCTGTGGTATGGGTATTTATACTGATGGAAATCTTGCTCTGAAATGAAGTAGGTTTTATAGGCAAGCTCCTCTTGAAATTCGTGATTGACAGCATCGTAAAGGATTACAATGCAGAAAGTTGAGGGAGAACTTGAATTTTTACCTTTGCATTGTATTATATAGTTCAAAAGCAGCTTTTGCTATGTCCTGAGACCACACAGTACATGGGACAGATTAGTGTCTCCGAGGCCTTCCAAATAAAATATATTAGGAGAGAAATATTTTTCCAGTATACGTTATTTGGGAATGGAGTTTTTGTCTGATGCAAGTCTGTTTCAACTTCTTGTTTTAAAATTGCATGGACATTCCTGGTGTAGATGAAAACCTTATCTTAAAGCTTGAGCTCAAAACCTCTCCTAATCTTCCTAAGCTCTTAGCAATCCTATAGACAAATTGACCTAGTATGCTACTGTTGGGAGATAAAAGCTTTTGTATTTTCTGTGATTTGGAAAGTCACGGTGGAGAAAGGAATTATAACCTTTACCATATAATAAATTCATCACAGGCCTAGTGTACAAAGACCTTAATGTTGGATTAAAGAATACTGGACTTTTTATTCTCCAGAAAGGGGCTTTTTTGGCATTTGTTATGAAGTTTTGGTATTCACTACCCCAGTTTCTGTGTTTAAAAGCCCTTAAAAGACCTATGTTTAATGGCAATTGCAATAGCCTGAACAATTTTCCTCAAAAGAGTTCTTGCAGACAATCCAATCAAAAGGTTAAGTTTTACTGTATACTTAAGTCACTGTAGCAGGTGAATGCTTGTTGCTAGTCATTGTCTAAAAAATACATAAAACATTTTCAGATAGCATGATATGTGATTCATCTTCTAATTTTGAAATAGTGTCATAATTTACAGATAAATCTAGATTTCTAGATTCGGCATGAGGAGTGTTTGTTTCTTTGCTTGCTTTTCTCCAAAGGGAAGACTCTTCCTGAAGGTCTATCTTTTTCAGTCAAATATTTGTCACCAGAGAGAAAAATGATGAGCTAAACTCAGGCATCAGGGCCAAACTTGGATTGTTTTGCTGAGCATCCTCTTCGTTGTACTCTTGATCCTAATATATTGACTTTTGATAGAAACCTGTATTGTGATCTAATCTTCAAACGTTGAGGAGCAGTGAAATTGCTGTACTTTACATGCAAGGTTAAGAGAATGTTTGCTATGTCTTTTCTCCCAGCAGAAAAATGTTCACTGATAGTTAGGTCTCTTTTGGTGTTGTTTCTTTTGTGTTTTTTTCCAGTATGTGTCAACAGACTGGAACGTCTCCATTCATGGCTTCAAATGTGAAAGGATATTGGACTACAAATGCTGATGATTCTTTACTTAATTTAGAAAATTGATCCTGATCCTAAAAGGCATTTCACTGTCCATAAAGTATTTTGCTTCCACTGGGGTACTTGCATCTCCTTGGTGAAAAAGAGTTACTCACCTAGAGGAAAGGCTGTCAGCTAGGAAAAGTGTGTCTGTAATGGAAATTCTTAGGGTAGTGGGGTTTTTTGGTTGTTGTTGTTGCTTTCTTGTTGTTTTCTTGCTTGTTTTTTTTTTTTGGTTTTTTGGGTTTTTTTAGGTCTGTATTGACATTCTCAGGTTTTGCAACACCTGGAAAGGAAAGATGGCTTTTGAAAGTTCTGCTGTATTTAGGACATGGTGTTATGTCCATAACTGGCGAAAACAGCTTTTCTCTTAAAAATTTTTATTACTCTTTGGATGTCATCTGATGAACTTTGCTAAGTCTACTGCTTTTTGTCCTTCTGTTGCTAAGTCTTTAGTTAGTTTAGTTGTTTTTTAACGTGGACACGAGGTTAAGTCCTATATTAAGAGAGGTAGTGGAAGGTGCTTATTTTGGCAGATAACTGTGAATTTGGTCCTTCTTTCAGTATGGAGAAGCTGAAACTTCTGCTGAAGGATTAGTGCCAGATTTCAAGCCTAGATGATTATAGAATGTGAGGAGATTATTGAATGTGAGGAGTATAGAATTGTGAAGATTATATTAGGTGTCAGTTAAGTGCAGTAGAAAGCTGAATTATTAGTGATTCTGCTTAATTCTGTATATGCTGAGCAGTTGTAGTAGAATTGTACGTTCATATTGACACATACAAACTTTTGTGCTTTTAGCAGTTGTGCATAGTTATACCATCTCTGTGTGGTATTTGTGGTTTTGTTCTTGAGCTGGAGAGCAGTTAATGTGGCTTTACAGTGAGGGTCATATTTAATTCTGGCATGTCTGGTGATAGACGCTAGTTTTTTTTATTTATGACATGGTGATGCCTTCCACAGCTTTATAACCATATAAAATAAAGTGAGATGGAAAGATAGCTTCTTGGTGGGAACAAGTGAAGCTTGTTCAGTATCTGGAGACTTTTCAAGAGTTGCAATTGATTTTGATAAAGAAATAACTAACAAACAACGCCCCCCCCACCAAAACCAGAAACTACCACTGGAGCATCTCCATTTTAATTTGGTCAAAGTGTGATGTAAAGAAATGGCTTGACGGTACTTCTTGGTTAGAATTACCACAATATTGTAAATCTGTTACTTTGCATGTTTGAACATATTCTGGTTTGGACATGAGATTGCAATTACCTTTAGCATAGGAGAATTATTTATTATAATGTTGGTATGTTAGTTTTGCTACTTTTGAATTATAAAGGAAGATAGGAGGCTATGTTTTTTACATAAATTAGTTGTACTTTGAATAGATTATAGTAATTACAGATTTAATATTAACAGACATATAATAAATGTTTGTTTAAAGAAGTTAAACAAACAAACCAGTTTAAAGAATAAGAGATATGAGTTGCATATTTATTGGATTTATTTGGGAAATAAATGCAAATGTACTTCCTTAACAATTATTTTCAGATAAGGTGCATGCATTTTAAGCCATGCTCTGTGACTATCACTTTTATATTTTTATTTCACTTTTAGCTTGTAGTATTTACAGGAACTGGAAATTATGATATTATGGCCTGAAATTGTTCTTTGGAGGTGTGCCTTTTAGGTGCCAGCATCAAGGCAGCTCAAGTGGATGCCAGCAAATGTTAATATACTGCCACCCCCTCAACATAAGTATTTAAGGATAGTGTGAGACCGTAACAAATATTTTTTAAAGAAAATATAGAATATAAAATTAATATACAGTTCTTTTGATTGTAGTTCACAGAGTATGAACAATTTGATCCTTGTCTAATCTGGCATATTTTAGATGTCAAATATGCAAAATTGTGGAAATTAAAAATTCAGAATATTCTCTAAAGTACAAATTGCAGTTTAATAATAGCAAGAAGACCAGAGATATGTCTTTAATTTGGAAATGCATGCTCTGCTTTGCAACATCTGCTTATGAAATAATCTAAATTATCCTTTTGGCCTAAGTCATCAAAATATTGAGCTTGAGAAATATATTTGCCTTGTCACAGAAAGGTTAAAATGAGACACTGCTTTAAAGAATATTAATAAGCAAGATTGAGAACTCTCTAAATTCTTGGAAAAGCTGTGTTCAATTAAAAAATAATGGTGGGGTTCGGAGTTTTTTATTTGCCCTTTTATGTTTAGTTTTGATGCTTATACAGCCCTTTTTTCACCCACAAATTATCTTGGGAAAATTAAATCCACATGCAGACAGAATCTTTTTAACCAATGTTTTATCTTTTTTTTTTTTTTCCCTGAGAAAGATAGCCTTTAAATCTTTTTCAGCCAATAGCTTTGCAACTTTTTTGTTAGTTCTTGCACCTTAGGTATTTTAAATGGTCTCATATGGCATCTGCTTCATATTAGAAGTCCAAATGGAGATGTGTCATCTAAACATAAAAGTTGTCACTGTTAATGTGATGCAAGATGTGGATGGGTTAACAGAAAGGTATGGCACCAGAATAAGAGAAAATGTTACAAATTTTTCAGTACCCTGGTTTTGGCTGGAATGGAGTTAATTTTCTTCCTGGCAGATGCTCTGAGCATCAGTCAGTGTGTGGTGACTGATAGTATTGTGCATCACTTGTTTCTCTTGGTTTTTTCCCCTGGGTCACCCCTTCCCCCCACCCCCTCATCTCCCTATTAATTATAATACTATATCATTAATGTTGTTTTAGAATTTTACTTTATTTCCATTACTAAAGTGTTCTTATCTCAGTACATGGGTTTTACCTTTCCTGATTCTCACTCACATCCCACTGGCAAAGGGGGAGAGTGATGGAGAGCTGCTGCTGGTACTTATCAGGGTTAAATCATGTCACACTGAGAGCTCCCTTTACATGAATATTTTAATAAGACAGTGCTGCTTTTCCCCACCTTTGTTTTACTGGGTTTTGTTTGTTTTGTTATGTTATACCTTTTTTAGTGCCTTTTTTTCTCTTAACACCTTCTGGTTGCATTCTTCTATGCTTGTTCTAAACCTCTTTTTTTCTTGTTTGTGTATGTGAAGTACAGTAAATGCTTGGTTGTTAGAATTCCTTGCATAAAGAAAAGATCCTCCATTCTTGATAGGAAAAAATTCTCTTATTCTTGATGACTTAAAATAAAACTTCCTTCAGGAAGTTGCTTAATGTGTAATGTAGGGCAAAGAATGCATACTTCATTTAAGGAAAGATGCAGGAAGTTTTTTAAATAGTAAGTCATAGGTATTTTCGCAATTATTTTAAGCAAGTATGATATACAGTGTTTTCTGAGCTTCTGAAATGCACACACCTGCTCCAAATGTTCATTCTAAAACCACTCTTTTTAAAATTTTCTCAATGGAGAGCCTGGCATCCCAGCTCTAAGCTCCTGAGTTGCTGTTCCCGTTATCCCTGGCACTGTGTTTAGGTTGAGTCTCTGCATCATCCCTCTCATGCAAGCCCTTTGCCACCAGGATGTATGAAAAAGTAACATCTGTTACCGGTCTCATGGTGGGAAAGTGTGTCAAGATGTTTCTATAATGTCTTTCATAATGACTGGGGTTCTGCATCCAGACAAACAGTCTGTGTTGCTTGCTGCATTGTCTGGCAGCTGGTGTGGTTTTCTTGACCATGGGCTGTTATAATAACCAGCCTTCAATGCAATATTATAATATTTCAAAGTTCACATCTCTAAGCATTTGGGCTTGGTCACCAGCTTCTAGGACAACCCAAAATGGTAAATTAAAATATTAAAAGAAATGTATTCTAGCATTTCAATTACAAAAACCAAAGCAAACCAAACACCCTCCAAACAACAAGAAAAAAATTTCCAGCAAAATAACCACTTGAAAAACTTAGTTAAGTCTTTAACAGAATTTCTGTTCTTCTGTGTAAGGTACACAACTGTAGCACAAGGGTGTGCAGCCAGTATCAGTAAAGAATATTGCTTAAACTGTTAGAGAGTGTTTATGATTGTTTCTGATATCCTTTATGAATAGTGGAATTGCATTTCTTCCTGTAATACAACCAATCTCTACTTCCAAACAAATGTTATTTGTGCTTGTGCACATTTTTCTGGAAGGAGCGTACTAGGAAGGTAGGGATGTTAGAAATTTTCTCCTGTGGAGGAGTAAAGTATGAATTCTGTGAATCTTATTAAAATACTTCATAATTTGCATCCCTGGAAAATTCCCTGTTGGGAAGACTCTCCTTAAATAGTCTAAAAATGGCTAAAAACCGTGCACTGTATTTGTTTGTGTGACTTCTAGTTGTGTAAGAGCCTGAGGAATGGCTATTAAACCATGAAGTGTGGCTAGAGACATTAGCTGTGTGCATAGAACAGCTGGGTCTGTCGGGGAATACTTGGAACAGCTCCTGTGCTGTATGATTGAACCTGCACCAGGGAACAGCAACATACAGTGTGGAAACTTCTGCTGCCTGTTTTTTCAGCACAGCTGAAAGTTATCTCCTCTTTATCTTTTGCTGCTTGGCACCTAAACTATATTCAGGTTCCAGAGCGAAAATATTAGAGATTGATGTTTACTCTCTGCTTGGCTTCTTCCTCTCTGAAGTTTTGGCTTTTAGGCATATGGATACTTCTGCTTTCATTAAGAATGTGTGCAAATGTTTATGGGATCTGGATTGTGGTGGATTTTTTTCCTCCCTACCTACCAGTCAACATTTTAAAGTGATTTTTTGAATCTCCATTAAAAACGTGTTTATCTGCTTTTTTTAGTGTGTGCAGGCTTTCTGTATATATCTTTTCCATGGCATCACTTTTTTCCTGTTTATAAGTTGAAATGGCCCAAAGCCAAGCAGAGTAAGCAGTAGTTTTTGGAAAGAATTATCATGCAGATTTAGTAGTAGGATATTGAGCCTTTTGGCACAGAAACCCTGTGAGTCTGTAATCATTGTGGTTTGTGTGTGTTTTTGAGCAAGTTTACATAAAGTGTTTATGATATGATCTGAAAATTGCTTTTGCAGCTTATTTTGGAGGTTGGGTACAGGTTAGACTTCTGAGCTGTTTCAGAAATGCATTTTGATTTTTGGAGGCTTGGAAGTGAAAGCTTTTAGTCACCAGTGTGACAAGCGTCTTCAAACTTAAGAAATATGTGATTATGCTTGTAAAGATCAGCAAAGTGAGGTACATACTGCAGGGACATATTTCAAGAAAGTGAGAGTCAAGATGCATTTGATGTTGTTTGTCATAAGGGCCTGTTGAGTTGGTGGAAAAGTGAATGAGATAGAAAAATACTCTTTATTAAAACTTAATTTAATTTTTATAACACTGTCAGTCTCTTGTGACCATAGGGTATTGATTCTGCTTTTATGCAGTGAGATACCAAAAAATATTACTAATGAAGAATTTGGTCACTGAGGAAAAATAACTTAAAGGATTTGTTGCATTCTGGCAGCTTTTTATTTGATGAGGCATTCTAAACATGAAGGTTTAGGGAAAAGCTATGAAAGTGGTAAATATTGTAAAAATTATTCAGTAGTGACTAGGATTGTGTTGCCTTACAAATCTGGAAAAAAACCCAATTATGGAGCAACATGTCTCTCTGGTGGAATAGTGACCGTCAGCTGTCTCACTGATTACATTATATGGTGAGGACCAGTCAGTATGTTGGGGTGCAGGTGTGCTATTCAGAGGGACCTTGACAGCCTGGAGAATTGGGGACCTTATGACATTCAGCAAAGGCTGAGGCTTGCCCTGGGGCAGAAGAGTTGTGTGCCACCAGGGGTTGAGTGGGTGGGTGGCAGCTCCTGACGTAGTGCAGCTCACTCACTCAAGGGCAGCAAGCTTATGTAGGGGCTGGAGCATGGGACCTGTGAGGAGAGGTAGAGGACACTAGGATTGCACAGCATGGTTGAAGAGATGGCCCAGGGGGGGTCCCAACTGAGAGATCCCCATGGCCTCTGCTCTCCTCTCATGGCAGATGAAGAAAAGATAGTGCCAGACTTTTGCATGCTGGTAAGGCGAGTCACTGGGAATAGAGCTCAAGCTGAAATACCTAAGTATGTGGCAGATATTTTTTGGAAGAATCTTTCTTCACTCTGAAGCAGAGAACTGTGGACATTATGGACCTTACAACTTTGGGGAGATTCAGAGCTTTGCCAGACAAGGCACTGCTCTAAATTGGCCTGGTTTGAGCAGGGGGATTGAATATCGGACATCCACCAGTCTCCTACAGCCTGAAAAACTTTCTATTGCTGTGTAGTGAGCATGTTACCTTTAGCCTGGGGATGCCTGCTTCAGGCATTGCAAATAGAGAAGGAACTGCAATTTGGGACTGGTTTAATTGCACTGGTCAGAAGTGATGGTGAGGATTCAGTTTGCTTTGGCATAGAAGTGTCACCTCAGTCTGCTGAGACTGCTTTTTTTTCAGCCTTGATTTTTTCACATGCTTCCTCCCCACACACCCAAAAGTACCTTTTGTGATGGGTATTTAATGTATAAAGGCTTCTGGGTAAAGCATGAATGGCTCTTTATTTAAAGCAGAGCTACGCTTCTGTCTCTCAGCCCTTCTTCCTAACTTGCTGGTTTATGTACAGTCTGTTTTCATCTGACAGACAAAAGTATGCACTTCAATTTTTATTTTTCAGTCCTAGAAGCATAGGGGATGTTGGGTCCTGTCTTTTCTGTCATACTTAGTACACTCTCAGAAAGTGCCAGATAAATTAATTGAGAGACATGTTCAGCAACGAGAGGGATTTTTTCCAAGCTTGGAGTATAAAGTATAAAATATAAAAGTATAAAATATAAAGTATAAAGTATAAAATAAAAGTATATTCAGTGAGGTATTCTTATCCTTTTTTCTTAGTCTTTACCAAACCAGTGTTTGTAATATGATGACTCTACTAGTGTATACATTTTCTATAGTATTTTTAAGGGAGAATGGTACAATCAAGAATTCAGTCAATAATACAAAATATGAACACAGCAAAAAGTAGGAAAAGAGTGAAAAATGTGGTATACGACCTCCTCAGGCTGCCGTCCCATGTGAAAGTGAAATTGGCATTCTTAAGGAAAGCTGTCATACTTGTTCGCTTGGTCCTGTTTCTCTGTAAATAGCTTCAAACTTGAGGGAAGCTTTTTGGTTTTTTAAAAAGACTTCTAGTAAATCACTGGTTAAGTACCAGATAAATTAGTCTGCTCTCTCAAGCAAACAGATTGAAGGGATCTGATGCTGTTTTTTCTGACTTATTGATCTGTGGGCACAGGTAGTTGTTGGGTGGTTAAACAGTATTTTGCTTCCAAACAGTTGGGTCTCTCTGACAAGGACACAGGAAATAAATGAGGATCTTGAGGGCCAAGGAAACCAAAGGCATTGCAGAGAATGGGAATTCTAAGGATTTGGAGGCAAACTGTGTTACTGCAGGGGAAAGCATAAAAATACATAACAAAATTCCATGAAGGCAGATTTTCATTACTTCTGATGTTCATGTAACAACTGATTTCTTTTGAGGATCACTCTTAAAACATCTGTGCCATAAAAGAGAATTTTCAAAGCAAGTGAGTTGCCCATATTGTTTACTGTGAATTAACTGAAGCATCATCTGTATTTGTTTATCATCATCTCTTGTTTATGGGCTGCGTGGAGGCTGTGTGGCAGGGTGGGTAGTGAAGCAAAATGAGGATGCCAGAGTGTTCTGGAGTTACTGAGTCTTCAGCTAGGTTGGGGCAATAGTGGTTTTAAAGCATTTAAAAACAAAGAGTAGTGCCATTTGTTTAATTTATTATTCTGTAGCATTACATTTCTGCGTTATGCCAAGTTTTTGTTTCCTATCAGGTATTTTTTGCATGCTGCATTTCTGTTTGTGACTGATGTCATAGAGAGGTAACTGTTTCTAGTAACTTAGTTCTTCTGCACCTCTGTGTTTCTCCATTTTCTGCTGGTTTAGCCCCTTGGGGTTTTTTGGTTTCAAGTAGCAAGAGAGGTAAAGAACTAGTCTAATAGTTTGGATTAGAAAGCAAGACATAGGAGATCATTCTACCACTGTACAACGGTGTAAGAGAGCTTCATTTTCAAGGCACCATATCTAGCCTTTTACGTCACTATGGATTTTAAAAATAGGGTTGATTGTCCAGAAAAGAGATACCTGAATGATTCCCACCTGGAGTGGTTTTAATTTTGATCTTCTAAAGACCTTAAATTTATGCAATTTGAAGAAGAAATGTTGTCTAAGGTTTATTGCATCTCTTTAAGAGGAAGGTCTAGCATAACCATGAAAGATCTTATGATCTCTGTAGAGAGCAGTAGGTGAGAATACTTTAATACTGCTTAGTACAGTTGGTATGACTGTTGCTGAATATGTGCATACTGACACGCTTTGATATTTATTATGCAGTATCTTTGGAGTTACTGCTTAGGGATTACCTGTGTTAGAAAGTTATGCTATGATAACTCAATCAGTATATCCAAAGGGACGAGGATGGTCTTCTCACACATAAAAGTGACTTTGAAATGCTTATTCTGGGAGAATTTGTCCTATTTTGAGAAACAGGGTAACTCATCAATATGACCATTTTGGTCTGATAACCCCATTGTTCTTGGATTGTAGACAAAGTGCATCTGGAGAATTGTGGCTTACAAATACACTTGTGTGTTCTCTTATGTAGACCACCAGCTTGTAGATGCTTGAAATTTCAAGTTCCTAACAGTTATGTGTGGTACTGAACAGAAATTTTCAGCCATGTTGGGATCCATGTGGTGCCTTTTTTGAGTGTGGGTGTCAGCTGCCTCTTCCTTGCAGTCAGTCCATGTGATGAATTTATGAGATGATCTCCTATAAAACATTTATGTTTTAAGCCTTCACCTTGCTTTGCCTAACTCTTGCTGCCTTGGGTTTGCCTCTCTTTGTGTTTAAAAATTTCCCCTCAGCTCATTTGAGGAGTCATGCTAGAACCTCCTGGATTGTTCTTATGGCTGTCCAGGCATTTTCCTTCCTTTTCCTACCTCCCAGGCTGATTAAGCTTGTCCTTTTCAAAGCTATTGGTGGAGGAACAAATTTCAAAGTGCCATAAAAAACCTTTGGTGGGCTGAATTGCACCTCTTGCACATTATTATGTTCAGCATTCTTGTGACCACTGAAGCTTTTTATGTTATCATTGGAACAGTGACATCAAAAGGGGAAAGCTATCACAAAGTCTTATGAGGGGGAAAACCAGGACATGTGGTTACCTGTTCTCCAGGGCTGCCCAGGGTGCTCAATGAAAATACAGCTAGCAGGCTGAGGATGAAGAATCCTGGGAGACACGTTTCTGGGATATGAAAGTGATTCTCAGCACAGGTAAACAAAATGCTGACTTGCTTCAACTGCTTGGATTCCTTGTGAGGGTTTTGTATGAACTGCAAAACTGGGCTCAGAACTTTCTGTTTATGGTGTTACCAAAAAAGACTTTTGCACCTGAAGCAAGCTGCTATTGTTACGAATGTGTTAGTTACTAAAGAAGGGGAAGTGGACTTTGGTTGCTGTATATATTAAAAAGAAATGTGGCAGTCTGATCTCTGGTTAAGGCTGAACTTGTGGAGTTTTGCTCTGGCTGTAGCATATTTTGTTTTGGAAAAACTTGGGCAGTGAGAGCTAAAATTCTAAATTTACTCACCCAAGCACTGCAGATGTTACTTTCCAGAAAGCATTGGGAAAGACAGCAGATAGAAGCAGGTTTTGAGGAGCAGATTTGCTCTATTGCGTTCAGAAGCGTAGACATAATTTTCACCATCAACCACAAATAGTCATGCTTCAACTTTGCAAATCAAGTATCAGGAATTAATGTCTGATCTACTGGTCTGTGTTGATTTCAGTCTTCATGCCTATGTTTAACAAGTCATGTGCTATTGTACTGGGAAATCTGTATTTGTAAAGAGAAGGGCAAGAGACATTCTTCCAGAAGTCCAGTGGCTGATCTTCTTTACTATAGAGAGGCTATTAGAAATCTTTGTTTTGCTTTAAAGATAACACAGAAGCTGTTGAAATTGAAAAGGGTAGTGTGCTGAAACAAAAAGTTGATGTATCTCAAGTCACGAGGTTGTTATTAATTCGAAGTCTCCTTTACATGTACATTTCTGTTGGCTGTTTTTCCAGTGACTACTATTTTTATTAATATACTGGTGATCTTAAAGAAGGCTTGAGAGGCCAAAACTGGTGATGAGATGACTGATGTTGAATCCAGGGTCTTAAGTTCTAATCTTTTTTCTTTTGACATGTGTACTTCGAGTTTGTTTGCTTCTACAAACAGCACATGCATGTGGAAATGCTCACAGACAGACACACAAACTTAGATACCTCATATATATAAACAATCATCTCTATCTCTTAAAAAGGTCTGCCATTTGACAGTGGCAGCACTCCTCTACTCCTGATTGCCTCCGTGCATTATGTAAGGTATGAAAAAAAGCTTTGCTGAAACTGGCTCTGTGGTTTCCTAGAATTATGTGTGTTGAATGCATTGTAAACTTACAGGGTTTTTTTGTGAAACTTGTCTACAGTATGCAGTGGTATAGCTAATGATTTGCTGTTGGGACTGGATGACCCAGCTACTTTGGAACTTCTCTTCCAGTTTTATACACTACTTACTGAGATCTTGTCTTCAGCTGGCATATACTTAAAAGAAAACTGGACTATATATGTATCTTTAAATCTATGTATATGCTTTTTGTGTAAGTGTGGGAGCCCTGTGTTCTGGACTGGAGAGGTATGCCTTCATTAAGAGCAACAGGGGTAGTTTGTTCAGTTGTATAAAAATACTGGTGATTACAATCCCCACCAAAATAAGTTAGTCTCTTAAAATGACCATATAGCCTGGATATAACTGCAGTAACTTGTCCTCCTTCTCAAAGTTTCCATGTCAAAAGGGTATTTTGGCTGCCAAGCTGCTAGACAAACAACTGAAAACTGCTGAGCTATGTGGATATGTCACAGGTATTGGCTGACGTGCATCTGTGTTGCTGCTTTTGCTTTCAGATGCTACCATGATAATCAGTTGGAGCACAAGGAGCTATGGTAGTAGGAGTGTTTGGGAGAGCTGGGTCTTGTTTACTTGAGAAAGGTAAGAGTGTGATGGGGTTGTGGGGATTCCTGATGGAACAGGGTGAGAATGGATAATAACTAGCCAGGCTCGATCACCCAGCAATGAGATACTTTACCTTACTAAGTCAAAGAGGATATCACAAGCTGAGAATTGGCAGCTACAGAGGAGGAAATACTAGATCCACTATTGCCTCTGTAGCATGTTACTGAATTAGGACACATGAAGCAAATTCCAGAGTATAGTTCATTTGTGCAGGACATATAAAATGAGACAATGTGGAAACTAAAGTAAAATTCAGTGGAGGAAGGAGGTTATGTTGTGATGAGATAACTTTGGCTGAACACAAGGTGCCACTCTAATCACTCACTTTCCTCATCTGGATGTTGAAGAAAAAGTATGACAGAAGGTTCAGCAAGTAGGGTCACAGGCAAACCAGACTTGGTTTGGAGAAATTTAATTAATTGCCAATGAAAAGTCAGAGAAGGATAATGAGAAATTAAAACAAACCTTAAAACATCTTTCCCCTACTCCTCCCTTCTTCCCAGGTTCAACTTCAGCTTCAGACTTCTCTTCCTGTGCTGTATGAGTGGCTCATGAAAATGGGGGATGGAGGCTATGGTCAGTTTATCACACTTGTCTCTGCTGCTCCTTCCTCCTCACGTTCTGTCCCTTCTACGGTGTGAACTTTTCTAGTCCCTCCCAACTTTTCTAGTCCTTCACATGGGCTGCAGTTCTTCATGAACTGCCCTAGTATGTCTTCCAGCATGGTCACAGCCTCCTTCAGGCACCTGCTCAGATGTGGAGTCCTCCGTGGGCTGCAGGTGATCTCTGCTGCACCGTGGACTTCAGTGGGCTGCAGGGGGATGGCCTGCCTCATCACAGTCTTCAGCACAGGCTGCAGAAGAATTTCTGCTCCAGTGCCCGGAGCAGAATTTTCACTGACCTTGAGGTCTGCTTCACTGCTGTTATGCAGCAGTTTTCCGCCTTCTTAAATCCCTCTTAGAGATGCAGTCACTGTCACCGATGGGCTTGGGCTTGGCCAGTAGTGGTTCTGTTTTGGAGCTGGCTGCACTGCCTCTTGTATGTAGAGGAAGGTTCTGACATCATCTGGCAGAGGTTATCCGTGTAGCCAGCCACCGAAACCTTGCCACACAAGACAGTCTGAAAAAAAATCTCTAATTATCCGCATAAGTACAGTGCAGACAAACATTGCCTGTATGTATGTGTTATCTGACCTTTGGCTACACAAAGATTTTGATGTCATGATTTTGTCACAGCTCCAAGACGGTTGCTTGAAGAAGGAAACACAATTTGTTTCCATAGGGTGTCCTGGAGCAAGATGAGTTGTATGACGAACCGGGTGAAAAAGCTAATGCAGGGAAGTAGAGTGAATTTAGCATGTTGTATTTTCTGGTTTGTGATTGCTTATGACTTAAACAGTTTGCTGCCTAGAAAAGTTCTACAGCTGAAAAGGGTAATGTAGTTGACCCTAAAGGCAGGTTTTTTTGGGTTTCACATCCTATAGCTTGCACTTAAAATTGAAAATTGACTGCATTGCAGCCAATATATTAAAAAATAAGTACAAACATGCAGAAGGATCTAGATAAAGGCTATGAATCCTACTAGATTACTCACTTGTCAGAAATAAAGATGCTCTTTGTACTTTTAAGTTTGCCGTTGGGGAGAGGTCTGGAATTATTAAAAAAATAAAATAATGAAATTCCAATT
>VXAX01001633.1:127817-171196 GCA_013399835.1 Leptocoma aspasia
GAAATGCTAAACCACAACCTTTTGATGTAGGTAGAGATTTGTGTATTGTGTCTTTTGCTTAGCTTTTCAGGGATTTCAGATTTTCAACTTTACCTTGGAGGCTTTTAGAAAATTATTGGGGTTTTGTGGTGGTGTTTTTTTGTTTTTTTTTTTGTGTTCGCCCCCCCCCTCCCACCCCACCTTTCTCATCAGAGAGAAAGCAATGCAGAGCTAACAAAGCTGCAGAAATAATCCAGCTATATAAATGGAATGGAAACAATAGTGTTCAGACTAATCTCTGATTTTCAGTAAAATCTACTTATGACTGACCTGCTGCTTTGCCATTTGATTGAAATTTCTGCACTTTTTCTGTTGTCTTTGTAAATCTGGTACCTAGTTTTTTGAGTGTGTTTTTGCAACAATCTTTTAGGTGGATTACGTCTGTCTAATACTCATCTTCTGGTAAAATGTCAGTGGCTATGATGTTCAGAGGAAACTTCAGAAAGCAGTCACATCCATCACAAGAACAGAGGGAGCTTCGATAACATTTTCATGTAAGGACAGAGGTCAGCAAGGCTGTTGACAGGAATAGAGAGTAATAAACTTCACTGAGCAGTGAAACCATGTTTCTGGAAGAGTGCATGGGTTTATGAGTAAGAGAAAAGGGAAATTACTTCTGTCCTCGTGCGTGTAAGGAAGCGCTCCTTTTCGAGTAGCACTTGGTTTGCATTCCAAGGAAATAGTGGTATTTGAAAGCATCGGTTTCTGTAGCTGACCCATCTTGTATTTTGTACTGTGGTGAAAATGTGCTAATTTCTAGCCTTTCCAAAGTGATCAAAGGCAT
The DNA here is from genome assembly GCA_013399835.1 of Leptocoma aspasia. Taxonomy (NCBI): domain Eukaryota; kingdom Metazoa; phylum Chordata; class Aves; order Passeriformes; family Nectariniidae; genus Leptocoma; species Leptocoma aspasia. The sequence goes on from VXAX01001633.1 coordinate 128,641, forward strand.
CTGTATTGTTTGAAGAAAATTTTCTGATTTGCATTTGAAGGGATCCGTTTTTCACTGGAATGAATGGGTGTGCGGCCTTTTCAGAAGCTCTTAGGTAGATTGTCTCTTTAAAGGACACCATCTGAGTCCGTTGCTGGAAGTGTTTCAGTGTTTCTTATTCATTGAGTGTGATACTGTGGACCTTTGGGACAAAACAAAGGAGTAAGGTGAAATCGAGACATGCTGCAAGAGGTGGTTTGGTTTGTGGTAGTTTTTTGAGTGTTAGGCTGGCATTGGTTGCTTAAGGGAGATAAGGACAGCTTTGGTCTTTTCAGAGTTCATAAAGCATCTGGTTTGTGCATGTATGTTTTTTCTATTTTGTGTCTCGAAGCTCTGAATCAGGCATCTACCCTTGTATTAGCTATGTACAGTTAATATAAGGAATATCCCAAAAACTCTTTCTAGGGTAATAACTTCAGGTATTCTTAAGCTGCAGCTAGGAATAGCGGAAGTAGCTGCACATTATCACCTAGCTTCTGACCACTGTACTCCTAATTAATGAATTGACTCCTAGTTAACTCCTAATGTACTCCTAATTAACTCCTAAAATTAATGAACATACTGCTGCAATTTAACAGTGGCAGTAGGTATTAATTGAAGTAAACCACTTGTCTGGGTTCACTGGGTTTTCTTACAGATACCTACAATATGTAGGAAATCTGGAAGTGTTTCCCTCATTGGTAGTCCTGCTCTGACGTGGGACCAAGGAAAGAAAGCAAAGAGATTGCAACCACTTTTTTTCTGCCTGTGTAGTAACTTCCAGGTGGTATTTGTTTCCTCCTTTCCTTATCCATGGTACCTATTGCAATCCATTTTGATAGTCTTTAGAGGGCTACTAGGATATCCACAGTAAACACAAATGAGTGCTTTGTAGAAGTAAATAAATAGTGATGGCATTGATTTTTCTTATACTTTTGGCTCTTTAAAAATTGCCATGTGGAAACAGTGAGAGAGATAGCATCAGTGATGAAGGTACATATACTTGGGAACTTGGGAGGAAGAGAAAAAGAGAGTAAACTTGTTTTTTCAGGAGGAAAAGTATTTTTTCTGTTGAATACAGTTCTACAGTAGTGTAAAGTGAATGAAAAATTTCACATACACAAAGGCCTCAATGTCCAGATATTTCTTCGAACTTTACCTTCATTTACGTGATTCAGATTGTTCGTGAATCAAAGAGAATAGCTTATGCACTCTGTAGCTGCAGTTTTGAGTAATCCTCACAAATCAGGGGACTGAAGGTAGAGACCTCTCACTTTGACGTACTGATCCTTCCTGCCTGACCCCAAATCATATTGCAAAGCATAAGCTTGCAGGCTGGTAAAAACCAGCCTCAGCTGCTGAATGTAATTTTTATCTGACTGCTGTGTGGTTTGCTCATGTAGCCCCTGTGCTTTCCCTCTTTACAGTACAAGGTTGGTGTTTTATGTCTGGTACTTGATATGCACAAGCCAATACGATGTAAACCATGTACAAGGCATATAATGAACATTAGACACTTCATATCAAGTGAAAAGCAGGTAACTTGAATTGCCCTTATCACCCAGAAGCACCTTATCATTTCACAGAAATGTATTAACCCTGTCAGATAGAGCTAAGAGTTTGACTGCACTTCCTCTCCCGGATGAACTGTTCATTAAAAACATTTTTGCGTCACAGTTATTTTCAACTTACTCATTCTCATAAGCTTTTTAGTATGGTTGACATTTTTGGAGAGAAACAATTTCGTGTAAAAACTCAGTGAGTTTCCCATCATAAGGTGTTGGTTCTGTTATGAAAATAATGTAGACATATTGGCAGTTAGACAAGTGAAGATCTGTGTCTAGAAATCCAGAGCATAGCTTAGTCATTTGATTCTATGAGAAATAACATTACATTAAATGGTTTATTGAAGCAAACTGCTGATACTTGAATTACATAATCTGAATTGTGCTTTTCTCTCTCAAAGTGGCTCTTGAAAGCAGATCTGGACCTAGGTCTATTAGGAGCACTAAGCAAGGCTTTCAATCTTTCTGAGAGATTGTATTGAGAGCACTTACTTTAGTTGCTGCTCTGTGTTGGGCTCTCTTGAAAGGATATTTTGAAGATGTTATAACATCCCACTATTAGAAGAAGTGGAAGTCTTCTAGTACTAGACAGGTTGAGCTTGTGTCTGGCAGGAGTTCTCTCCAGTTCCATTTTTCCCACAGTTAAGTCTTGGCTGCACATACCCTTGTTTATTTCCTTAATATTCAGATCCTCATTCCTAATAATACTTCCCTGTGTTCCAACTTGTCTTACCATCCATTGTCTCCAGGTGTCTTGAGGAAGAAGAGAAACAAAACCCCCATTTCCTCCAGTAATTCTTTCTTCTCTTTTGACTTCTGTAACCATAATGTTGTGTGCTATTCTTCCCTCTGGTTTCAGTTTCCACGTACCTGAGCCCAGAAGGGTCTTTCATGTGGTAAGTGTTGAGCAGAATCTAAAAAAATTCAGCTTTCCCTCGGTGCTTGTATACTGCTAGAAATTCACAGCTGATGCTTGGTCATGTTCCAGGAAAATCATAGGGTTGGTATTGGGCTTCTGAACCAGGAAACAGCATGTCATGCTTTTTTCTTCATGGTGCAGAATCCTTTTACTTACATTGCTCTTGTGCTTGTAGAGGCTGTATTTTTCAAAGTGCTGCAAACAGATGGTGCAGAAAAGAAAAACTGTAATAAAGCAGACTGCTTTCAGAGTGAGGAGAAAGCGTCATATAGATTTTACCTGACCTGGGGTCAGGTATGTTCTTTTGCCCTGTTCAGGCACTTACTAGCCTTATAGGAACTACTAGGGCTGTACTTCTTGTCCCCGGTAACCACACCATGTCTATTAATGGGTGTCTTCTCCTGAAAAGGACTGCTGTTAGTCCTGTTGATGATGCCCTGTTCTGTCTTGCAGCTTTACTGATACCACACAAAAGTACTGAAGAGTTTTCCAAAACGTGGAACCTGTCTACAGTTGGACTTAGAAGTCTGGAGGAATGTTTGTAGAAGGTGAACAATCGCTTTTGGAGCAAATTGTTCTTGTTTCGTCAGATACCGGCTAGTCCTAAGCTGGTATCTGACAAATACAAGCCAATTGTACCTGTCCCATCATATTACCAAGCTTCAAGAAGTCCTGGTCAGGGACTTCCAGAGGGTGAAGTTCTGCCAGGCATATTGTGTTCAGTGGTCTGGACGTTTTTTGAGACACAGTGAGTGTTCTTCATAAACATTCTTTTTGGCAGTATTATACTCACTCAAGCAATTTAAAAGCTGTCCAGGTCTGTATGCCATCTTCTTGCTTTTCCCATGTATTTAATCAGCGTTCTGTGACAAATTACAGGTTCATAAGTTATCAAGGTAAGGGAAAACCCTAAGGTATTTTTCAGTGTTGTTCTGTAGTCTTTTTCTGATTATTCTCAATGCAGTTCAATGCAAAACTTCTGATAAAATTAACAGATGAACAAATAGAATGCTTCCATTTAAGGGGAGAAGGCAAAAGGAAGTTTTTGGTCCGCAAGTGTAGCTGGGATGATCTTTCTCCTTGTGTGGACTCCTTTGTAGTTACTGGTACTGAATTTCATCAGTCACTTTATTTGCTCATCACTTGCTATTTTTAAATACTGTCATAATTCTGTTGTATATTTTTCTTCCATTTGACACCAGGTTGTGCCTGTTACTGATTTTAATAGACTAGAAAACGAGGATTGCTTTGAAATGGGTTGCTTTGAAACTTTGAAGGCCTTGTCCATTAATTGCAGAACCACGTTAGACAGATGAGGATAAACACTCCTTAGCTGAACAATTCTGCCCACACTTAATCAAGCTTATTTGCCTGTCTTTGGAACTGGTTGGGTCATGTCTTCCACATTTACTTTACTGGCAGTGTGCTGCTCTGCTTGCTCCTGAATAGAGCATGTCCTGAGGATATTCTGGAAATGTGGAGGCTGTGCCCTAGCAATGGGAACAAAGGTTGCACAGAGTAACTCCCTCTGATTTCAGTCATGATTTTGTCTTCTTGCTCTTCCTTTCATCTCCTTGAAGGTATTTTTTGGCCCTCTCCCTGCTTTTGCTTATGAAGTAACTTAAATGCTTTTTCCTCTTTAAGATGATAAGTAACTGGGTCAACGGCTTTGATTTTTAATTGCTATGAATAATTACAATGCTTTTATAGTAACCCATCACTGCTTCTTCAAGATGACTTAGCGAATCTCCTGATCTCTCCTTCCCCTGCTTTCTGGGAATGTGTTCACTCCACATTCCATTGCTGAGATTGCCTTTTTTCCATGTCATTCCTAAGAGATATCTTAATAGAAAATCTTGCTGTTAAGCCAGCGTGTACAAAGCTGTAATTGCACTAGAGTGGGAGGGAGTTTGGAAGATCTTACAAAACCTCCACAAATCTAGTGGTTTTTTTGAGGAGTGCTTCGAGCTGTTTGCTGTATTGCAATTTGAGATTGTGTTTTTGCACCTGCTTGAGAAGTCTGGGTTCTGTCCACTAGCTAAATCAACTTGTTGCTTCCTTGAAATTAGCAATACTAAAAAGTATGTCATATGTCTGCTTTGTTTGTGTTCTAATCAGAGTACAAAAGGCATGTGGTAATTACACTGCATGGTAAATAACTGTAAATTTCTTAAGATTTGAGCAATGCAATTGAGGAAAAATCTTCTGAATGTAACTGACTAGTAGTAGTATTGCTACTACTATTAGTTACTAGTAGTTAGTAATACTACTAACTGGTAGTAGTACACCTCCCTGTACTCCCTGTACTTAGAACTTTGTTTTTCAGAGGCAAAATGAACTATGTTCTGAAAATGTTCTTGTAAATATATTGACTTCTCATTGAGGTAGTGTCACAAAAGCAGGATGGACTAAGCTCGTATGGGCTTTTGCAGTAATGGAAATGCTGGAGGCAGTATTCATATCTTGCATCTGCAGTTGAGCTGGTGGGAAAAGGCAGAAGGATTCACCCTGGGGAGTTGCTGTACTTAATGTGGCAGCCACGTCCTTCATGTTTTCCAAATCAGCTTTGATTGGAGTTCTAAGCTTTCTGATATATAACATCTGCTTGCTGTCCAGCTTAAGAAGCGAGTGAATATTTGAGTCTTCTGATGGACAAGGAAGCTGAAGTGTTCTCTCTGGATGGCATTAACACTTACAATTAAGAAGTCATCTTTGGTGAGACGTACACTATCATTAGCATGCTAGTTGGTCTAGATTATTGGCTAGATGTTTAACTTCATGTTGTCAGTCTTGTATTATTTGGCGATATGCCTCAGGTACAAAGGAGGATGAGAGAAATAAATTTTTAAAACTGCTGCGGTGAGAGAAATGGATGTTTTGATATTTCTGTACAGTGGTATAGCAGATCTAGTCATAGTAGCAAAGAATTGTTGCACATTTGGGGTTAAGGAGAAAGAAGAATGAACGGTTAAAGCAATTATGTGTGATACTGAACCATACATGCTTAAAGGATGAGCTTCCAAGAGTACTCAAAAAACTTGTGTTGTGTGGTTTAATTTCTGCTATGGCCATGAAAACATAGGATAACTTTCCTGTTTCTCCATTCTGAGTTAGAAAAAACTGTTTATTGTTCACAGTTCAGCTCCTCAGTTTTAGGCAGTTACCTGAAGTTTTTCCATTGCTGTTTTTCTCCTGTGAGCAACATGTGCAACTTCTTGTCCATGAAAAGTCTTTAAGTTTTTAAACATCTTAGGTAAGTTAGGAAACAGCAGGTTAAATATTCTGATGTGTGATTATCCCAAAAATTACTATGATATTTGTTATGTAATATTATTGAACAATATACTTCTGTGATCTTTGTTTCATGTGAGATACAGTTAGTGCTTTTTCCAGTTCCTCCTGTGTGAAAGCTCCTTCTGGGTGATTTCTTTTAGAAGTTTTGCAAAATTGCCCTCCTTATCTTAAATTATGCCCCTTGACCTTTTGCCTTCTCTTTCAGTGTGCCTTTGCTGTAGTCTTCAGAGATACTCTTCCCTGTCTGAGCACTGGCTTTCATACTGTTATGTAAACCTATGACTTCATGTTTTTAGGCTTGAGTGTAGTGTCCTTTAGTTACTTCTTCTCTAAATTAAAACGTACTGGCCTTTTTATGATCTCTTCATATCCTGATCATTCTTGCTCCATGCCACTGTCACATGTCTGCTGGGTTTGAGCATAACCTTTGATTCTTGCTGCTCTGCATCTGCCTCCTTGACAAATTCAGCTCTCTTGTAATCTTCTCACTTCAGTCACTGAAAGCTGGTGAAGGAGAGAAGTCTATTAGTGTGGAACTAAAATATGCTGTAAGTCTGTTGCTGCTACCAGCTTACTCTCTCCTAACCTTTTAAGCCTTACTCTGGCATCGCCTTTCCTAGTGAATGTGGTAAACTGTTGCCCTCAGCTAGCCTAGCTTCAGGTAGCAGACTTTGTCTAGCAGAGGTATGATGCACTGAACACTAAGCAAATAACCTGATGCAGAAACAAGTGCTCATCCCAATACCTTGATAATTAGCTTCATTAAGTTTTTCTTGTGGGGAGTGATTCAGAAAGCATATTAATTCTGGAAAGATGGTGCAGTTGGGGTCTATGTGTTTCTTCATTTTTGTATCACATATCGTCATTTGGAGGGTAAAAGACTGTCCTGACTGCAAGCAAAATTCACTTTGTAATTAAAATGTCTTTAAATTTTTTCCTCAATTTGCCTGGTAAAAAACAGTGAAGGCCAGGTCTCTGTTACTTTTGTGTCAACTCACAACAAAGCTTTGACAGTCTCAACTAGCAATCAGTTTGTGCAATAAATAGCACTCGACTTATTTTTGAGCACTACTGAAACTTTATCTTTTGTCTTCTCTCAGCATATGGTATCTTCAGGTTTTCTCTTTGAAGTTAATCGGACTTTTAAGTTCATGGGTAACAGAATCTTTGATGCAAAAGTCCACCAATATATATATGTAGTTGGTTTTTTGGAAGAGGAGCATTTTTATTCAAAAAACTTAATTTGCTTATTTCCAGTAGTTAGTCCTTAGTTTTGATCACTGTATTGTATTACAGCTTTTTCAGACAAGAGCATGGATAGTGAACAGTGTTGTAATGAATTTCCTTAATATAAATAAGTTGTGCCATCAGTGTTATTGCTCTGATGGATGAGCATTTGGATAAGTGTGTAAATTCTGAGTTTACAATGATTAAAGCTTCAGCATTACATTCAGTATGTTTTGTAGTCAGTTATGTAGGGTCCCCTACTTGGTAACTGTGCTGAAGTTACTTAAACTTCACAGAAAACAGCTAGCTGAAAAAAGGGAGCATTTTCTGGAAGGCTTTTAAGAGGTTTCCAGGTTCTAATGAACAATTGTTGTTCAAGGTTAGTAGCCCTTCCTATTTCTTGTCACATACATGCCAGAAGTAATTGATTGTGCATTGTTAAAATTGTGGATTTAGAACTTTTACTCAGAAAATTTCTCCTAAATTACGCCTTTTTTAGGAGGAAAAAAAAGTTAGGGCATAGTCATTTCTAGTTCTTGCATTGAACTTTTCTGAGTTAAGTTAGCTTTTAAATTGTGCATGTTTTCTAAATTAATGGCTTTTGGTTGTCTGAACGTGTGTAGTTAGGGAACTAACTGTTCTTTTACTGTACGTTTCTTTTCCTCTGGTATACTACCTGCTACTGAGGATAAAAATGCGTTTTTATATTTTGATGTTGCAACTGAGAAGGTTGCAAATGCACATTGAAAAAAAAAATTGATGGATTTTCTTCCTTTTTCTCCAAATAGGCAGACAGCAGTATGATTTTATGATTTCATTTTCTTTGGTCTCAATATATTCTCGCCCTAAATCAAGTGGACAATATATTATGTTCTTGCATCCTCATTTGTGGGTTGCATGCTATCTGGAGAAGTGGCCAAAACAGCTGAAATTTAAAGGAAAAAGTAGTAGTTGTGTTCCCTTCTGTTCTCTGGTTGTGGGATTGAGGATTAGATGCAGTGAACACAAACTGAAATGTAGGAGCTTTCTGCTGAACATCAGGAAACCGAGAGAGGGAACTGCACTTCGGCCAAGTTGCCCAGGGAGATTTTGGCGTCTCCCGTGTTGGAGATACTCATCTGGACCTTGTGCTGAGCAACCTGCTCTGGATAGTCCAGCCTGAGCAAGGAGGTTGGACAGGATGACTGCCTCCAGTGGTCCCTTCCATTTCCAACCTCAGCTATTCTGTGATTCTTTGTCTTTTTCACAGCAGACTTGTTTCCACAGTAATCAGCAATGGTGGCAGATTATTTCTTCCACATTAAAAAAGCTGTCAACATTTTTCTCTGAAGCATGAAATGGGAAGTTCCTACCTTCAAAAAACGTTATCTTTCTTCCAGAAGTGCTTTCTTTTCTAGTACTTGGAAGTGACTTTTGAGGCATTTCAAATAAAAACATTTTATCAGAAATTGATTTATACTAACTTCAGAAGGTAAAAATCAAATATTTGTTATGTTTCAGCTGTGGGCTATAGATGAAAGTCAGTTTAGGTAGAGTATCCTAACTTCTATTTTGGAGAAGGCATCTTCCCATAGTAAACTCTTTGGAGGAGAGGGACACCTGAAGCAAGTACACACTTATGCTAAAGCATTTGTACCTTAATAATATATTTAGCAAATTTACACTTTAATTTTTTTTTCAGAATGTCAACTGTTGCTCTACTTTTGATTTTAAGAATAGACAGCTTTTCAGAGACCAGAAATACCGTTTTCTTACTGTCTTTGGTAACATATCAGATGAATTTTATGAAGGAAGGTGGGAGATATTCTTTGATTGAATGGCTTTGATTTGAATTTTTCATCCTATTCATAATTTTTGATGTTGCTGAGAAGCATAAACCTTTGAAAGCTTTGTCAGTAAGCAAGTGTAGTCTAACTTGTAACCCACTGGGAAAATTCCCACTTCATGAAGTGAAAAGAAGTGACACAAGGTTTCGTACAGTGAGAGTGAGAACTACTTCCAACCAATAACCCAAACAAAACAAACAAACAAACAAAAAGCCCCCAGACAAACAAAAAACCCCCAAAACAAACCAGCTGGCTTTATTGCAGAAACATCTAGTTTCATTGTGACAGTCTTTTTAGGCAAGGCAAGGTCATATGCTTGTTTTCCCATTGAGACGACAAGGTCTTAAAGCTCTTCAGTTTTATGTGTGGATAAAAGGAGATTTTAGGAAAGAAGAAAAAAAGAAAGAAGTTATTTGAAAAATGATGTATTTCTGATGAATCTGTAAAGTGAAAATCCATATTCTGCCTCTGGAGTGCCAAATAGATTAGGTGGTCCAACCAAGGCACGCATTCAGATGTGTCAGCAGTAAAAATTGCTGATAATTGAAACTCTGTTCATATAGTCTTTAATTAAGTGCTGAGGTAGTACTTTACCTTGCAAGAACTTTCCCCCTTCAATATGAAAGAAGAGCTGCCAGGAAAAAAGCTCATGTCATTCCAGAGTAATGTACAAGACAAAAAGATCTGTTGGGTGACTTTTACCAACTGTCACTTCTCCACATAGCTTTTGTTAAGCACCATGTATATGAATTTTAGGTTTTAGCAGCAAAAATGATTGGGGATAAGGGGGCGGGCTGGCAGTCTGCAAAAGCAGTTTGCCATCTGGAGGTGGTATGAGCAATCTGTTCACCAGGGCTTTCATGTAGAAATGAACTCTGGACATTTTTTCAGGGGACACTGGCAAAAGAACAGCTAGACGAAAGTGAGGCTCTTCAGAAAAATTACCCACATCACACCTTGCAACAGCTCCATGGTTTCCAGCCATGAAGATCGTAGCAAATTCATCCTGGGCTAGCAAAGCTGGTGTTACTGAATAGGGGAACACTTTTTGTGTGCTGTGGAAATCCAGTGGCTGCTTCTGATCTGGCTGTTCTGTGGATTGCTGTCAAAAAAATATCAGCTGGATGTCCTGTGTTTGGTAATTGGCCGTTGCAGCTACGCTGTGAAAGTGTTTCAGAAAACATGAGGAGAGAACAGGGGCTTTTTTTTGTGTCTATGGTTGTTGGACTTTTGCTTCTTTGCTCCAACTTTCTGATATTGTCTAAGCTATGTAATCAAATGTTGGTGAGGGTAGAATTTATGTTAGAAGTAATCTGAAGCATCTTATTCTTTTTAGAAACCAAATGTTTGTATTTTGCAACAGGTTTTTGAATGTTTGTATCGAACTGCTCACATCCTACCACAGAAATTGAGCAGACTGAAATGGTTCATAATTCTGTTGTACTGGTATTTTCTTTGAGCTCTTTAAGAACATGCCACCAAAATTCTGCATCAACAGTTAAGGAATATTAGTTGGCTTTTGGATAAACTGGAGCTCCAGCTGAGTGCAGTGACAAAGGCTTGACTGAGCTCACTTTAGACTGCTCCCTGCATTTTTCCTGACCACAGGCATGTCACATACATGGTTCTTTGATTTGCCAGTAGCAGTTCATGTTTCTAATGGCCAGTGTCCTCCTTCGCATGGTAGATTCACTGACAGATTTATCAAGCTGTGGAATTGCCAGCAGCCCTGTAGGTTTGTACACTGCAGCTGCTGTGCAGTGACTGACTACTGCCATGGAATAGCAGCTTTTAGTGCTGTGTGTGGCCTTCTATATTTAAAGGGACTTAAAGTTGTTTGTACAGCATTTTATTGCTCTTTACCTACACAGACTCCACTTCTTTCAGTGCAAGAGTCTGTGCGTTTCATTAGAAAATGTTAGTCTAGTATCTGAAACACTTATGTGAATGTGAAAAATACCAGAATGGGTTGCATTACTGTAGAGGTGCTTCTGATAGTAGTCTATGTCAGGGAAAAGCCTTTTCTAGTGCTCTAAATGATGGTGAAGGTCCTTGAAGGAAGCTGTATGAAGAATAGCTGAGGTCACTTGATCTGTTCAGACCGAAGAACAGAAGACTGAGGGGAGACCTCATTGCAGTTACAAGTTCCTCATGAGGTGAAGAGGAGGGGCAGACACTGATAATCTCTCCATAGTGACCTGTGACAGAAACCAAGGGAATGGCCTGAAGTTGTGCCAGGGGATATTTAGATTTGGGTATTGGGAGAAATTTCTTCACCCGGAGGGTGATTGGGCACTGGAACAGGCTCCTCCAGGGAAATGGTCACAGCACCAACCCTGAGAGAGTTCAGGAAGCATTTGGACAATGATCTTGGGCACGTGGAGTGACTCTTGGGGGTGTCCTGTACAAGGTCAGGTGTTGGACTCAATGATCTGATTTGATTCCTCCCACATCAGCAAGTTCTGTGTTTCTTTGATTTGTGATTCTGTATGTGAAAAACTGGTTGAATGTTTGAGCTTGGAAAGTAGTAGTTAGTGGGTAATACTACTGGCCTCCAGATAATAATATCATAGGTGTCTGTCCTGAAATGTGTTTAATGTCTTCATATTTCCTTGTTCAGCTGTTGATCATGCACATCATTAAAATCTGTGAATGACTCCAGTCTGGATTTGCAGTTTATACACTTGAAGTAAGGGCTGCCATCGAGAACAATCTAAACAGGCTAGAAGAGTGTACCAACAGGCATGTTGTGTAACTGAACAGAGGCATAGGCAGCAGGACATGCTATTTCCCTCAGACAGGAGCTGACTGGCTGGGGAATTGCTCTGCTGAAAAGCTCTTAGAGATCCTGGGTGACAGTGGCCACACATGAATAAAGAGTGTGCTCTGCAGCTGATGAAAGTCAGCAGCATCCTGGGCTGTATCAACAGGAGCATAACAAGGAAATCAGAGCAAGTGATTCCTCTTTACTTGTCGCTTGTTAGATCGCATCTGGAATACTGCATCCACTTTTGATGCCCCAGTATGAGAAAAAAGGATGCAGAACTGGACTGAGCTCAGTAGAGAACTGTGAAGCACCATAGAATCTGGGGTGCTTGGAGGCTGATGGGCTTGTTCGGCATGAAGGAAAGACAACTGTAGAGCAGGGATATGTACTAATACTCTGCCTACATGTATAAAGAAGTTGCCTATAATATAGGTATGGACTCTGTACTTGGATATACAGCAGGAGAATGAGAGAGTGACCATGAATTGAATCAGATAGTATGTTGAATACCATAAACTATTTTTAATAATAGATTTTTATGCTCTTTTTGAAAAATTTGATATTATTTTTAATAATGGCATTTCATACAGTGTTGTCCATAAAGGGGTGTGGCAAGCTTTAAGATACCACATTTGATTGGGATAGTGTAGCTTTTTCTGGAGTAGATGGTTTCCTTAGTTAGCCAAAAGTAAGCCCTGTCATTGTACACAGATCAGAAAAGCAGTGATGTTGGATGGCATGTTTTGAGGTCATCTAGTCTCTCTGCTGAAGCAGGGTCGATTAGGACAGGTTGGCCAGGACAGTCTCCACTTGGATTTTTTTTAATATCTCCAGATCCTAAAACTGATTTTAGGATAGATGCTACTGTGAATTTTAATGTGGAGGCAGGGTCTCTCTGTGAAAGCACAACTCATGGAAAAAAACTACATAAGAGTCAAGTAGTCCAATAAGTTCAGTCAATGTTATTAAAAAAAAACCAAACAAAAACCCAGCAAAACCCTACACTAAAAAAAGCCCCTAAAAACTGAAACAATGCCCCCCAAAGCAAACAACCAAAAATACTCCAGAACAAAACACAAACAAAAACCCCCAAATCAGCCAAGTAACACCCCTTCCTGAATCCATATGTCACTTCTTAGTGAAAAGAACCTGAGAATGGGTAGCTTTTTTGCCCAAATTGCACTACCGTTAAGACTTTATTATTTTAGTCTTTCCAGTTTGTTTTTAAGCGTGTGTATCCTTTGTTGTGTTATATAGACAGAATGCAGATGTTGCTTCTATGACCTTTACAAGTTGTATTTATTTGGACTATTTCTATGAACTGTAATAATGAACTCTTATGTGTAACATTTTAAAAGGACAAGTTTACAAAGCCGTTGGAAGAGTTCTGAGTGTTTTTTCGAATTTGTTAACTTTAAGTATGTGATGACAATTGATGTATGGAGTCTTATTTTTTAATACTTTCATTTTAATACTTTCATTTACTTCCTCAGATCTTTTTGGTGTCTCTTTGTGTGTTTCTTTCATGTATCATTTGAGCAAGGAGAATGATGTTTTTCTGCTTATATATACAGTTACAAACTTACTCAGCAATTGGTGTAGATACCCACATTAAACCTAATAGTGTTTTTCACTAATTTTTCTCTAATTCCATTGCAAATTTGGCCTAGTTTTTAAAAATTGCTTGAATGTTCTGTCTTGAGGTATGATCAGTGAGTTTTAATAGCTGAAATGCATTTAACTGTTGAAAAGATGGGGAGTTAAACTTCCTTGCTGTTTCTCTACCTACAGAGCCAGGGAAATGTGTAGCTTTGTGCTTAACTCAGACAAAAGCGACCCTGACCCTAGTGTACAAGTCTCATTGACATTTTCTAGGTTTGAAAATTGAATGATAAAGAGCTACAGTGTGTTTAAGTGCTGCCTGAGTTGTGTGTCAAGTGTGGGTGTCACTGCAGGCCCATTTACTGATGTTATCAGCCTACCAACAGGTGCCTGCCAGCAGAGAAGCTGCTGCTTGTGTACACAGCAAGGAGCATTGTGAGGGCTGTGAACCCTTAGACCCTTCAACGGCAATTGCAGGAGGACATTTTTCACCCAAGGAGACTAAATAAACATGGCATAGCATTCTAAATGGAGGCTATGTATATACTTACTTGAAGGCTGTTGGGATGAAAGAAGAGAGTTTGAATTAGGTTACTACCATTGTAGCATGAGAGAATTGTAGAATGGGTTGGGTTGCAAGGGATCTTAAGATCATGTAGTTCCAACTCTACTGTGAGTAGAGACAACTTCAACTAGACCAGGTTGCTCAGAGCTCCATCCAATTTGGCCTTGAACAGGGATGGGGCATCCACAACTTTTCTGGGCAAACTGTGCCTCATCACCCTCACAGTAAAGAATTTCTTCCTAATATCTCATCTAAACCTGCTACCTTTCAATTTCAAGATGTTGCCCTTTGCTCTGTCATTAAAAGCCTTTGTAAATAGTTTCTATCCATCTGTCATGAAGACCCCTTTCAGGAGCTGGAAGACTGCAAACAGGTCACCTCTGAGCCTTCTCTTTTCCTGGCTGAACAATCCCAATTCTCTTAGTCTTTCAGAAAGAAGTGTGACTATTCTGTTCTGGTTGTAGAAGATAGAAGGAATTAGGGTGTGATTTAGTAATGATGCTGCATTCACTTACTTTGTTTTATCTGTTTCATGTATTAACATAGGGAGGAATTTCCAGAACTGAATCCTCAAGAGAGTATCTTAGAAATACAACCTGGTAACAAAATTATTGTTAGTATATGTTTCTTCAGGCTCCTGTCACATGCTAGGTGGTCTTTTAGACTAGTATGGAGAGAAAAAACTACTGCAAGGTGCTGGTGTAGCTTTTTCAGTGTGTTTCTGCATCTGGACATAATCTATCTGACTGCCCTTTTGTTTGTCTGTGTACTGCATTCAGTTGTGTTTCTCTCCTGATTTTTTAGCTATGTTGTCATGATTCCTTGCTTACTTGGGAGCTGAGCTATACTATGTGTGTGTGTGTGTGTAGCTTTCAGTCCTGCTGTTCCTGCTGAGTAGCAGACTGGTAAGATATACAGTGAAGATGTCTTTGGCTAAGGGAAACTTGGAAGAAGTGAAAACCTTGAAAAACAATTCTGAATGCTGGTGGCGTTCAGATAGTGACATTCCTGGCTAAACCAAATACCTATCTAAAACCAGCCAAGCACTATCCATGGTGTTGTCCTTGAATTTTGTAGATACTGATTTCATTCACCACATTAGATAATTTTTGTAAGTGATTCTCTGCCTTTTCAAATAATTTGGAATAATTTGGAAATATAGTTTAGCTTCCTTACAGAGTGGTTTTTACTAGCTAGAAGTTGGGTTGTTAAATTTCTCATCTTTATGAAGCCCAGTAAAATGTTCTGCTCAGTTTGTGATTTTATAATTGTGCATCAAAGGTTATAATTAGAAATCATATTGAGGGTCAGCATGTCCTGCATGCAACAATATTTATGTGTGTGTCTGTGTGTGTGAGATTTCCTGACATACAGTTAATCACTGAAAAATGTGATTTATACGCTGTAGTAGTCAAAGCCTAACAGAAGTTCTATAAATTGCTGGGAAAGACCTTTCTATTTTTACCTGTATATAATTTTGTCATTCCTTTTCTATTTGGTTTAACATGTGGGGTGTGTGGGAGTGTTGTCATTTTAAGGTTTGAATGTTAGCTGAGTTTCATTCAGCTTTTCTGAGTAAGCTGGGATGATAAGAATGGTTCATTGTACATAGTCTGCTGAAGCTGCAATTCCCCAAGGTTTAGTTTTGTGTTTGGACATCCAGGTGATTGCTTTGATTAATACATCTGTGCTGGATCTACTCTACTTGTAGCTTTTTTCTTTGGTGCTATGTATGATAGCATGAGGGCCTTCATCTTGGGCCTCCATTCTTCCCTTTATAATGATGAAAGGATTATTTGCACTTGGTTTAAAAGGATAAGGCATAAGAACTAAGAAAGTTTATCAGCCTAATGAAGATACTTATTTTTGAAATTTGGCTCATGAAAAGCAGGTGTAGATGTGGTTTTCTTACATCCCAATTATTTCTTAAAGCAAAAAAAAAAAACCTACATAATAGGCATAATCTCATTTAGTTTGCCTTCTACAAAATGACATCAGCTATAAAATCATATTATATTTCAGAGACCCATTTTCTGACCATTTTTCGCCATCATCTACTTCACGTTAAGGCCACCATTGATTTCAGTATCTTTTCAACTTCTCTTGAGTCATGGGCTCACTCTGAAATTTACTCCTGTTCTTTAAGATACATCCAGGGGTGGAGCAAATTAGAGCAATATTTTTGTAGAAGCAGAGGAGCCCATTTCAGTACTAAAATTCCCAGTGTTTCATAAACTGTCCAAATGCACACACCTTAAAACAAGTTTTCACACTACCATCAATTGTGAAAATGTATGTGCAAAATACCAAAAATTCAAGATCCATGTCACCAAAGTGCAGAAACAAAATATTTGCTCCCTCAGCTTGTGCAGAGCCCCAGCCCAAAATCCTCCTGCCTCTTTATCACTTCCCAGTCACTGCCCCTTTACTGATGAAATACCTCTCTAAAGTATTGTGCCGGTTGTCCTGGCTTTGGGGTTGGTTTTATGAAGTCCTAGTCAGAAGGTCAGTGTGCACTGGAATTTGTCCAACTGAGCCCGTTTGCTTGGAGTGGCCAGTCAATCCAGGCAAGACACCCCGTCTGTCCCACTTGGGTTACCAAAAATTTGTGCCAGCCGTGGGCTCCTTCCCTGTTGCGCAGCGCCAACTCACACACCCAGGTGAGGTGTTTCTACCTCTTACTCTGGGCTGTGCAAAGGAGGGAGCAGGGTGGTAGCCCACGAAAGGCTGGCTTCCCCAGTCCTCAAAACTTTGCACCATTTGTACATTTTAACAAACAAAGCATCAGCATTCATTGCTTATGGATTACGTGAGTTTCATTAATTAATACTCAAGCCCCTGTTTGCCATGCTGATTAGTCTGCAGGTGCAGCTCTTCCCTCTGCCTGATTCCGGGTCTGTTTGGAGTAGGTGGACACTGAGTTGGTGGTCCACTGCTGAAATTACCTCTCCCTCAGTTACTGCTCAGTCCTGACCTTATTCCTGGTGGCTCTCATCCAGACAGCCTATTCATCTTGGGATTGTCTTCCCTTTTCCTTAAAACAAACACTAGCCAAGCATGTAATGCTCACGGTGCAATTGGTTAATCATAGCTGTCTAGCTACATCTGCTGATTGAACAACAAAAAAAATTGCAAAGTTGGCTTCAGATCTTGAGGGGCTTGATCCAAGATGTGCATATGCTTTTGTCTGGATTCTGAGATCTGCAGCTGGCCTCCATCGTGTGAAGCAGTGCAAGGGTATGTGCAGAGAGGGTGGGTGAACTGTAGTGGGCTACTGTGAGGAAATAAAACATGCTTGGGGCTCTGTACACTCGGTCTGGGCACACTGGGAAGCAAACTGTCCCAGCCTACGGTAACAGCAATGTAAGATGTGCTCCTGACTCTGCATACTTGATCAGGGGAGGTGAGCTACTCTGGGTTATCACAGTATAGTTTTCTCATGCCCTACATAGGGTTACAGGGTTTTCTTGCTAGCTCTGGAGTATTCCAGGAGGTCTCTTTACATGTCACAGTTAGTAGAAAAATCATCTTTGTGCGCTTCATTGTCCCATGAAGTCTCTGCGAGACAGACAAAATACCACTTTACTTTTACTACATAGCCTCTGCACTTTTTCTGGTCTTTTTTTGTTTCTTCCCCTCTCACAGTCACATTGAACCTTTGAATAGTGGGGGCAGAAAAACCCCAACAAACAAATGAAAAATAAGCAACCATGTGCTCACAATATTTTTGAGAAGAGATGGTTGTTTTCATTCATTTTCAGTTTTTCCTTTCTCAAAGTCAAGCCTCAAAGAGGCCTTGGTACAAGGAGGGAAGAGACTTTAAAAAGGATATTGTACCACAGATTCTGTTACATGGGCATGGGTTTTCAGTAATTTTAAGCCAGTATGATACACAAGCAGAACAATGTAGAATGAGAGAGGATCTGTGTGAAGCTGCAAATTGCTCAAAAACTTTTAGTGAATGTTTCTGGACAATAATACTGTAATGAGGGAGCAGCTGGCACTTGTAGAGTGCAAGCCTTCTGCTGTCTGAGGGGTGGCCTGTGTCAGAACACAAGGAATGCTATCATGTTGTGCTTTGAAACTTGGGAGGATGCTGATGTGCGAGGCATCTCAGTTCCAGCTGAGTTCTTCAGAGCTACCTGCAGCTGCCAGAGATAGTAATTTTCAGATTCCTTTTTTTGAGGAATATTCCTCTTTTTGAAAAAGAAAGCCCATTTTTTCTGTTTAAGAAGGTGTGTTAGGTTTGTATGTTGGTGGATTTCAGTGGCAAAGATTGGTTTGCAATAATACTGACAGTTTGGCAATTAAAAGAACAGTTTGTTTCCTAAAAGCTTGAGACTTTTGTGAGCTTCCAATGGAGGTTTTCTGTTGTTCTTACTGTAAAAAATGTGATTAACTTCTTTCTCTAAAACTAGTTTTTCTGGAAATTTGTCTCGTTTATTTCATTGTTGTTTTATCTGTTTGCTTAAAAAAGGTGTTCAGAGTGAGTGTAAGCTTTAATGTCTGGATTAATACTTCCATAGCCAGCTCTTCAGTAGATGTTTCCAATGAGAGGTGTGTGCTTTTGACTCCTGTTCATCCTCCTCTCTCATCCCCCCATATGTTGGTTATTTAATTGCTTTCAGCTGCAGGTACTGATATGCATGAGATTCCATATTAACTTCGGCCTGTTGACTAGTGATAGAGTGAGGATTATAGGAACAAACGCTGACTGTTCACAGTCACCTTCCAGTTGAAAAATGCTCAGAGAACTCACTTGTTTCATGATTTCCTCAGGGATCAAGGTGAATCTGACCATTCTGCAGCTCCCCAATGACCTTTTGGCCTTCTCTCCCAGACTGGTGTAACATTTGGTTTTTCCCAATCATTAGGGGCTTCCCCAATCTCCATGCTTTTTTACATGACTTTAGATGTGAGACAGAGAGAAGGCCTTGTCATGGCATTGCCTATCTCTCAGTACCGTTGGGTTCAGCAGGTTTCATCCCATGGATTTGTATGGATCAAGTTCTGTTATACAATTTCTGGCTAAATCATCATCAACTGATGGCCATTCTTTGAACCTCCTTGAACCCTGTCTATAAGAACAGGAGTACTTTGCAGATAAAAAACAAAGGCAAAGAAGACATTGTGTACCTCTCTCTTATCTGTTCCTGGGTACACTAAATCAGCTACTCCATTCAGTAACTACCCCATGTTTACAGAGATCAGCCTTTTACTGTTCATGGAGCAGTAGAAGTTCTTTGTGTATCCTTCTGATGCTTGCAGGTCTTACTTGCAGCTGAGCTTTGCCTTTCCTAATGCCATTCCTGCACACCCAGGCAGTGTATCTAAATTCTTCCTTTGTAGCCTAACCTTGCTTTCACCTCCTGTATACTGCCTTTTAGCAATGGAGTTTCACCCTGAGTTCTTTGGCTGGGCTGGTCTTGTGATACGTGTACTTGATTTCCTGAGTATTGGGCTGGACTGTTCCTGTGCTTGGAGAATGTCCTTTGACCTACTTGCTTTCTTATGATCCTTTACCATCATTGCAGTTTTCAGTGGGATCATATCTACCAATCCCCAGATTTGCTTTCCAAAAGTCCATGGTCTGTACTCTACTGCTCACCTTCCTCTCTGCCCCCAGGGTTCAGAATTCCACTGTGTCGTGGTCATTTCCACTGAGGCTGCCAGTGATTTTTGTATCCTTAATTGGTACTTCCCAGCTAGAGAATCACAGATGTGCTTAGCTGTACACCAGCCCAGGTTATCCTGTCCAGTACCTATATTAATGAGGTATTATTTATAGAAATTGTATTCTGTTCTATTCTTTTTAGTGTGTGTCCCCACCTGCTCTGTTGTTTTTTCAAGGAGATGTCAAGGAGATTAAAATCATTCACAAGAACCAAGGTTGTGATCAAAAGCAATCCTCAAGTTGTTTAGGGTGCTCCGTCTGCATGGGAGGTCTGTAAAAAACTCTTTTGTCATGATGCCAGATTTCCTGACATCTTTTCTGACGTGGATCCACAAACCCTCACCCACCTGTTGTCCCCTAAAAGAGCTTCATATATCTAAACTGGTCTTTTGCATAAAGGCACCCTTTACCTTCACGTTCTGTCTGCATTTCCTGAATAGCATCTGTTTGTCCATCACGGCTCTGTCATTCCTGCCAGATCTGAGTTATTCCAGTCACGTTGTGTGGTGACTGGATGCAGAGCTCTTGTTCCTCCTCCTGTGTGTTTTCAGACTGCATGTGTTGCATGTACACTTCAGACAGGGGCCCCTTCAGCCTGTAGTGCTGCTGCTTAAGTGCCTCTTGTTCTTGTCACTCATGGTCCTTTATTCTTTCTACTGCTACTCCCCAGTTCTTCACTTATCTGTGAGTGTCCCTTTCTAGTTGGAGATGATGTGAGTTTGAAAGTAGCTTAGCTGGTAAAAATTGATGTATTGCCTTGACTGATGCTGCTGTGTAAGGAAGTAAGTGGAAAGCATAATATCTATTCACACTGACTATCTTCTGCCTGTTGCAAGCACCAGTACCACCTTTGTCAAAATCTTGTGTGTTGGTTTGGGAGTTTTTGGGTTGTTCGATGGTTTTGCTTTTTGTTTTGTTTATTTTTTTTTTTAATATTGTACAAGAAAAGGAAGAGAGTTAGGTGACCAACTTCAAACCTTAAAATAGAATTAACAGTTTCATGAAATGTGTTAAAGGCTGTTCCTATTATTAGGGTTGTATTAGAGATTGCTGCTCATACTATAACCTCTTCCATGGCAGAATTTATCACTTTGCACTGAAAACATACTGCAGGCAATAGAATTTGGCATTCCTGGCCAGAGCCCAAGTAAATGCTACTGTTTGGTTTCTTTGTTCCTTTTTTAATTTAAAAACATAATTTCATTTTGATTTGAAAGCCCCTGAGTAGTAGAGGTTTTGTGGATTTGGCTGGTGTTTATAGTTCCTGCAGCTATGTTCAGTTTGTATACAAATTGCTGGGTAATTAATAATGTGATCTAATTTGTTTCCATTATATGTACACAGTGTTAAAATTGAACTTGAATGTTTACTGTTAACTAACAGTAAAGCTTACGTTGAGATTTTATTAGGGTTTTTTTTTAAAATACCCATTTGAATACATTTTAATGCTTCCCTGTAAACACACAAACACAGAAACAGACCATGCACACACAGAGTTTGTTGTAGCTGGAGAGACAGAGCTGTGACTTTGGCAACTGATTCCAGTGAGACTGATAGCTTAGCTTAGCTTAGCCTTCCTGGGCTGCATCTCCTGCCTTCTGAGTGTGTGCACATTTCTGATTGTTCTTCATTCTTTTCAGTTATTCTTGCTGCAGACATTGTGCAGTGACCCAGTGATTCGAGCAGTTGATTAAAAGGAAGTCTCTATTTGTGAATTACTTTACAAGAGGGTGTTTTCGAGAGAAGCCTATTCTGCAGATGTTTACTGTATAATGGCAGGTAGTTCTGCATCAAGTTCTAGTTTTGTTTGTTAGCTTCTACTGTTTTGGAGAAGTGCAGGTGAACCTTTTGTACTTACAAGTGGCATACAGAGTGTAGGTTGTGGAGAGAAAGCTGGAGTAGGTCTATAAACAATACTTTGTTTTGTAGTGAGTTGTGGGGGTGTTGTATGACATTTAGGTAGAATAAGTTTACTGGTGTGTTTAGGAAACCAAGGTTACAGCTCTGAGGCAGTTTATGTTGGCAAAAGCATATTTTGCTGGGAAAAACTGCCTCATTCTCATATATAAAAATTATCTTTAACCTAGGTTTGCTTTTGAAACAAAGTAGTGTATATGCTCTTTTTTAAAATTATGTTCATGTTTATGTGTGTTGCCTTGGCCTTTTAAAGCTGGTGCTAAAGTAATAAAGTTAAAATTTGTGTCCGACTGTGCACTGTGTTGAGGTATCTCACAGATTTTACGAACTGTCAAACAGGCAGGTACAGTTACACACACACATTGAAAGAAAGAAAAATGTGAGCTCCCTCTCGTTCATTTAGGATTTTCGTTCACTTGTGTGGTAGCTGAAGGCACTTTGCTATCAGCCTAACATCTGATAAGCCTGTCTAATACAAACCATAGTACTCCTAGTTTGCTCGGTTTTAGTTACTTTGTAATGCCTGGTGGAACAGCACTGGGAAGGATTCACAAGCAAACCGTGCATTGCGTGTTTTTGTAAATGAAGCATTTGTAGCTGCTTGATTTTCTGTTCCTTTATTTTTCCTAAGTATAGTGAAGTGACAAGACTGTTTTAATTACAACAAAGGACAGTTCTGCATTGAGAAGCTTTTGTTAGTCAATTTCTCTAGGTTATAGACTTAAAGTAGATGCAGTCCTTAGGATAGAGAGAAATAAATTCTTTATATCCATCATGCTTTTGATGCTTAAAAATGAGCAGTAGTTTAAGTTATTCTTCTCGTGCTACCCCTCTGTTTATAGTAGCGGGAGGCAAGGGGATGTACTTCTGTTCACAGCAGAGAGTTGCACTGTGGCAACGTCGGT
This sequence comes from Leptocoma aspasia, assembly GCA_013399835.1. NCBI lineage: Eukaryota > Metazoa > Chordata > Aves > Passeriformes > Nectariniidae > Leptocoma > Leptocoma aspasia. The sequence goes on from VXAX01001633.1 coordinate 150,920, forward strand.
CAAAGTCACTCCAGGTGTCCCATTTACAATTGAGCTTGGTAGTGTTATGCCGGCTTTTCAGGTGAAGCCCCTCTTGGTCAGTTGGTGACTTCTGAGCATGGAGTTAAGTGATGTCTGAGAAGACTATGGATGCATGGAGAGGAATATTTCTACTGTTGTGCCAGGAGTCACTAAGCCGGTGACTCCTGTGGGAGACTGATCAGGGAAGCTAGCTGCAAGATCCCGGACTTTCTGTGCACATTCTTGGTCATAGATCTCTCCTGTCATTGTGTACGACCCAGGCTGCTTTTGCTGATGGCTGTAGGAGTTGTGAGGTAGCAAAGAAAGGCTCAGGACATGTGTGGTGCCTGGCCATGAATATATGTACTGTTGGATAGACAAATTGTATAAGAGGAGGCTGGTAATTGGAAGGCATCTCAAATGTCAGGCATATATGGGTTAAATATTTGATACAGTTAACAGTTCAAATATTTTACAGAACCATTTTTAATAATCATCCTGTAGTTATTTAAAAATAATTTATATTGTGGTTTCATAATTGTTCCATTCAAAGGTCTTTTGTTTATTTGTAGTAGTGCTTCCAGCAGCTAACCAACCCCAGTAACAAATTAGCAAGTTGCTTTACATTTCAGAGAAACCATCTACTTAGGTTTCGCAATTTCATACCTTGAAAACAAATGCTGTTGTCACGGTATGATGTCTCTTACTTTGTTGTTGGTTTTACTTAGCATATGTTTACGCTAGTGTGCCTTACGTCTTGCTGCTTTTGGATTCATAAAGGTTCTGCATGCTTTCTGTTTACCTTTAACATGGGGGGAAAAAGCCTGAAGCAAAACCCATAGGCCACCACAAAAATGCCTTTACAGGGAAACTGAGTTAGGTTGGTTTTAATTAATTTAAATTGCCAATTAGGATACTTCTTTGATATATGGTTTTCAGTTTAACTTTGGAGCATTCATCTAGAGAAGACTTGAATTTTACTAGTCAATAAGTGTACTTCCTATTGAACATAACATTTGAAGTCTTACTTACTAAATCTTGTGACGAAAGGAGGTAACTTACAGGCACATTAAAGGAATTTATATAGCTGCACATTTTATTGGCTTATGTTCCATGTTTTAGGCTTTGGAAAAATTGTATGGTTTACTTTGTTTTCCTTGATAAGATTAATTTTTATTTCTTAATTGATGATGGGCTTCTATTTAATAGAAACACAAATTAAATTTAGACAACAAGCTTGTTAAAACAGTCTTGAAAGGCAAATTTTTTGTCAGTATGCTGAAAATAAAGTGGCTTTGAGAAATCAGAATGGAAACAAAATTATTTGAGGGAGATGCAAATTTAAGAATTTTTTTCTTGATGTGTAGTATTTGTAGGACTGGTGATTTAGTATTCACTTGCATTTTGCCTTCTTTTTCTGATATGTAAAAATGAGACTGTTTTCTCCTATAATTTGTAATAAATTTCTTAACTTTGGGTGAGCAAGAGGAACAAAAGGCATCAACTTTTGAAAGAACACCCTGAACATTTCTGCCTTCATTTGATTGGCCAAGAACTTCCTTCAGAGACTTGACTGACCCTAAAAGTTCAGGACTAATGTTCACCTTCTGAAGTATTCTATTGCTTTTTGGTTTTTGTTCTAGACAACTTAGGTTTCAATTTCTAGTACATTGGAAAATAGCTTTGATTGAGTTTAAATACAGTATCTTAATTTAAACTTACGTGTTTCTACCTGCTGGTTTCTGGTGTTCAAAGATTCTTCCTTGGATCAGAGATTGTAATCAAGGTTGTGCATACAATTTTTATATTGGCCTATCATGATTTTTCTTAGACACTGTATTACTATGGCATTTCATTCTTCTGCATTTTTTGTCCTGTGTTATGAAAGGGTTTGGAATAGAAATGCTTTTCTGAGAACTTCTCAGTAATCTTATCTTTTAAAATACTGACAAGCAGAATGTACTGTCCAAAAAATGGGGCTATGTGGCTGTCTCAGTGGATGAGAAGATGGAAGAATCTTTCTGTATGTATATTCTGTATGCTGTGAATTAATGAGAAACTGCCTGTATGCTGCATATTTTATAGAGCCAAAGGGAGCTAACCTTTACCCTTGGTATTACCCATCCTGTTAGTTTTGACATTGGTTACGTTAGGCCATTTGATTCCAAATATTTAACATAGACAAATGGGTGCAATCCAGCTTGTGTTGCTTGAATAGATACTTGACAGAAAGGTAAATTACCTTTCTGATGGTAATTACCTGCAGTGGTTTCAGAATAGCATGGTAGTCAGAGCTAATTTTAATTTGACAGAGTTAATAAGCTCTTTCCAAGAAGTAAAGATTATTTTCTGTTGAGGACCTTAGATGAATTTTGGAAAATGCAAGGATTATCAGAAGTGAAAAACTGAATGGAGTTTAAATTAGTTACGGAAGGTAGAGGACTGAGAATAGTTGGGCAAATTTATGGGGGATGGATCTGTCACTCTTCACTTGTCAACACCATCCACATGCAACCTACAGATCCAGGGTGCCAGAACTATTGTTTGTTGTGAGCTGATAGACTGTGCCAAAAGAAGGAGAAATGAGATGTTGTCTTCTGTGCTCTCTCCAGATGGAATTGCTATTGATCAGTACTGCAACAAGATTATCCATTTTTTCTGAAGTATCAAAGCTTCCAGAGTTTCTTTACTAGGGTTATTAATGTGTAACTAAGGTAAAAAAATGTAAACATTTGCTCCTGTTTACAAACTTAACTCCATGGGTTCTAATCTGAGTGTTGAATATGTACCAGAAGAGTGCTTCTGGTAGCATTTAATGATCTTGCTAAGACTTGGTAACTTGTGGAATATGGATAGACCAATTTATTTCTTCTTAAAAGAGAACAGACAACATTGTACAAAAATAATGATTGATCCAACCATACTGAAAAGTTGTCCTATTTGCAGTACTCAATAGGGCAGTGTGGGTGTTCTTCTTACACTGAAAAAGAAGCATATTTAACCCTGGAAGTTTTTCACCTCTATCCTAGGCCATATGGTTGTTTTCAGAAGAGTTTTCTCTCTGCTGGTATTGCTGGAGAAACTAAAGGATTTTTCCTGTGTTAAATTTGGGAGGACTTCAGAAGATACATTCTGCAATCTCCAGGGTTCAGGACGGAGAGAAATGCATTTTGGCTCAGGAAGTTAACTGTATCCTGGAAGTGATTTTGCCCCTTTTTTCTGCTCTTATGAGACCCCAGTGGGAATACTCCACCCAGTTCTGGGGACCTCAGTACACAAAAGGCATGGACCTGTTGAAACAGGTCCAGAGAACAGCCACAAAAATGGTCAGAGGGCTGAAGCACCTCTCCTTTGAAGAGAGCCTGAGTGTTGGAGTTGTTCAGTCTGGAGAAGTCTCTGGGAAGACGTTACTGTGATCTTTCAAAAGGATGTTTAAAAGATGAACAGAGATTTACTGCCAAGGCTTGTAGTGACAGGACAGGGAGTAAAGGTTTTAAATGTAAGTTTGTCAGAGCACTTCTTCATTAAAAAATTTCTAGTTACCTAATATGCTCTTCAGATTTGAAACTTGGCACAGGCTTGGTCTCCTGTTGCCAGTGTTCTGATTTACGCTCCTTATGGATGTCCTTTTAAACTAACCTTTAAAACATCAAAAAAAAAAACCAGATTTCTGAAAGGCTGGAAACTGAAAGCAAGAAACCTGATGCTTTCTGCATACCTGATTGCTGGCTGAATTACTTGTAGTTTTACCTGTGTGTTATGCCTGTAATAACTGTCTTTCACATTTGCACCAGAACTAAAGCTGGGGATTATATACCAGTTGATACCCTTCCTCAGGATAGGCAGTGTAGAAGAAAAAGGTTTTGAAAATGAGCATAGAGTATGGACAAGGGCAAGTGGAATATAGGTGATGACAAGGACTGAGAGCTGTGGAGATGCCTAGGCATCTTGGGAAAGGAATACCAAGAATGCACATAGTAAGCAGTAGTGGTGCATCTTGGTTTTAAAAGCCAGAGTATAAAAAAAGCAGTTGTAAAGAATTCCCCATGACAGAATTAGCACAGAATTGTTATTCTGTAAAGCTTAATGTAATTTACTTACTGAATGTTACTCCAAAAACTTAGAATCTGCTTTTTCAGAGAAACATTCAGCATTTGATGATATGTAGATGTCAAATTTTCCTCTTATTTTCTGAGAAGCTTTTTGTTATTGATGACAATGGTACTGCTGCTTGTGTTAAACCAAGTTGAGGTTCCTCAGAATGTTTCTCTCTTTGGAAAAGTCTTGTCAGCTTGAGACAAGATAAATCCAGAAAGGGAGGAAAACTGTGATATTGTGGAATTGAAATCTCTATTATAATTTACTACAAGCAGCACTGGATTAAAAGAGGTGTTCTGTTGCTTTTGTTCTTTTCCTCCAAAGTAATATCTATGTTATTGTCATAGCTTGGTTTGTTCAGGGGACAGAAATATTACTAAACAGTTTTTATTATTTTTTTGAGAAGGTGTGGTGTCTCAGGCTGCTGATGTCCTTATACTCTGCATGTATGAGAAAAAGACATAAAATGTTGATTGTTAACATGGTTTTCTTTGAAACAAGATTGGGACAAATGCTGACTAATTGGAACAAAACCAAGAAAGACAGGAAGACAGAAAGTTATTTCATGGCCTGTCAAATATAAATTAACTTCTTCATTTTGTTGGGGCAAGTAATTCCTTACTGATTATTAATGTAAGTTGCAGTTGTAAGCACTTAATGGGCTGCAGGGAGGTGAAGGATGTGGAGAACTCATACACAGTAACAGAGCACTATTTAACTCTCACTTCTCTGGATTCTCTCTTAGGCCAGTTTTGATTGTGTTCAGGTTTTCACATTTCATTAAATAAACTGTCTTTAGAGAGAGCTTGGGCTCTCTCTTGTTTGAAACAATATCCTAGAAGTGGCTTGATATGCACCTTTAACCATGCTTTCAGAATTGATTCTGTTTCAAACAGATATTTGCAAGGTCAGTTCCTAAGTAGGAAATGCCTCTTTACTACTCTTTGCTTTATGGTTAGATTGAATATACAGTGAAAATAAAAGACAAAAGAATAAATAATTGAGGTGCATTTAAAACTTCCTTTCTGGGATTTTACTGACATTGGACTTCATTATTCTTTCCTATCTATGTCAAAGACTACAGGAATTGGCACCAACAATATTTTTACCACTGAAGCATTCTCTTCTCCAGGCTAGGTTAGATGGGAGCTTTAAGGCTTTTATTAGGAAAACCTAATCAAAACCGAAACCCCCAACCAAACAACTACCACAGCCTTTGTGAAAATTAATGCTAGATTCCATGAGTGATACCATAAAGAAACAGGCATGGGGCAACAAGCTAAGGTTTAGAGTTAAAATTGTGCTTCTATGCCTGTTTGGGTGTTTTTGTGCTAATGATGGCTGCTTCATGTTGGTTACAATAAATGTAAGCCACAGAAAGCCCTTTATTCATTGAATCCAGAAAATTTGTATAAGCAGTCTTTGATTTTTTAGAGACTAAGTGAGATTCTCAAGAGAAGATTAATTTCAAGAAAATCAGTTTAATAATGTAGTTACAAATAGAGAAGAACAAATGGCTTTAAATTTCAGGTAGCTTTTGGAAAAAACCTTATATTCAGGAGGCTCAGGAATTCAAGACAACTGAATCTTCAAAACCAGTAATTCAAATTCCTATAAAGATGGAAATAGAACAGTGTAGAAGATATCTGTGTGTTCTTTTATGTTCATACTGGGTCTTTAATGTAGTTGTGCCTTGGTATTTGCATCTCTTGCTTCAGCTCCCACACAGTGGTTGATGAAAACTGAATTCCAGGACAAGATTAAAAGATTTTATCTTTTTTTAAATGCTTTATGGCTTGCCAGTTTTATTCTTTGTGCTACAATTGATTTACTTTCAGCAAAAGTCAGCCTTGAGTTATTGAAATACCTGTTTTCTCTCCATTTCTAGCTGTTTGCATATGCTTTATAGTAACTGTGTTTGGATGCCTTTTGGGCTTACGGTACTGCTGTTAGCCTCCTTTTGAAAGATAACAAGAACAGGCAAAAAGTTTCCTTCTTTCTAAGTAGATACTGAACTTCCTTGAGGAGAGGCTCCTTATGAAAAGGCACTGCTATATTTTGGTCCTTTGGCACTATTTTCTGTGGTGAGTTTCACCTTACTCTTTGTATAAATGAATGTTATCGTTCTGTCTGGAATGGCATTAAATGTGCATATAAAGTGCATATATAGTGAGCATCCTTCACTAGACTACACTTACACAGAAGCAATCCCCATGAAACAGCCTCCAGGGAACAGCAAGGAAACTGTGACTAACTACTAAGCAAAGCAGCCACAGGGACCAGACACCACAAACTGGAGCTGCTGTTCAGAGTTTCTTAGCAATAGTGTCCTTCTCTTGCAGAATTTTAATGCAGAAAGGAAGTTACTTTTAGCATGTTAATAAACTATGAATTATTTTTGTTATGTTTCAGAGATAATTCCAGTGTAGGAGCTGTGAATCTTACTGTATGCAGGGGAGAATAGAATGGAAAATAAAACATTGCTTGTCTTTAATCTCTGTGTCTGAAAGCATCAAGCTTTGTGTCTCAAGTATTCCTTGTTAGGTGGGTTTTGTTAGAGTCCTGTAGTACAGCAGTTAAGAGGAAGTGTGTTTTTGTGCTTTAGCTGCAAAGGTCATATGTTTCAAGCTGCAACTTAAGTTTATGTCAGTTCTTCAGAAAATCACCTTAGAATGATTTTGTCATGGGAGAAGATCTAAAGAGAATGACTACTTAGAGGGGGAGGAACTGGTGATTGTTGTTCACTTGGTTCAAGAACCTGACTGCCATGTTCATGGGAGTAATCTCTCCTGAATCTCTACATGTTGTCTGCAGCAGCATGGAACTACCTGCAGAGTGTACAGGTAGATCACCCCTTAAGAAACATGTACTGGTTGTGGGACTAAGTCAGTTTTTGGAAAACTGCTCCCTTTCCCACACAAAGGTTAGCTTATATATTAGGTGTTATTTCTGTATGTCCTTAGAGCAGTTGAGATTCATGTATGTAAAATCAATACCCCCACAGGCACTTTTGGCTTTCTTTTAGACATACCCTTTTTTAAAGGGTAAAACAAAGGGCTCTGGAAATTACTGACCAGTCAGCCTTACCTCTGTGCCCAGCAAAATCATAGAACAGATCCTACTGGTAGCTAATTCAAATCATAAGGAAGACATGAAGGTGCCTAGAGACAGACAGCAGGGCTTCACCTAGGGCAAATCGTGCCTGACTAATCTCACAGCCCTCTATGACGGACTCCTGACTGTGTCAGTGGACGACGGAAGAGCTACTCATATCTCCCTGGACTTCTGCAAAACCTTTGACATGGTCCCACACAGTGTTCTTGTTGCTGAATTGGAGGGAGTAGGATCTGATGAATGTACTGTTTGATGGATAAGACATAGGCTGGCTGGCCATGTCCAGGGTTACAGTCAGGAGTTCAGTATCCATGTGAAAACCAGTAACGACTGGTGTCTCTTAGGGGTCTCTACTGGGACAAATACCTTCTGATACCTTAATCAATGGCATAAAATAATTGAGCAGAACCTCAGCCGGTTTGTGGATGACACCATGCTGAGTGGTGCAGTTGACAGGCTTGATGAAAGGGATGCCATCCACCATTACGTGACATTGAGCGGACCCATGTGAACTTCATGGGGTTTAACAAGGCCAAGTGCAAGGTCCTGCCCCTGGGTCAGTGCAGTCCCCCATTTCCATGGAGGCTGCTGGATGAATTGATTGAATGCAGCCCTGCAAAGAAAGACTTTGGGTGTACTGGTGGAGGAACATTCACATGAGCCAGCAGTGTGTGTTTACAAGTCACAACCATGTCTTCAACTGTTGGAAGAGAAGCATGGCCAGCAGGTCAGGAGAGGTGATTCTGCTCCTTCTACTGCGCTCTGTTGAGACCCCCATCTATAGTACTGCATCCAGGCCTGTGGTCTTTGTGGTTTTAAATGGAAAGAAGGTAGATTTAGGAATGTAAGTAGGATAGAAGGAAGAAAGATGTAACAGAGAGAGTGGAGAAACATTGGAGCTGGTTGGGCTCATGTGGATGTTGTGGAGAAGTTGTAGAAGTTCCATCACAGAAAGTATTAAAGGTGAGGTTGAGCAGTGTTTTGAGCAACGTGGTCTATTGATATCTCAACTAGATGGTATTTAAAGGTTCCTTAAAATCTGATTGGTTCTATGATTCTTTGAAATTAGCTTGTACCCTATTGAATGAGCAGTGAATTCTCCCAGGGGACTTGAATTGTCATGTGATGCAGGTTTTTTGATTGCAAAGTTCTTAAATGATTTCCTGGTCCTGATTTATTGGCAGTCTTCCATGTTTGACACTTGCATGGGACAGCTGGAAATAGTGTGATTTTTATGAACTCAGTTCATCAGAAATAGGAGGATACAAAGATAACAGAGAGGGAATGGTCTGAATAGCTTATCTGACACAAACAGTGTTTTTACCTTACTTGTTTATATAGTACTTTTTCTCCGATTGTGACTTACTGCTAGGAACCAAAGTTAACACCCTGCTAACGTTTTGTTGATGCTTGGCTGTGTAGTCTCTTCAGATACAGTTTGCATTTTGACATTTTGAGTGTTAAGAGCACAAGTAAAATACTGGTACTGTGTTTATGGGTGTAGTATTATTTCTGCATTAAGCTGATTTCCTGAAGGTTTATTGATGCTGTAAATTTTTTCACCAGAGGATTTCTTGCTGAACATGTCCTTCAATAAGCAGGAAAAACGATCCCCAGAGCAAAGCAAATAGCTGTCAATAAGCCTATGGAAAACATTCCTTGCTTTTGTATGTGCACTGTAAAGATACGAAAACACAAATTTTAGAATACTTCATGTTTATTGAATATGTTTATTTAGAATACTTCATGGTTATTGAGTCTTTGGTTATTCAGTAATGCTGGATTGTTAGTTGAGGAAAAAAAAATCTTCTGATGCTGTACCTGATACCCGACTTGAGCTGCAAAACTGTGGGGTATGTGGGGAAGCACGTTGCTGATGAGTTGAATCCTTCAGACGCCTTATAGCATGAAAGTGACTCACTCTTTTTTGCAGGTGTGCTTGGCTTAAAAACAGGCAAATCTTTTCAGAATTTGGACCTCGCAAGGTGAAGTTGTGTGGCTGCCAAAGGAATGGGCTCTTTCCCTGTCCCAGACTGCTGTGGAGGGGATGATACCATATAGTTGACGCTGTGGGTTACCAGTCCATCTGAAGTGTAGTTGTTCTCATTCTTCTTGTCTAAAAAACATGTAGCTGCTAAAGTTACCAGAGAAAGAAGGCAACAGCTAGGCCACAGTATGTCCTTGTGTGAGGTGAGGGTGCCATTATTACAAGTGTGTTTGCAAGCACAGTGTTAAAGAAATTTTTGACACTATGTTCTCATCTCCATTAGGTAGGTTTATTGGCCATCTCTCGTGTGACAGTCTGGAGAAATAGCAATGTTAGGGTCTGGGGTCTTATTGCTCTTCATGGGTTCATCATTTGTTACCAAGTGGTTGCCATGTGGTCATCTTCACACCATCTTAGGTTGGTTTTGGTGGGAGATTCTGTTGGTTTTATAGTCCATGTTGAAATATGGTTGTTACAGTTAATAAACCACAATCTGTGGGCCGTCTACTCTACCTATTTATTTTAAAATAATATTTAAGTTGCTAGGTTTGTACTGACTATTATTAATGTTCAGATTTTTAGCTCCAGGTTTTACTATAATACCTCTTTGACTTACAAAATGTAGCCCTATAGTTCAGATAAAGTTCAGCTTGCATCCTAACAATTCAAGCTATTGATACCTACTTTCAAATAATACAAAATTTTCAACACTAAGGTAAACGGTATGTAGATGGGGCTATATTCAGATGGCTGCTATGAGGGCCATTTTGTGGACAGTTCCTGCCTGGAGTAAGTTGTCCAGTTTATAAATTTAATTAGATGTTCCTTAAAGTAAAACTGTTTATGCAGTCTTGTAGAGACACAGCAGAAACTTCAGGTAGAAAGATTGTTCTTCAATTCTGATTTATAGATGAGTTTTGTTTATGAAGCTGAGACCTGTCTCATATTCAGGCTTTTTGCTGTACTGAAGTGAGTTTGTCTGTTCTTTTTTTAAGCTCTGGTATTGTTAAAATATGTCAGACTTCAAGGTTTTAAAATACAAAGTTTTCCCTTTAGGTTCCTCCCCTTTTCTCCAAAAAATGTCTGAGAGGTGTCATTCAGTCAGAAGTTTGACTGGAAGATATACATAACTTATATGCAATTAATGTAGGCCCAGATTTCATTTTGAACTCTTGTGTCATTTTCATCCCATTTCTTGCTAGTTAGTAAGCATGCTGTGTGTTTCTCTGATAGCTGCAGAAAAAGGAAAAACTGAGGGAGGTTTTCTTGCAGAGTGTTACCATGCTTCCTGATGATTACTAGATACCTGAGTTCTCACTGGGTGTGTGGAATTGAGGACAGCATTCCTTGGCTGAGCATTGTGGTGGGGAAAAGGAACTGATAGGTTTGCCAGTAAGGTTGACTGGGCCAGGGTGTGGAAGGAGACACCAGGACTCAGAAAACACCAGCAAACCTATCCTGGTTGTAGTCTGACAAGAGCATGGATTTCTTGACAAGTAGAGGAAGCAGGAGGAAATGAAGAAGTTCAGGAGGTATTTTACCTTTTCCTTCTTCTCTAGTGACTTTAGGCTGCTTCCTGGTTAGAATGTGTTCCGGAGTTTTGTCACAACGTCTTAGATAGGTATGCTCCATGCTGAGGAGTTGCTTTAAATTATCAATGTTGTGTCCCATACCACGCAACTGAAAAAATATTATCTCTTCCTAGAGTGTAATACATTCTTTCAACAACCTAAGTTAAGGTGGATGCAAATCCATGGGAATTTCAGTTTGTTGGAGTTTATAAAAAAAGGAGTGGAAGAAAGAAGGGAGGAATGGCAATCCTAGTATGTGCTGTATGCAGCTAGGATATGATGTATCATGTTTCTTCTTTGTGATCAGATTTGCGCACATAGGGAAAACAGTGAAAAAGTATTATAATGTTTGCAGCAACTTAATTTGCAGCCTTGCTCTTGACCAACCTGAGTAGCTGTATCTTTTACTGAACTCACCTATAGCTTTTCTGTTGTAACAGCAAAGTATTCTGTTTACCCATTAAGTAACTTCTTCATTGCAGTTTGAAAGGTTATTGAATTAGAAGGAGCATCTAAAATCTAAATAATGTTCTGCAGGTAGAGGAACATTGTTGATTAGTACATGATAATAATCTGCAGGAGTGGTTTGCATTATTTTGTTGGAAATTGAGACTTCTACTAGATCACAGATAATTTAATCTCCTTTCCTTGTATCTTTTCAAGTAGACTAGCCATCCATGGATGTATCCCACCATATACATATATATATATACGTATTTATATGTACTCCATTCAACTCGCAGGTTTTTTAAAGGGAGCAGTTAATTAAGAGTCTAAACTTGATCCAAATCAGACTTTGTTTCCATGCATTTCCTACTTTCCAAACTCTAGTCTGCAAATCAAACACTTAGCCCAGAACTTGTCTGATTCATGCACGTTAGTAAGACTCAACAGCTTCACTCCAGATAAAGTAGTTTTAATAGTACAAGTGTCATACACAAATTATTTCCTAATGAGACTGGTGCTGGAGAGTCAGTGAATCAGTGTCACTCATTTAACCATTATTTAACTCATTTAACCTCTCATTTAACCAATGAGATACTTCTAGTAGCTCTGAAGTTACTGAATTTAAAGGTTTGAATTCACACTTCTTTTTCCCTTGGATCAGCATTGTGTGTGTTTGGATGGTTTAAATTGGCAAGCATGAAGCAGCCCTTTCGAACCTGATACTGATTCTCTTTTTACTACAATGCAGAAGTCAGACAGAACCCATGAAATTCTTAAGATTCTTTTTGCTGTTCAGTTTAATGTATGGGTTTAGAAGAAAAACAATCCCTTTCCTGTGGTAGCTGGGGAGCGCAGCACACTCTCTTTCTTGCCTGTTTCAAAAGAACTAATATTTTTCCTGGAGTGCAAGTCATTATACTAAGCTGGGTATCTCACTTTATTTGAAGAAGGGTGTGCAAAAGAATTTAACGTAAGAATTTTTAATGTGTTTAAAGAGGTTACATATATATACATATAGTGCACCAATTGAAGGGCATTTCTCTCTGCCTGGCTGATAGTGGTAATGGTGAAGGGATGCCTGATCTGGTGTTTCATGTATGCCTGCTGTGTTTTGGTGGTGTCTCAGCATGAACTGAGGCTACTCTTTTCTGACCTAGATATTAGAAGCTGTGAGTCTGAGAAAACCAGCTGACTGTTACAAAGTGCCCTGTTACTTGCACAGCATGGAAATTGCTTTGGATTGTGGGACAGAGGAAGTTCAAACTGAGATGAGGCTTGAGAAAATGATGGGCAGTAGACCTCGCAGTTGCATCTCCTGAACATAGTAGCAAGGAAGTGCGTTTGGGAAGGTGCTGTGGGCAATGGCCCACGTGCTTTAAATTCCTACATTCTGCCCCTTATGTAGGAGTCTTTATGGCATTTTCCCCACTCTCAGTCAGCTTTGCAGAGATAAGTCTTCAGTCAGAATTAAAGCTTTGATTGTAGCAGCTCTAGGATATGCTAGCCCTGAAGCACAGTTAGTCTTGAGTGGTTCTGAAATTCACGTAAATTTGGGGGTATGAAGGTAGTTTAACTGAGTTTGTATCTACTCCCTGCAGTCAGTGCAATGTAAATTGGCTTTTGTTCCTTTCAGTCCTCTGGCAACTTTAACAGTTAAACAACAATTGAAAAGTCTTTGACGCAGACTAGAGAGGTGCAGAGGTCATCTTTTGAGATTCTGACTCTGATCTTCCTTGCAGGTGGGTGAAATGTGATTAACCTGTCTTCAGGTTTGTCTCAGTAGAATCTGTCAGAAAGAAAATGCTTTCTAAACATAATAACTCAGTTATTTAAAAACTGCTTTTATATTTTATGTGTGTGTGTATATATATAAAAAATATATTTAAGATCAGAAAAGTCCTATAGGATTTCTTGACCATTTAACTCAACATTATGGTAGTCCCAGCACTGTCATGAAGCAGAGCCTTTAGCTGGTAGTCCAGTGTGTCAGTGTCTTCAGACCTGTTACCTCTGCTGGCCAATTCAAGGGACGGCATTATCAATGCTGTCTTTGATGTAAACCCTCTTCCAAAGGCAGCTTTTGGTGAGGCTGTTGGTGAGGTCAGCCAGCTCATTCTTGCAAAGCAGCCAGGATATGTGTAATGCCTTCACTTCTCGCAGTTAGGGATTGTGTCTTATATCTTGCTATTGTGCTGTAGGGTATTAGTTGACTGCAGATGAAACAAATATGTCACAAAGGCCATGAATAATCCTGTTAAGAAAAAAAAAATTAAAGGAAAACATTGCCATATTCTCTGCTAACTGCACTTGGTTGTCTGTGGAACAGGTGAGTTTGACTGAAACATGTAGATAAAACCCAAAGCTAGAATTTTTTTTTTTGGTAATGTGGATATTGTTAGAATTGAAAGTATGGCATCATGAAAACTGATGAGCTGCCCAGGTATTTTATGTTGCATTAACTAACTGGAAGCTCTGTATTGGAGCTGTGTTGCTACTGCTGGTATCTGTTATAGCTAGAACAAAGTCAGCTTATCATTGTGATGGTGCATGTGACCACTGTTTGTGAAAAGCCTATCTGTAAAGCATATAAGGTAGCCTGTAATGCAAGGTCCACATTTATGAGTTTTAATTTGTTAGGGAGTAAGTCTTAGGAATTTCACCTCTGGAAATTCCTTTCATTATCCACATGCGTGGATGCCTGAAATAAGTTTGTATGTATTTGTATGTACAAATTGTTGTAATTTGGCTGAACTTAACTATTTTTTGTTGCCTATTTTCTTATTTTAGACCAATTCAAGAGGTTGTATTTTACATCTTGCTCTTGCATCTACCCCATTACCTCTAGGGTAATGGGCAAAAAGATATCAAGCCTTATCTTTAACACTGTGTTCTCCTGGGTTTTGTAGCTTGCTTTTGAGCTTAAACTGATTCTAGTTCAAGAAAACATGTGGAGTGCTTGTAGTGAAACACCTGTAGTTTGCGTAAGTCTAAATCAAGTGGGAGGAGAGCACTGCATATTTCAACCAGTTTAAACCAGCCTTTTTCTTCCCCTTTTCACCTTCAAACTTCAACTGTATAGTGATTTTTTCTTTGTCTTCCCTTCCTACAAAAAATACACAGTATGATCATGCTTTACTGCTGTTCAGGCCAATACAATGACTCCTATGGCAAGATAATATTTTTTCTGAAGTGGTAAGTCAGAAAGCAGCTTTGTAAAATATTTTCATACCTTCCTTGGACAGAACTCTCAAGACTGGGGCTAGCCTCTGTAGGGGTGTACTGTCCCTTTTGTTCCTAGGCATAAAGAAACTTGTATAGAAACATTAAGCAGGCAGAAATTCCATTACAAGAAAACTGGACACAATTAAAACTTCGACCTTGGAATTCTCCTCTTTTATTCTTAATGTATTGCTGGAATGAGTCTGCTGGTTTGTGGTTACCCAGGGTGCTGAAAATGTTCTGTAGTACAGTATATAAACTTGAATTGCGTAGCTTCTCCTTATTTGTATATATGCATATGTACTTTACTGCATTTGTTTGTTTTGGATTGATGAGCTAGCTATCATTTTATTCTGTTTAAAATTCTTACAAAAATATATGTGAAGACATTGGCACACTTGTAAAGTGTCTCTCTGATGCTTGTTCTGTTATCAAACCTAGCTGTTTGGCAACTAAATCTTGGAGAAAAGAAAGTTTGCTGAATTTACCTTTGTTTTTAGTGTTCACAAAAATTGGGTTATCATTTTAGTTATTTTTTTCCCCCTTCTCTCCTTGTTTTCCAGGTAGTATTGGTACATCGTTTCAATGCCACTCAATCCATCAAGATCACATTTATACTGATGACAGTGACAAGGTGAGATTTATGTGAATGTTTCATTCACAAGATGCATATGCATTGCAGGGTTTTTATATATTGCTTTTACTACACAAAGATGTATTGTTTTGCAGATATAGCAGTCAGTTTTCAGAGTTACTTTTTGAACTGTCTCTAGCATAATAAGATACATATTTTTTTCTCCAGACAATCTTTTTGACAGTTATGAGAAATTTGTATTTAGTATTATATTTTTATTTTTGCTTGTATTCTTTTGCTGTTCTAACCATTTGTGATTTGCCATATTGACACCCTCAGTTGATAAGTAACAGCAATGGCTTTGCCAATTTCTAGATAAGGTAGGATGTCTTGTTTCTTCTGACTTTAGAGCCTAGCTAAGTGTTCAAAGCTTTATTTTTTTTTTTCTTTCCCCACAGTAGCTGTATTTCTGTATTTTCCTGTTTTTGAATTGGGAATAGAAGCTTTTATGGATTGGAACTTTCTGTTCAGTGGTGCAACCTCAAAATAGCAACCTAGTCGTTGTGCATGCATTTTCCTAGCCTTTTTTTTTTTTTTGGCACATTTCCAGATTAGTTTGCTTGGGGTCAGTAGAGTACTGAGTATTAAATGTTCAATGATACTTGGATCACTACTGTAACTGAGGCATATGGAAAGGAGTAGTTTTGACACTGAACTGCTTGTGCGACTCGTTGTTGATGGTTTTACCTCACGCTTTATTGTCTATAAATACGTCAGATTGATTAACATTAGTTCAACATGTAACGCGTCTTACATTGTATGCAATTATGACATGTCACAGTCAACTAACTTTTTGTCTTGACATGCCTGGAATGGGATAGATATTGGTCAAATTCTAAATAACTTTTCTTGGGAAGGGAAATGCAACCTGCCTGGCACTGCCTTAATAAGTGCACTAATCGTTGTGCTTTCAAATTCTGGAGTAAGTTAATTTTATAGTTATTCCAGCTTATCCTAGGGCTAGAGTTGTTTTCAAAAACAGTTCCTTTTACTGAACTACTGCCTTAGTATCTTTTTTTTCCTCCCTCACTCTCCTTCCTCCAGTTTTGTGGGGATTTTTTGTTCATTTTTTTCGTTTTGTGGGGTTTTTAGTTTTTTTCTGTTTGTTTGGGGTTTTGGGGGGGAAGTTGTTTATTTTTTGTTTTTTGAGGGTATTTTTGTGTTTGTGTTTGTTTCTTCTTGGGTTGTTTTTTTTTTTGGAGGTTTTTTTTTGTGTGGTTTAGTTTTTTAGTTTAATTTTATTTTTAGGTACCATGCTAGATTTGGTTACTGGTTCATCCTACAGATATGATTAAACATGCTATCTAGAACATGGCCAACATTATTTTAAGTTTTCACTTGATTATCTAGTTAGCTATATTCAACAGTATTCACTGCTTTGTTTTTTGGGCCTTGTGTACTCTGCACTGGAAGGTTCTTGGGTGAGAAATAGGTGGGGGAAATTTAATTTCAGAGCCATCCTAGTGTACCGACCCAACCATTTTCCTTTTGTGAGTCATTACATGGAAGACCATTTCTTGTGTTACACTGATTGTCTTTCCTTAATTTTATTTCATATCAAGGCAATTAAAACTGGTTTAAACCTTGTTGGAAAATCCGTCTGTTAGGTGCTTCACTGGTTTGGGGGCAGGGGAGCAGAAAGGGGTGTGGAAGCTTACCTGGTATAACTTTCAGAAGAGTGGTTGTTTGGCACACCACCTGCCTCCATATTAATAGCGGAATTGGGCCAAATGTTATTTTTTGCATCTTTAGAGATGGTGGAAGAGAACAATCTTTCTTGTTGGGGTTGATTCTGCACCAATTCAGAAAGAACTTCCAACTGTAAATTTTACTTAAGTAGAACTAGTATAAAAAGCAGAAAGAATGTGGATTTGGGTCTGTTTAAAATACATGTTTTTTTCCTCAGGTGTTTTTTCCTCCTCCCCTTACCATTTGGTAAGGGTTTTGATTTTTCTGTAGGACTATGTGAAGCTGTCTGACTTGGATTTTATAGGAAATTCTAGTTGATTCCTTGATTAAAATAGCCACTTGTTTGGAAAAACAATGAAGGGTCCTCTTGTCCAGGTCCCTCTGGATGGCATCCTGTCCTTCAGGAGTGTCAACCACATCACCCAGCATGGTGTCATCTGCAAATTTGATGAGGGTGCACTTGATCCTTTCATCTATTTCACTAATAAAGGTATCAACACTGGTCCTGATACAGATGCCTGTGGGACACAACTTGCCACTGATGTCCATTGGGACTCTGAGCTTTTGGCCACTGCCCTCTGGATGCCCACTGATTGGGGTTGGTTGGGTTTTTTCCCAAAGGGTTTATGTATATGGATATACTGTTTTTAAATCTTAAGTAACACTTCCTAAAAGTAGCCTGTACTTGGGTACAGTTGCAATCCCCTATCACGCCTTGCTTGTATTCGCATATGCCTACATTCTTGTGTCAGTTTTGGTCACAGTTTCCATTGTGGATTACTTTGAAAATCAGGTTCTGATTTATTCTGCCATTACTGAGAGATACCACCTGTTAATTTTGGTATGAATATAATTTAAATGATACTAAATGCAGGATTTAATTGATTTATCTACAAATTTATTAACGGTTGGGCCTTTTTCTATTCATTCTAGAAACGTTATGGAAAGCATGTATTTAAAATAGTTTGACATATCTTTGATTAGTCAATAGGCATATTTCAGCAAAATAATTTACTACTTACTGCCTGATTGCGCATATCCAGTTTCTGCATTTTAGAAGAAACGTAAAGGTTAATACTTGACTGGCAATCCACATATATTTTACAGTAGTTTCTCCACAAGCCCAGTTGTCATTTTCTGGACAACAGCATGAGAAACGTTCCACACCACACATGCTAAAGGAATGTTGCAATCTTAATGAAAACAATTCCCAGGCTTCCACCCCAGTTACTTGATTTTGTTGGCTTGGCACATGAGAATCTTGAATTAATGTTCAGTGACATCAGCAGGAAACCAAAGTGTAAGATTTTTCATGTGTGGTCTCACTGCATTAAGAGGGATGTGTCATTGTTGAGAGCATTACTGGTAGTACTAAGAACTTGTCTAATTTTGTAGCACCAAAAGCAGTGCTTCTTGTACTACAGAGAAATCTAATATAGCATAGGTATAAAATACATTTCTTATTTTCCTTGGTGTAGCAAAGTGATTAGAATTGAGATTTATTTTAAAATAATTGTTGCTGTGGTGGTGGGATCTTTTAAACCTCGGTGCATGAGCCAGGGCATCCTTGTTTCATGTTTGTAATTTCTTTGACTTTGGCTTTAAAGTATAAATATTAAAAAAATAACTGAAGAAGTTTCTTTATTGAGCACAGCATTTAGGGAAAGGTACTTGTAAGAAGGAACTGGTGTTCCTTAGTGTATTACTTTAATGCTCAAGCAGTGGATTCCTACTAGTGTTAGAGATATATCTCTATATACTCTGCAGATATATCATCCTGCAGAGCCTTTCAATCATACCAAGTTTATTTAGCTTTAAAAATCCTTTTTTGTCCCTTGGGTGGCTGTTCACCAGTGCTTCCATTAAAGAATGCTAACTCATCTTGAAAAGGAGGTCCAAAGATGCAACCCTTAGCTACTCTTGCAACATCTCTTTTCACAGATCTCATCAAGTTACCTATTCCATGCAGTTTAAAACCAAATTGGCCACCTGGTAGTAATAAAAAAAAAAAAAATCACTGTGGGGCAATCCACTGGAATTTTTTTCACTACTACTAAGGGGTTAGTAATTATACTTTGCTTTTCTCTTTTTTATCTTATTTACATTTATTTTACTTTCACAGTATGTAAAGAATTTTTTTTTTTTTTGCTTTTTGGTAGTTATGACTGAAATACATAGCTACATAATTTATTTTACTATTTGTAACCTTTAAATATCCCAGCTCTAGTTAGTGCATCTTCCACACACATTTTTTTGTCACCCACTCAAGATGACCCTGCCTTGACAGAGGAATTGGATTGGGATGATCTCCAGAGGTCCCTTCTAACCCTAACAATTCTGTGCTTCTATGAACTTACTCTGATTTGCCTGTCTGAATGACATAGTCATGGACGTCAGGTACTCAGTCTGTAATACAGAGGCCTGTCAACTCATTAAAAAGATGTTTTCACAAAAAGGGAAGTATCTTGAAGTTCTAATCCTAAAGTAAAAACTATCAGCTTTGTGTTCCACTGCGGGTGGTGCAGTGTCTGGTAGCATAAGCATGTGAAATTCACACATAGCTGAACAAGAAATGATTCACAAATTGAGGTATTTGAAGGACCCATCACATTTATTTATATATGATGTATTGTACAGGGCTACATGCACTTCTTGTGGGGAATGTGTGAGGGGCAGTACATAGAAAAATGGGAATATTAGGAAGAAAATTATTTTGTTCCCTCCAATTTCAAAACTGGAAAATTTTCTTGTCCAGTTAGGACATGTCAGATTCCTTCTTCATGGTGTGTATTGTTATCACGTCCCCACACCCACACCCTCTTAGTCCCAGTTCGTTCTGTCTGTGTTTACTGAGCAGCTTTATGCCTTTTTCATTTCATCTCTGGCAGCTGCAAGGATGTCGTTCCTCAATTTCCAACCACTTTCATGCCTAGTGAGTCATCCCCTTTAGAACGTTAGTTCTTCATACTTACAGCAGATGGTTTGTTTTCCTGGATCAGAGTTGGGAAAAGCTCTAATTAGGCTGAGGTACAGAGTGCAGGGAGGTTTGAAAGGTGAAAAATAAGGCGGTAATATCTTCTTAGAGGGGAGCTCGAGTAAATCAGTGCTGCGAGGCTCCGTTTGCTGCCATTGCTGGCCAGGGCTGCATCCAGAGCCCGTAGCCGTGTGGCACCGTCAGCGGAAGGCTGACCCTCTTTCTCCAGTGACTCTCCAAAGGGCTTAGAGCCGGGTGGGGTCGGTCTCCTCAATCGACAGAACCAGAGGACGTGGCCTCAAGCTGCGCCAGGGGAGGCTCGGGATGGAGATGAGGAAGGATTTCCTCAGCGGGCGGTCAGACACCGGACCGGGCTGCCCGCGGAGTCGCCGTCGCGGAACGTGTTCAAGGAAAGACTGACGTGACGCCTGGTGCCACGGTCTGGTTGACAAGATGAAGATCGGCTCCAGGTCGGCCCGCCTGATCCCGACGCTGTCCGCTCCGTGATCCTGTGAAAGCGAAACTAAAACGGGACTGAGGGGGG
>VXAX01001633.1:171312-228858 GCA_013399835.1 Leptocoma aspasia
CGCGGGGCGGGGCCTCGGCGGCGCCGCCTGGTGCCCGCGGCTCGTCAGGCGGGGAGGGGAAGGGGCGATCTCCCGGCGGCGCCGGGCCGCCCGCCGTGCCGGTAGGGGCTGAAGGAGGCCGTGTAGCCTGGGCCGACGGGTGGACGAGAGCTCGGGAGGGGATGTAATTGTCTGATCGTGTTAAAGTTGGTTTATCTGCTTTGGCAAAAGGTAGAAGTGGAGCCTTAAAATTAACAGACTTTCCAGGACTGAGGTGCTGTGTGCTGTGCTCAAGACAGGCAGGTTAATGTGCAAGGCGGTGGCAAGTGTTTCTGAAGCACTGAACGCCCTCCCATCGTATAGTAAAATGACGTCTCTGGGTATCTGTAATCCCCTTAAGTTAGTCAAAAGAACAATTGTTTAAATCAGTGTTAAGGAAACACTGATTTAACAAGTATACGTGTTAGGGCATTAGCTATCTTTCAGTACACGTGAATTAATTCCTATTCCTAAAAAACACAGACGGGATTTATTTTTCTTACGCTTGAACTGTAAAGTTGCATCTTGTTTCCTTAAGTGTGTTTTTCAACTGACTGTGCGTGGAGATGGTAACTGAGGACATCCATTTCAAATTGTAACTG
The DNA here is from genome assembly GCA_013399835.1 of Leptocoma aspasia. Lineage (NCBI taxonomy): Eukaryota > Metazoa > Chordata > Aves > Passeriformes > Nectariniidae > Leptocoma > Leptocoma aspasia. The sequence continues at coordinate 171,933 of VXAX01001633.1, forward strand.
TTTAGAGCAAGTAGCTTAGTTTTTACTTACACGGAAGTTCAGTGAACTGGAAGTCATGACAATGTTTATGGATGTATAGCATTTGCAATTTGAAAGAGATTTTTGAAGGTAGTGTTTGAAGTAGATGTGCATTTTCTGGTAAGTTCTTCACATGTGGAGTGGAGCAACTGGCATGATGAGATGAACAGAAGTCTGCCTTATTCAAGTACTGAATACAATTACATTACAGTTTGATTTGGTGTTGCTGATGTTGTGCTTGTTCTTAAATGTCATTCACTGAAGCAACTGCTTTGGTTTCATTTGCCAGTGGTATTTATCCACATCCTGGGGCTCTTGATATCTGCTGACCTGACAGACTCCTTAACTGCTTTGCAGCATTATGTTACCTTTCTTACCTTCAAGGGGGTATTGCAGCTGTGGTGTTAAAGACTCACTGTTCTGAGGAAGGCAAAACTGCGTTTGGATATTATTGTGTGCAGTGAGGGAAAGGAGAGTGCTGTCATTAGATGGTTGAGTCTGAGATGGAAGAGCAAATAGATTCTGTGGCAAGTTTCATGGCTAGTGATACTTTATAATGTTTTTGGTCTTCCTTAATCACCAAATCTCTGGCAAAAAAATGAATTATATGCATACATAGAACAACACGTCAAGAAAGTTTTCAGTCAGAGTTACACTACTTGTGAAAAGTGCTATTTGTGAAAAGTTGTATGTAAATGAAAGGGTCTTAAAAAGTAAAGATTTAATTATCTCTTTTGTGAATCTTTCTTCATTATCTCATGGACTTACAGAGTAGGTTAAATTTCATTTTATTCTTGTCTGGTTCACTTTGTGGGGCTTTTTAATTAATAAAAGTATAATAAATACTGAATTGAAATTGCATGTTGATCAGTCCTTGCTTTGTACCTGCAGTGGTGTGGAAGTCACAGTATATAATTGTCTTTTCTTTTTCTGAAATACAAGGATCTGGTTCAGAAGCTGGTATTAGTTGAATCAGTTACTGTTATGATTTGTCAAGTTTATGTGTCAGCTTATCTAAATATGTTTTTTAATTTAGCTTATTGACATTATAATAAGAGATAATTTTTATGGTTTGGACTGTTGATGAAGTCTAGTTACTTTTTCAACTCCTTGCTAAGAAAGTCTTTAAGAGTTGTGATGATTTTTATGCAAGGTCTTGCTAAAATACAAAAATTGTGTGGTTAGGGAGGTAAGTTACTTCTTCAGACCTACCTGCTATTGAATTGTAGTCTTGTACTACGAAACTGTGGTCTTGTTGAGAGTCAAAGCTGTCATACGTGTTTGTTTGTAGAGACGACATGGACTGAATTGCTGGGGATCTAATAAGAATTTGTACAGAGCAGGTCTTTGAGTTAAAAAGTTCTCAGGTAGTCTTTGTGTGTAGCTTCAGCATCCCCACTTTGCCTCAGAAGGATTTGAAAGGTGGAAATAAGGATAGAGGAAAGATAGAGAACTTGTTTTTTTCCTATTTTTAGTCAGAAAGTTGTTTTGACTGTGGAGGAGTGATTTTTAAAACTTGTGGAAGATACAGGCTTGACTTAATCAGTTCATATGGAAGTAGAACTTGTGGTTTCCTTCTCTATATAAGAATTTATATCAAGTTAAATAATCTGATAGGGAATATTTAAATTCTGCTGTGGGCAGAACTTGATGATGTGATGACGTCTGATTTAACAGCATGGGTTTCGGTTTTTTTACTCTTCAGCTTCTCATGGGAGCGTGTAGGTTCCTCTTCTACTAAGCTCTTTAAAGATAAGTAAATTTGTTTTGCTTTTTGGTGCCCTCTACTGATGCCTGTTTGTCAGAACATTGAAAACTGGTGCTGGTTTTGGGCTTTAATAGCACTGAATGCTAACAGCAGCAGGTCTTCAAGAGCAGCAGGAACGGGAAAGCGAGAAAGGAAACCCTTTTACCTTGAGTATTTTGCTGTTTGCCTTCCAACCAGTCTGTCTGGATTACACTGGAACTGTACCTCACTTGATAGAAAAGTAGGTAAGCAGCATATATCTGACTTGCATACTGTCTTCTGTTGGCATTGTAGCAGTAGAAGGACTGATTCGTTTGCTTTTCTCCCCTCAAGGAAATAGGGACATTCTTTCTTTAATGTTTGCAGTTCCTGATTCTCAGTCAATACATTCCAGGTTTGCTGTCTCAGAAGTTTTTATCTTCTTGTTTATTTTCAATACTTTTTCTTATTTATTTTCAATACAATAACTTTGCTTTTTCTGTATTTCCCACTACTACCTCAGATACTACAAAAATAAAAAAACCCCAGTGCTTCATGTGAGCACCACTACATAGGCTGTGCTTTGTTTACTTTCTGTTTAAGTGGCTCTTTCATCTTATCAGTCTTGCAGTTTTGTTCCTGTTTCAAAATCTGTAAACACCTCTGTTCTAGAAAAACTCAGAATTTGCATTAAGTCAGCTACATTCTCTCTACAGAACCTCTTACCTTAGCTTTGTGGTGTGTCTTTGCCAGTTTTGTTAATTTCTGACAGAAGTGGCCAATTTTTTTTGTTGTCACACTGCAGTAACAGTAAATTGTATGAGAAGGGATGAGAACATTCATGGCACAGTTTGTGGTGCTGCTGAGCAGATGCTCTGTCTGGCAATCTTCATGAAAGCTTTAGGAGATGGCTTTCTAGACAAAAATTTAGGACTTTTTGTCCTTATTGAGGTTCTTTAGATAATCTGTGATGGGGCTGTTCTTTAAAAAATTCGTGGTGTGATAATATTTTTGATGAGCTGCATTTTCAAAATCTGATTCTTGGAAATTATTCTCTTGCAAAGAGATTTAAGACTATTTTGTTCTCAAGTACTGAGGGAGGGCATTTTTGATCTGTGTTCTGTGTTTGTGTCTTGGGAAAACATCAGAACTGAATATAAAGCAAGATGGGAAATGAAAAGATCTGAGACATGAAAGACTAGAAAATTCATTTAAAATAGCGTTTTGGAAGGAACTTGTGAAGATGAGTAAGTTCCAAGTGGATGAGTATGGCTTTGGGAAAAACATTCAGGTGTGGGGACAAAGGACCTGGTAAGACCAATAGGCATTTAGTCATTTTGTATGTGAAGCTCTACTGAGCATAGGTTAGAGATCATATGTGAAGCTTCCTTCCTATTTATTTAATTTCCTTACTGTATCAGAGAACAGAGCACTTTTCCTCAAATTCAAATACGGAGACCTAGTATAGTGTTTGTATTCTTTGGCTCTGCTTTCTATAAGTGAATGTTGACGTGTGTCTGTTGTTTTCTTCAACATGGGGCAGGGCTTGAGAATGTTTTAAAAACGGACACATCTCACCAAATTTCTCACATGGTTTAAGTTCTTATTGTCTTTTTTTCTCCTTATAAAGGGTGTGATATAAGGTTTAAGAAGGGAGTCAGCAAGCCGTGCTTATTTGAGTGTGTTTCAGGGAGTGAGGCTTGTGTTCCTTTGCATATCGTCAAAGCATTTGCATGTGTATCACGTGCTTTGTTTTTTATTGACCTTCCTTTGACTTTGTGTGAGAATAATCTTATTTTCTAAAGTAATTCAAAAGATCTACGCAAGTAGAAGGTGTTTTTTCAAGCTGAGAACCTGCAGCGTTTTCTCATGTATTCCTTGTTTTGGTTAACTTAGCAGAAAATGCCAATTGTATTGTATTGTATTTCTTGATTTTGTCACTTACATTGAGGAGTGAGTTCTTCACCCATTGCGTGACAGCCTCCCAACACGTGTGTTTTGTAGGGGCAGAGGAACCAGCCACTGCTGCAGTAGTTAATATATGTACAGGGCCTGTACTGAGTCTGACATATGTAAAAAAGGAAGTTCTGCAAGCTGTTAAGGGTAAAAGGTGTATTCAAATCCCAGCTCTAGAGAAGAACATTTTTTTCCCTAAGCTTTTTAAAGCAACTCTTACTAATTTATCCAAGCTGTTAATAAAAACTAAATGACGTGTGTGTATTTAAATCAAGTAGTCTCTATTATGTAGCACATATTCTAAATAGGATGAGTTTTGAAAAGAATAATAGAATCATTTAGATTGAAAAAAGACCCATAAGATCATCAAGTCCAGCCATTAATCTCATACTGTCAAGCGTAGCACTAAATGACCTTCTTATGTGTATACATCTTCTTTATTACCTCCAGAGATGGTGACTCAACTGCTTCCCTTGGAAGCCTGTTCCAATGCTTCACAATCATTTTGGTGAAGAAAATTTTCCTAATACCTGATTTAAACCATCTCTGATGCAAACTGAGGTAATTTCTTCTTGTCCCATCACTTGGAAAACAGATCAACTCCCACCTTGCTGCAGACTTTTTTTCAGGTAGCTGTGGAGAGAGAAGAGGTCTCGCCTGAGTCTCCTTTCCTCCTGGTTAAACAACCCCAGCTCCTTCAGGTGCTCCTCATAAGACTTGTGCTCCAGACCCACCGTGTTCCAGCACCTCCGTGTCCTTCTTGTTGTTAGGGGCCCAGAACTGGACACAGCACTCAAGATATGGCCTCACCAATGCCAAGTACAGGGGAGCAATCCCTGCCCTTGTCCTGCTGGCCACACTATTGGTGACACAGGCCAGGTGCCACTGGCCTTCTTGGCCACCTGAGCACGCTCCTGGCTCATGTTCAGTGGCTGTCAGCCAGCAGCCCCAGGTCCTTTTGCTGGGCACTTTCCAGACACTGCCCCATCCTTAGCACTGCATGGGGTTGTTGTGACCCAGTGGCAGGACCCGACACTGGGCCTTGTGAACTTTGACCTCAGCACGTTGGTACATCCTGTCCAGATACATCTGCAGAGCCTTCTTACCCTCCAGCAGGTCAACTTCTGCCCAGCTTAGTGTCATCTGCTAACTTACTGAGGAGTCACTTGATTGCCTTGTTGAGTTTGTTGATAGAGATGTTATGCAGGGCTGGCCCCAGTACTCAGTCCTGTGGAACACCACTTATTCCACTGGACACCAACTGGATATAACTCCATTCAACAGAATTTTCTAGGCCAGGCCATTCAGCCAGTTCTTTACCAAGGAAAGAGGGCATATCTCTTAAGTCATGAGCTGCCATGACCCAGAGTCCTAGATTGTGCTGTTGTTAAGGATAGTTCTGCAGTGTATCAACATGTAGTATTCTGTAGTGTAAATAAATTCATTTTAAAAATATAGTTTAACAAACTATTAATCATCACATCGTGCTTGGTGACCCACTGTGTCCAGCCATGGGTGATGAAGAGTTTACTTGTCCTAAACTGTGTGAAGGGCATAGTAAAGCCTTTTTATTTATTTCACCTGTGAAAAATTGCTTTTATGTGGAAAATTCTTTATAATAAGGAAAGAATAAATTAAGCATCATAAATAGAAGGACAGAACTGAAGCACAGGGTGAGAGGTTTTGTGTTGGAGGTTGCTGTGACAGTTAAGGACAAGGGTTGCTGTTGTACTGTGTCATTTGGGATATGTTTTCTTCCTCATTCAATTGCATTTGCCCAGAGAAAAAGGAAATGGAAAAAGGTTGAACTTAGAGTGCCTTATACTAGAATTAAGTATCTTGACCTTTGAATTTTCAAGCCTGTGTTTAAATACAGCTCTTTTAAGCTGTATCCTTTAAGACTTGCTTCTGTTGTTTTTTGGGCTTTTTTTTTCCCCACTAATACCAGTGTGAGTATATTGAGGAGCATTCTGTTGTTAACATGACAGTTTGGTTGTACTGATTAGGTAAGTAGGTTGGTAGGTAGGTTTTTGTGGGTTCATTATGTAGTTTCTAAAACAGATGAGTATTTGTTGGGGCTTCAAATTTCTAGCAATACAGAGAGACTGAAGCAATATAGAGAGAAAATTGTGGTATAAACTGAGAACATGTAAAACTACATTATACACAGAAATTTTTAACAGTATGGTGTGCTGACCAGGTACTTCCATCTTTTGGCAATGCAGTTCAGTGTTGTGATGACAAGCAACAACAGTGAAAGCAGCCAAGTAAGAATATGTGTTACCACAATAGAGGTCAAGTTATTATGCCAGTAGTCCTCTCATTAGGAACAGATTTCAGATGCTGACTTGTCCTTGTGCCTATTGTGGACATAAGTTATAGTAGTGTGAGTCATGTTTTTATTGCTGTAAATGTTTGGATCTTGATGTTTTGTCAACAAATACAGTTAGTATAACATCCATTCACACAAAAGATTTCAGTCTTCAGTGCTCAAGTGATAGCTCATTTATTTACATATGTTTGTATGTTGTTACTGTTTCATATAAATATGTGTATATCTGTGTGCATCTATGTATGTGTACTTTAATTCAGGGAAAAAATCTTAAAGTGGGAAGAGTGTGATTTTGGTTTTTTACTTGTAATCAATGTCCTAATTACCCTGTCTCCACTGAGGTACCTGTATTGTTAGTTCACATGCCTGAACGGCAAAATCATTAGTGAATGCACACTGAACATGCAAACTATGTGTAGAGCTTTGTTGTGAAGCAATTTTGAGCCAGATTCTCTTCAGGTCCCTGGTCCCATCAAAGCAAAAAGAGCAGAATTATTTTTAAAATTGAAAACACAATCTTTTTCAGATGTGCCTATACCTGAACACCTTGTCTTGATTTCACCACTTCAGTCTTGCCTTGGCATAATTTTAAGTATGTCAATTTCAGCACATTTTCTGACATTTAAAAAACTTTCTTTTCAGTAATGAATACATTTTAATGGTACATGTGCAAAGTTTAATGTGTTTCAGCTTTGTATCTAGGAAAATGAGTTCTTTTCCTATATCTGTAATTCCATGATTTTAATTAAAATTTATTTTCTGCTTATATGAAAGAGGGGATCAGGACTCTGTGGAAGCCCAGAGGTAGCTTTTAACACTGTCACCTGAAATGACACTTTTTATATTGTGTAAGGTGGTGTGTATGTCAAAACATAGACACTTTGCCTCAGATCTTGGTAGATGTTTGGAGATAGATAGAAAAATCAATGGAAAATATTTTTAAAGTATTTTTGGATACCAGTACTGTTTGTTGCCTAACTCTTTGAATTTTCAGTTTTAAGAAAGCTTGAAATGTTTTCTATCATAGTACATACTAATTGCAAGGAACATCTGCAGAAATAACACAATTTTTTCCCATTTTCTATCATACATACCACTGACAAAGTTGAGTTGAAAACTGAGACCATAAATTGGGATTTTAAGGTGAAATTAGTATTTTTCCAACAATTGGATTTTTTTAATAGGGAGGTATAGCTGAGGTTTCTCCCCCTATTGACTTTTGGTTGGTGTTTTTGGATTGAGAGTCAAAGATTCCCATTCAGAAAAAATACGATGATGTGATACAAAAATAAATACTTGCTAACATCTTTGTGAGTTTAGAATATTCATTCCTGCAAAAAATTATTGCAAAACCTTTTCGTATTTCAAAGGATTGTTTGCATGCAGCAAGTACTGCAAGCAGTAGCAAATAATGATTCAATTCAATATGAAGAGCTTTGAGATGGCCGTGTGCTGCCTTGGTTTGTAAGCCTGCTTCACTATTAGAAAAGGAGGTGCTACAGCTGTGATATATAGATTTTACTGTCCATTTTGTATGAGCAGTAGCACTTGAAAATAAGAAACATGTAGTCTTATTAAAACAATTTCCTTCTTTTTTGAATGCTATTGAGTCCTGCAGTGCTGAATATGATGCTAATATTTTACGTGTTATGCTTTTGTGCGTTCTAAATTAATGTGCATCAAAGTAATATTCCACTGTTTGGAATGAGAAATTGGTATCTAATGATCAAATTCTTAGGACTTGGTACTATATGAAACTTCAGCAGTTCAGATGTAGCTGTCTCTTAATGTTGTTTTTTTTAACATTCAGTTAAGTGAAAAATGCATTTCAGAGAAGAAAGTGATACAGAGAAAACACTGGAAAAACACGAAAGTGTCAATCTGCTGTAGAATAAGCAATGAATCAAATATTCAGCTTATTAATGGTGTTTTCACCGTAAGTAAAGCAAGTCCTTCTTGGACTGTCTTGTATGTCAGTGTTTCTTTTGTGGAGCCCAGAACTGCAAATGGTACTCCTGATGCTGCCTCCTTGGACTTTTGCAAGAATTCTCTCATTTTGGCCTTTCTTTCAGTCATCTGCTTTTTTTGAAACAGTTCTGTACTACTGCTATGTGATTTGCTATTGCATGCCTCAGATGTTCACAGATAAACTTTGCATGGAGGATTCATTGCCAGTTCTGATTGCTGAAGAACAAATTGGCTTTTGTGCCCACTGTCAGTAAATAATGAATTAATCCTGTTAGGATTAATTAGGATTAATTATTAGGAGTGAATTATGGATGGTCAGAAAGATTACTGACGCATGTTCTTGGTACAGTTGTTAGCTGTAGTTACAGCTATAATTGATATATACCGTATAATTGATATATATACCATCACAGCATTGAAAGACAAAAAAAAAAAGACATGAACTTCTTTTTACCATATCTGGTAATGTTGCTCTTGTGTTACAAATTGTGTTCCTTTTACTAAATATTGTGAAAAGTTCTGCTGTTCCACTGTCAGAGGGTCTCTTTAATTCACAGAAATTACTAAAAAACCTGATATATATATATAAAGCTGCTACAGAACATTTTGTGCCAGCAGCCTGACATGGCTATTGAACGTCGGTTTCCATTTTAAGATACAGTGGGTAGTTTTCTTCTTACTGTGTGATCATATTTCAAAAGCAAGTTAAAGAAAATATTGTTGGCTTCTTTTCAGAATGATGTGCCTTGCTAAACACTATTCTGTCTGAATTGAAATACTTTCTTCACAAATCAACAGAGATGTCACCAGGAGCATGAGCTTTTTTAACTGCCTTTTTTTTTTCCTAGATTTTGCTGTGGCTATAGGAAACAGTGTCATGCTTAGTGTTTTTTGCTCTCTGTTTGTGGAATTTTCATCCCAAGTACTAGTTACAGATTCATTTTCTTAATTCTTGACAGTGCAAGAATTCAGAATAAAAATTAAGAAAAAGGTTCTGAAGTGCAGAAAGAAATTATCTTCCTTTTTGAATACTCAGATGTATCTAATGTTCAGTGGGGAGCTGTAGATACAGGGATACTTTGTATCTCAAGAGTGCATCTTGAAGTACCCAGAAGTCTTACTTGAGTTGCGCTTTGCTTCTTTCACAGGAAAAAGGCTTCAGAAAGTCTCGTGTTTAGCATTACTTGAAAATCAACTGCAGAATCACAGCAGCTGAAGTTGGAAGGGACTTCTGGAGGTCCTCTGGTCCAGCTCTCCTACTGAAATAGGGCTAGGTAGAGCTAAGTGCCGAGGACCATGGCTTTTGAGATAATCCAGGGAGAGAGACTCCACAGCTTCCATGAAACCTGTGCTGGTGCTCAATCACTGTCCAGAGTAAAGTGTTACTCATGTTCAGATGGAGTCTGCTGTGTCTCACTGATGAAATAGCCCTGAGCCTTCTGTTTTCTAGGCTGATCAGTCAGTCCGAGGCTCTCAGCCTTTCTTTACACAAGAAGTGCTCTAGCTGCTTTGTCATCTCTGTGACCCTTTATTGGACTCTCCAGTATGTCAGTGTTTCTCTTGTGGTGGGGAGCCCAGAACTGTACACAGTACTCCAGATGCTGTCTCCGAGGACTTTGGTAAGAATTGGCTCATTTTGGCCTTCCTTTCGGTCATCTGCTTTTATTGAAACAGTTTGCAGATTTGGGAAGGTCTGCATTTCTTTGTCAATTTTTTATTAGACCAAATTTAGATTTCCTTTACTGTTCTTTCATCAGGAAGTTGTCTAGTATGTGCCCAGACAGCCATGTTTCCAAGTTGTGTCCTGGTCACAACTCTGAAATAAAAGCTTGGCTAGAAAAAATAGCTCTCAATATTACTGATAATGAGGTTTTTAGGTAAAATTTGAATTTTTTTTTTAAACAGGAAGCATTATTTATATTCTAGGATTTATGTCTAGTGCCTGGAGGGTGCAGGGTGTGGACATCAATATTAGAATTTTTATTTTCTCACCATGTACCCATTTACCTTGACTTCATGGTTATGTTATACCAAGACTGTGCTCATCGTCAACAGCTGTAACAGTTTGCAGTTCTTACTAGAGAAATCACTGTATCTGTTCCAGATGTTCTCTTATTCATGAAAAGAGGTAAATGATTATGTGAATGGTGGTGAGTTGAAGCAAAGGTTCTGAATCCTGCTTACCCTGCAGAAGTTGAACAAACAATGTTATATGCTCTGGTTGGGCTGGCACGCAGTTGGCAGGATGAAAAATATCAGTATGTTGGCCAGTGCAGCTAAGCCAGCAAAATTCTTTGGGCAAATCCAATTATACTATCAAGAGATTCTTATTCCTGGTGTTTATGTTGTCAGCTGAAGTTCCTCTAAAGAGCTTTTGCCAGTGAAAGATGTGTGTCGTTACAGTATGATTCTCCTGGCAAATCTTTATACATGGACAGGTCCTTTGTCATGCAGCTTTGAGTCCAACTGGATAATCCTTGTTTATTTTGTCTTGAAAAAAGCACACCAGTTAGGCTTGGAAGTAGTCCACGGGTTCATAAAATCTGTTACTTTTTGCCATTTGTGGCACAGCGCTTTTAGTTTACTGCCCTGTTGTTGCTTCTTATAGTAGCTCCTTTTTGGTTTAATTTAGAGCTAGAATTTTAGGAATATATTTAAAGGAAATGTCAAACTTCACGGTCCCCAAGAGCTTTTCATCTGTCAGCTTGCAAGTTAATATGATGCCACTTTTTTCATCCTGTTGTTTTGGTTCTTTTTTGTCACTGTTACACAAAATGTAGACGTGGATCCCTCAGGAATAAGGCAGGACAATCAGCATGTGAAAGCTTTGGCTTTCATGAAAGCTGAGAGTTACCACTGTGGGAGCCCCGGGACACCAGTGCTAATCAAATGGGGACCTGATGGGGAGTGAAGCTCAAGAGAAAGCACAGCAGGGGAGGATGATAAAACTGTGCTTATTAACATACCATGTATATGCCGTGTCCTGTTTTGCTCATTAGGCAGCTGCCTGATGCAGTGCAAGTGCTGCTGTCTGGATTCCAAGATCTGCAGCTGGCCTCTGTCCTGTGTATTGGTGCTAAAGTACACACAGATGGGGGTGTGTGAACTATCCTGGGTTATCGTGGCAAGAAGATAAAATATCCTTTGGACTTTACATACCTGGATGGGAGAGACAAACTTTCCTGGTTTACCATAACAAATTCTTCTCATCTCCTACACCAACCCTTTGCATTTTCATTAAATATTCTTGTTTAAGGCAAGGGTAAAGGGCTTTTGTTTATTCCCATATTCTTCTTATTTTTTACTGTTTTCAGAAGTAATCTTCATTTCACTCTTCCTGGACTGACAGAGTGGTTACAGTTGTGCTCTGTATTGCTCGTGGAAGAGTTTTGTGATCTGTAAGGGAACATGGAAGGAGAGACCATCAGCTTGTGTAAATTGTGACTGGTCAAGGAACGTTTGAGTGCCATAAGGGGATAAAGAGAAAAGGACTAATAAATAGGAACATTTTAAGGCACAAGTCTGTTGAACCAAAAAATAGGGGAGGCAGATAAAAGGACCGAAACTGGATCGGTCACTAATTGAAGAGGGTATGTGGAATGTAGCAATGTTTAATTCAGTGAGATTGTTTGATTGTAGACCTCATCAAATGGCATTATAAGAGGAAGGAGGAAGCCATAAACAAGATACAGAGAAGGACACAAACCTGCCAAGCAAACTTCATGGAGACAAAGACAAGAAACAAAACCTGGTCTGTCACACTAACTGATGAGCTATCAGAAATGTGCACACAAACAAGGATTCTGTGACTGATAAGGATGCAAAGAGACTGAGAGTCCAGGATGTTGGGGCAGGTCAGTGAGACTATGCCATCTGAGAAGGTGATTTGCAAGGGAAGGGAGTTGGAAAAAGGACAAAACCAGGCCAGACGAAGGGCTGATCCAGGTAAACTGTGTCCAGTCTTTATGCTTGTTTGGCTGAGCCCTGTCCCTGTTACCTGCAGTCTGTCCTGTTTTATTAGATCTTTTAACTGCCTCTCTATGTAATTTCGCATGGTATATACCATGTGTGTGAGTGCTGCAGGGGCTAGGTGAGACCAGCTTGAGTAGAAACTAGGCCGGCAGCTGGAGTCTCACTGGAGGTGTTGGTGTCAACCAGGTTTGCAGTGTCAGCAGTGAAAGAGAGCGAGGCCCTTGGTGCAGGAGCTGAAGGGCCTTTAGCTATCTGAATTATTTTGTTGGCTTCCTTTAGAATTTGTACCCATAGTGCCAGCTACAGAGAAGTTGTGGGAGCTTGTAAACTCTATGTTGTAATGCCACACCTAAGTTAAACTTCTGCAGCCACTGCTTTCTGTGGGAGAGATGGAAGAAGACAGTAATGCTTACAAAGCCATCTGGCCTGCAATGGCTCCATCCATCACATAAGTGATTTCCCTTGTCTTGGTTTTAGGGTTGTGGGGCACAGCTTTTCCAGAGCTTACTGGACCTAGGCCAAAAAATGTACTTATGATTAGATTGGTCTTGGATTATAAACAAGCCACTGCATTTGGATGCAACTGTCTGATCAGCCCAAGAATTTACTGTTATTGTAGGTACGATCAGACTAACAGAAATGTTGAAATGTAATTCAAATAACAGTTGTTAGAATTGTTGGAGCAGATAGGATATGCAGAATGCTCAGTTTACTACCCCATTAGATGCCTATAGTTAAATTAAAAAGTGCTTATAAATGTTGATGTTTACCAACTTGTATTGATGCCTTAAGAAGGCTGACCTAGAACAGAGGCTAGACAGAGTTAAAGAATAAAGTAGGTAGGTATTAAAAGGCCTCGGTGGATACACCTTGGGCAGTACAGGAGCCTGGCCAGGGCTACACCCAAGATGAACCCAGAATGGTTACTAAATGGATGACCGGTCACAAGGTCTCACACTTCCTTAAATTTTGGTCCAGTTTCATATTGGGGTTAATCGTCCAATTATAATTTCAGATTATGAAATCCCATCCTTCTTATTTTCTCTCTTCATTTCACCGATGTTTATGCTCTTGAGCCAGAAACTTGTAATGGTTGCCTTTGGTCCCAAGCTAGAAAAGGAATTGTTTTGTCTACCTACTTAGTGAAGAGCGCTTATCAACACTTAATATGAAGTTCAGAACTACACCTAGGCTGCACAGAATCTGAAAAATATGAAAGCTAAAACTTAAGGCTTCAGTATCATGGGAGAAAATAATTTCCTTTTCAGTATGCATTCATGGAGAGGAAACATGCAGCTGATGATTTCTGGTCAGCCTGGTAGGGTTTTATAGGGTATACCCATCAGATTGTCCTTATGTAAACCCTTCCATGGGCTGTGCATGAGAATACTCCTGAAGTGTTAGTTTACTTTTAAAATACGGGTCTTTTGTGGACTACAGGATAGATGTAGTTTCTTCTCTGAATTTGAGATGGAGGGTATGGAGTAGTTTCTTGTGTTTCACAATACCATTAAGTGGAAATATATAGGGAGTTGGAAAGGAAAGTGATTTTCAGATATTTGCAGTAGTTGCTTTGGTAATAATTCCCTTCTGTGCTGGTTAATAATCAGTGTGTCACTGCAGTATTTATAATTTTACTGGAAAAGAACAGTGAAAAAACCACACCTCAAAGGGTGTTGTCTTCGTGAAAATACCTAGTTTTTCCCAAACAAAATGGAAAAGCTTTCAGATAAAACATTACTGCAAGAAACAGATACAGAAATAGAACAAACATTTCTAAAGGGTGTTTTACAAACCAACATACTATTTATTCACCTTTATTACCATTACACTTATGACAGTTTATGGGGTACACAGATGAGAATGAGACAAAACTATACTAGGTGTGTCAGTGAAATGATAACTTCTGGGGATGTCAGTGAAATGCCAACTTTTAGGGACGAGATTGTAGGTTTTAGTGGCTTGACATATACTGCTTCTTTTACTAGTGACAATCTGATGGCTTTGTCCTGATACTGCTTCCTTTAAATATGAAGTAATCTGTATTTTTGTTGATCGTGCTCTTTTGGTTTTTTAAAGAAGGGCAGTGAGTTTATCTTGTTAGTTAAAAGCAAGGTAGAGTGTTCCTGATAACTGCCATCCAGTTCTGTTGTGTGTTGGACATGAGAAAAATGCATAGTGTATGGCTGGAAAAAGTAGCAGTAGTCCCAGAAAATATTTTGAGTGCTAACAAGAAACAATTAGAGTCATTGGGATTTGGAGAGCTCCTGTCATTGTGGAAAGTATGATATTCCACAAATAAACTACTGAATTTAATGACCAGTAATAATGTAGACTGAGAAAACGTACTGTCAATATATAGTTATTCCACATGCTGATTGAAAATAACATGAAAACAAAATTATACAGGAATGTGTCTCTTATTAGCTCCTTGTACTTCCCTGCATGCTAGTATTATCTTGATACAGTTACCACATGAGAATTGCTAAGACAAAACACCAAGTCTTCAATTAATAGGTTTGTATTGGGGTTTTTATAGCATCTGCTTGCAATAAGTTGAACTTAGCTTTAGGTTACTTCTTTTTCAGTACAGAAAAAGACACAATTACATTTTAAGTCTCTGTACATATAGTTCCAAAAAATTATTTTACCTGTATTTTCTTTCTAATGAGAAACAATTTTGAGTAAAATTACTATTGTTTACTGCAGAGGGCAGTTAGCACTTAGGGAGTTTGAAATATCTGTGAGAGTTAGTAATCTGGAGTGATGGTGAAGGCAAACTAATTAGCAGCTTGCATCTCCAGAGTCTTTGAACTGGTGCACTCTTGATGCAAAAGGAAAAAATTAATAATAACAATAATAGAAGAACTGTTTTTCCAAAGTAGACTGCTTTCTACAGGGCAGGGTATATTAGTGCTAATGCTTGGGAAGGGTGTCACATTTAATTTAGGGCAGTAGGAGTGGGAGATCCCCAGCCAAAGGCACGTATAGATTGTATTAGGACAGGAGTGGTTATTGTATTCTTTCAAGGTTTTGTTTTCTGCCAGCTTCACTTAATCCACTTTTTTCTTCCTCCTTTTGACATTTTCTTTTGCACTCCCAAAATCCCAGCATACCTAATTTACCAGCATTCGTGTTACCTGTCTTTCTCTTTGAATAGGCTTAGTCATCATGGTGTAAAAAATTGGGTCACGAATCATCCTTCTCTGACTGTTGTGTCATTGTTCCTTTAAGATTTGTCCTTTGGCAGTGTTCTCTGAAATCTAAAAAAATATATGTTTTCGCAGAAGCTGTGCTCTCAAGGCACTTACTGGGTATCTCTTCCAGTTTTTTTGGTGTGGAACTTCTCAGGGCAAGTAGCCTTCTGGAAGAGTCACCCTTTACCTGGACATCTACTGTCATGAACCATCAGGTGCATGCCTGCCTTTTGACTAATTTTTCTCTAAAACATTAAACTGCAGATGATTAAGGAGTTCAGAAGAGATTGAGCAACAGATGCATGCATTATCAGGCTGGTTCCCTAAGGAAGCTGATTGTTTTAGATAAGATACAGTAGGGGAAAATTACAATCAGTGTTAAAATATTTGAAAGCAAGAGACTGAAAAGCTCTGAAATTTTGTAAAAGTGGCCACAATCAAAGAGAGGAGAAACACCTTTTGTCTCTTGAACACCTGGACAAAACTTGTAGTTCTTAAAAGGAGTGTCCTTGCACTGGAAGGAATGCTGGAGTACAAACTTTGTCGATGGAGAACTACCAAGAAGCAACTTAATAGAGTTCAGAAAATAAAATTCTCCTGTAAAGCTAAGACCCAGGAGAGGTCCATAGTCTAGTCTACAATTAAGTCTGAAGTGAGACCTCTAACAATCTAGGGGGAGGGGGTAGTTCTGGAACACAAAGCCATTGCGGACAAGTTGTTTTCTCTGATTCAGCTATCTGCAATTACATGCAAATGTAATTGAAATAGTGCTGTGGTGGACTGAAACGGAAGTGTAGAATGACTGGACAAGCTGGAGGGCAACTAAATACTACAAGTTTGCTTGCGCTAGGAATTTTGTCAGAGAAGTTCACGTGATGCTTGGACTCAAGGATAGTCCCAGTGGTAGTTAATGTGGTTTTAGTTTTTGTTTTTTCACTTGGTGATCTCTGAAGTATGATGTGTACTGTCCTGTATTTTCAGTTGTCGTGTCTATTAACAGTATGATGTGTTTTAATTTTGGCAGAATAGTGGGCTGGAGGGGAGGGATGTTTATTACATTTGCTGCTGGCTTCATAGGCATTGGTGGGAACTTCTGAGAAGAATGGCAGCTCTATTAAGTTGTTTGATAGCATGGACACACAGTGAAAGTTGTGTTCATAACCAACTGGGAAAACATCACTTGGAGGTGAATGACCTTCCCATCACTAGCACTAGAAACTTCAGGTACTATATAGGCCTTGTGGAATTTTAATGAAGTAGACAGACTTAAACAGAGATTGATAATTTTTTTTTTCGGGTTATGTGTATGAATGGTTATCATTATGTGAATAATTAGTAGCATGAAGCATGTCTGTGCTGAGTTAGCAGAATTAAAATAGGCTGCAGTACAGAGCAAATGTCTGATTAGCTAGGTACAGACCTGATTGGAAGGCGGTGCAATGCAGAGAGCAAGCTCTGTGTGGCAGCGGCTTACAGACTAGTACAAATTCCATTGCTGTGAAGACTGTGTTTATATATCTTCCCATGCTTCTGTAGTCTGTAAGTGCTAAGGCAGGAGGAATGTAAAATAGATGATGGCTTATTTTCTTCATGTTACTCTTTTCTGACAGAATTTTGATTTTGCATGGATGTTGGAATTTTATATTTTTGTGCTGCTAAAGTATAATTTAAGTAGTAATTTTTCTAGGGGTTAGGGAACCATTAAAAATCTGTGTTTATAAACACAATATAAAGGTGAATACTTGCAGGTACTAAATTTCATGGTGTCTTCAATCTTCAGTAAGTCACTCTTAATGCTAGGTGCAAAGCGTACTGAGGTGTGGATTGTAATTCACTCATCTGGAGGTGGGCTTTGTTTCTGTTTTGTTTTGGTTTTCTTTGCACTGGCATAGAGCGAAGACAGTCCTAGTCCCAAGCGACAACGTCTTTCCCATTCAGTGTTTGACTACACAGCAGCATCACCAGCCCCATCACCGCCAATGCGACCATGGGAGATGACATCAAATAGGCAGCCTCCTTTGGCTCGACCCAACCAACACCACTTCTCAGGGGAACGATGCAACACACCTGCACGAAACAGGAGGAGGTAAGCAAGCTGTGTAGCTTGGGAAACAAGTTATTGCTCTTTCTGGTTTTAGCTCAAGGAAGGTGTGTTTTGGGCAGCACTGACTGGATTACACATGGTAAGCATGTTAACATTTCCTTTGAGCTGTAAGATAATGCAGTTGTGACTAAAAGGTCACTGGAAGTAATTCAGGCTTGTGCATTATCTTGTAGTTTATGTGAAAAGTCAGCTTGAGGAAAAAGGTGCTCCAAACATGTTTTATTATGAACCTAATTCTCTAGTACTCTGCACAGGCAAAAAGCATGTAGAAAAGTGCAAGGAAAAATCTTTCTCATCAGGGTACCTTTAAAGGTGTTAAGAATTACTCATGTAATACCATCATTTTCATTACAGTCACAGTTATTTTTGTGCTTAAAACCAATCAAAATAAAGATGAGAGACAGCAGCTGGGGAAATGAGGAGGTTAGCATAGTGTCAAATGTTTGCTGAGGTGGGTGATTCACATGTAATAGTAATTAGTTTTTCATGTTGGTTTTACCTTGTGGCTCATTAACTTCTCAAATCAGAGATTTTGGAATAAGTTCCAGTGGTCATGGAAGAGAAAAACTGGAGCTGGGGCCTGGATGGATGATACTCTAGCAAAACGTAAACCCACAGATTTTTTTGCTATTCTAGTTAAACAAACTATCCAAAACAGAAGCTTTCATTGCCTCACATTCTGCCTCAAATCTTACGCCTCTCTGAGTCATCTTATGCAAGTTAAAACACACTGTCTCTGTTTGCTTCGAAGAAACGTTTTAGCTTGGTTTGTACTAAAAAAAAAAAGTCTGTCCTTTTTCATTAATATGAAATTTAGGCTCAAGATATATTTAGCTAGTTTTCTTCAGATTCCACAAATCAAATTTGTCAACAATGATCAGCCAGTAGTTTTGAAGCAAGAGTTTAAGCATGCTAGTTTTGTATCCTCACTTCGAGTTTGTGAATTTGAAAGCTTTCAGTCAGTGGCATGTAAAATACGCAACTCTCAATGCAGCTTGTCAGACTTAGGAAAGAGGTTAAATTATGAACTTGAAAGGGTTGTTGTAAAGACATATCAGACCTTTCATATAGTTTGGTACAAGGATGCTCTCTTAGGGGCATTTGGCCCACAAAATGATCTTGACCTCAAATGGTTTGAACTGAGATGCCTAGAATATAGGCATTCGATCATTCTTGTTTGTTGTCCAGTCAGTTTACACAAATTTCTTTGCGGTGTTCATTAACATCTGCAGAGTTAAACAGCGTGTTTAACAAGCAAAATGCTAGATAGCAGAATCTAGATAGTTTGGATATACTGTGGAAGGCGTATAAGAATGGAAATGTGTAAATGTGAATGTGCATGGGACCAGTGTCTTGACATTCAGATGCAGTCAAGTGCAGCTGAAGTAGTAGCCTGTGGCTTTTCGCAAGTAAACTTGCAAACACCTCATTGCAAAGCCATCTTCAGTCTGACAGGAGCTGTTAGGTTGGCTACGGCTTTATGGACACAAACCTTACTCTTTCTAGGGCCAGCTCACCTGCTCTTGGGTAATAAAACAAGTTTTTGTTCTAATCAGACATTTGAATGTGTCAGTACTTAGTTTCCCTGCACTTGAGTCGGGACATTTTTTAGCTTGGTGCAGTGTTGCATTTGAGCTAGCCCCAGGTCAGTTCCACAATAGCATTGTACCTAGTTTCTTCTTCTAGACCCAGGATTTTTAGGGAGAACAATACATACATGTTTCTTGTTTTGCAGGAGTCTTTCTGAGTCTTAAGAGTGCTCTGGAGTCATACCAGAGCTAATAGCCATTCTCATGGATCAAAATTGATTCCTTAAGATCATTATGAGTACATCTGTTATTAATGCTTTAGGTGAGGTTATGCCTATGCTTTTGAAGCAAATTTTTTGTTTTCTCTGCTTGTTTTCTCAGTGCAGAATGGTTTCAGAGGTCACTAGGTTTTCAGGTTATGAAAAGATGAAAGGTGCACTCCAGCTGCAAATGGTCATTGAGCTCAAGGAAACAGGTTAGGGCAAGTGCAGGGAAAACCTTTGAAGTGTATCTAGTGTGGACATCACTGCCCCAGTGTCATCAGCATTAACTCTTTCATCCTACCAGTTGATTTCTGTTGGTCAGGACAGTTTGTCTTGGGTATTTTTATTACCTGGATTATTTTTTTTCATTACCTGCCTTGCTATTTTGACCTTACCTCTTGGTATCAGTGATTTTGTACTGTGCCTAACACAAGAGTGCCCTGATTTGTTGTGGTTTTTTATTCTGATTCATTGTACACAAACAAATACTCCATTAATAAAAATAGCCTTCTGGTGTGAATTTGCAGAAAGATTATCTTTGTCTAGATACTTTTTATATAGAACAGGTAAATTAAGAATGTAAAAGCATGATGCATGCCTATGTGAAACAGAAGGCCATTCCAATTTATCTTTATCAGTCATTGTGAAATGGGGGGATCTGTACCATTGCTGTGCCTTACCTTTCATCTGTGCTTCCTTTCCTCCTTGTCTTGAATGTAATTCTGAACTAAAGGGATTCAAGAATGTCTTACTGCAAAGAAATCACCCTTGTTAGAAATACTAAGATCTACATACTAATTCTGCAGTTATGGATACCTTTTGATGGCTGTTCTTACCTGAGGGTAGGAATTCCTGCAATTTTATCACCATTTTCATCCTGTCTCTTTGTTTTAACCTGGCGTTTACCATGTTTATACTGTGCATGTAGTAACAGAGGATTTTTTTGTGGCTGTTTTTAAAGACTTCAAGCACAAGTTTGTTACTGAAGTTTAATAATAGTTTAGACACGTGTCTTGACAATTATTCTGAAGTAATTTCCAATACTTTAGAAGCTGATAAAGCTGTGTATCCAGATGTTCTGAATTTTGCTGACTGAAAGAATGGTATATTTATAATTCTGCACAGGAAAAAATCCAGCTTTGGATTTTTGGTATGATGCTTCTTCATTCATTTAAAAAGACACACCAGAAGTCTTGCCAGCCTTTGTTGGCTTTTTCATAATTCTGTTATGGGTTCATGGAAAAGTAAAACCAGGTCTTTTAACCAATACAGAGGCAAGACTACTTTTATGAGAACTACCTTGTCTAAGAAGCCACTTTGTCTAAGTGCTGGTGGGAGTTAAGACAATTTCTATTCTTCTGAAGCACTGGTGTTGTCTTTTGTAACTTTCCTCTATTTTTGGAGCTTTTCCAAAGAAAAATCCTCACACAGGCATTTTTATGTTAAAATATTCAGACCACTTCTGTTTCATAGCAGGAAATAGCAAATTTAAAACAAGCTGAGTGCTCCAAAGAGTGGAATATATTATGCATTACTATTTCCATTATTAGAAATTATGTATGCCAGTTTTACCTAAGGAGAATGTAGCAGTTGTATCATGTTAGTAATAAAGCAATACAGAGTGCAGCAAAAACTTTGGGAAAGAAAACTGGATTTAAGACAAAATACGTTAGTAAGAACTTAAATTTAGGTTCTCAGTGCTTAGAAGAAAATACAGCTTGTATGTTCTGCAGTGGTAGTTTATATAAGTAAAGGCAGCTATGCATTTTTAAATTTGTTTGGGGTTTTTTTTTTTGCTGTGTTACAGCCTAGCCTTATGCCTTCTGTCTGACCTGTTGAGAATTACCATTTGTTTCAGTTCTACGAGGTGCAGTAGTGTTAAAAAATCTCTTGTGAGGTAGGGTAGAGAAATAGTGGCTTGAGACATTGTATCATATGCTCACAGTAGCATCTGGGTAGGTGGTGATGTGGTCTCACTTCCCCCGAGTTTGTCTGTTTAATGCAACACGGAAGTTGGACTCAATCTGAGAAGTATGTGGGATTTACCAACAGCTTGCAGGTTTATTTAATTTTTATTTGGTAATATCAGAAGTTCTGTTCCATATAGTGTTGGAGAGGACATGTTCTAATAATGATCACAGATCCTTTTTGTCTCTTCTCTGCAGTTTGGGTTCTTTAGCCTGTTTCATAAATGGGAAACCATTTCATCCCATTTAGGTTTAATTTGCTGTTGGTTCTGGGGCCTCTAACTTGTGTGTGTTGTGGAGATTGGAAGGCGTGTGCTGAAAGTACTGCAAGATCGTTTTGTGCTCTCAGTACTTTCCCCTTCCAAATAAATGAGATTCAGAACTTCTCCTAGTGAGTTTGTCACATCTGTGTGCATCATTTTCTGAGTGCTGAACCTGAGCCAGTGGTCTCTGATTTCTAGAAGTTTTGGCTCAAGGTAGTTGCAGCTCTGCTCAGAACTTGCGCACAATTATATAAGAATACATAATCAAATCCTACACTTGTAGATCAGTTGCTCAAAACAGGTATATGCTCTGGTCTGAGTCTATCTACAGAAGTTCTCCACTCTGAAAAAGAAACAATACCACAATCATAATTTCCTGGGATCTTCTGGAGGGAATTTTAGAATGCACTCAGTTACATAGTTAACATGTGAGAGCTGAAAAATTAATTTGTTTCTTCAAAAGCTGCTGCTTTGTCTGCTGTCACTAAGCAAGTGATCATTCTGTGGCATGGTTGAAACAAAGACCCTGGTGAAATCTGTGTTCATTTAATGAAAGATTTTTACCTAGATAGAATAAAGGCATGGGCATGTCGTGAAGATTGCTATCTTGACTTTTAGAGCACTGCAGAGGCAATCCAAGTGTCATTTTTTTAACAAGGTAATATTTACATAGGAGTTCTTCTCTTGGTTTTCCTAACAGCATTAAGCTATGCTCTGTTAAGCATTTCTGTACTGAAAAAAATGTCATTTATAAGGATTTTAGCAGTTCTGTCAGTAAAATGTTTTATTCCAATCTAATAAATTTGTTCTAGTAAAACTTTCCAGTTTAAAAAATTCCTTGATATTTGATTCCCTTGAGGTTTTAGTTATTAAGAAGGATTTGTGTCATTTAGATAACCTCTATTTTTTTAATGCATTTCCAGTCCTCCTGTTCGACGTCAGAGAACGAGGAGAGATCGTTTGTCTAGACACAATTCTATTAGCCAGGATGAAAACTATCACCATCTCTCCTATGGACAGCAGCAAGCAATAGAAGAGCCTCGAGCCTTTCGCCCACCGAATGTATCTCCTCGTATGTTGCACCCAGCTGCTCACCCACCACAGCAGAATGCAGTGATGGTTGACATTCATGATCAGGTAAAATTTTTAGAGCACAGACAGAAGACTGCTCAAGATGTGGTGTTTGGTTTCGGAGGTGTTCGGTTTTTCCCACCGTCTTCAAGATCTCTCTCCTCCCTGAATAGTTCACCTCACCTCATAGTTGACAATGAAAGTCACAAGAGCACTAATTTCTGTTTGACTTCTTACAGAGTGGTGGTTTCTGTTGAATATTACGTGTACGAAGCATTGCAGTAGGCAGTTAAAAAAAAAAAAAAACAAAAAGTTCACACTTCTAATAAAGAAGATTGATACTTAACAATTTGTCAATGAATTGGCATATTTCTCTATGTCTCTGTCTCAAACCTTTGAAATGCAGTTATTTTGCTTTTGTAATTAGTTTCTTGCAATAAAGATGTGATATGATACTTACTAATTATGTATTCTATTTCACATGAAATACTTCACTTTTGCTTAGGAGTCATTAAATAGTTTAAATGTATTATTTAGAGGTAGAATTCACAATGCCTATAGTTGGTTGTCTACATAGCAGCAGAACTCATTATAGTTTTGTTGCATAACTAAATTAACCCTCCAAGCCTAATCAACTCCACCTTAAATTATGTGAAAAAAATTATATATGTAGTTGGTCCAGAAAGTAAATAGTTCCTCTCTGTGACAGCACTTTGTATAGAACTCTTTAACTGAGGACCTGTAAAAGAAGTTTTGGGCCTCTCACTGCAAGAAGGACATTGCATTGATGGAGCATGTCCTTGGAAGAGCAATGGAACTGGTGAAGGGGCTGGAGCACAAATCATATGAGGAGTGGCTCAGGGAGCTGGGTGTGTTTAGCCTGGAGAAAAGGAGGCTCTGGGAGGACCTTACCAATCTCTACCTGAAAGGAGGTTGTAACCTGGTGGGCTTTGGTTTCCCAAGTAACAAGTTGCAGGACAAGAAGAAGTTGCACAAGGGTAGTGTAGATTGGATATTATGAAAAATTACTGAAAGGATTGCCAAGTGTTGGAACTGGCTTGCCAGGAAGTGGTGGAGGCACCATGCCTGGAGGTATTTAAAAGACACATAGGTGTAGCAATTACTGACGTGATTTAAGTGTGGCAGTGCTGGGTTAGTGGTTGGAGTTGATGAACTTAGGGGTCTTTTCCAGCCTAAATGATTCTGTGATTCTGTTGAGGTAACTTTTGTTGTTGTCTACTAAATTAACAGGCCACAGCACAAGTATACTAGTTGCTACATAGCCATGAATAGACCTGGCTACATGGATGTCCACATTGGAAGCTGCATACTTTAACAGCTGCAGCTGCAACATCTGTGCTTAAAAGCTGGTTTGCATTCAGTGCAGATGCATAACATTGGTGTGTCATACGATGTGTGCAGAACAGTTCTCAGCAGGGAAGTATTTGCATTTGGGACCAAGCGAAAGTGTGGAAGCCAATGCCATTCTAGCAGTCTCACAAACTTAGATTTTTAACAGTTCTTCTGCTGGAGATCAGGTCATGCTCTTGCTTTTATGTTGTAAGCTCATGACAAGTCATGAACAGTTTTCCATCCCACTGCCAAACACCGTCTGTGATCAGATGTCAGTATTTCCAGACTGACTGAGTCTTCACGGTGCTACTTTGCAATTCAGGGGCATGAACGTTTTGAGAAGTCATTTTTTATTATTATTATGACCAATAAACATTCTAGGATCACATATAGCATTGCACTTATGCCCAGCTTTTTGTAACAGAGCCAGAACCGGTTCAGGTTCAATGTCTTCCTGAGACTGGTTTCTGTCATTATTGATATTTGAGATTTCAACCTGTGTTCAGTGATCTGTGTTCTATTTTGGTCTCCTTATCTGGCTGTACCAAACTACCAGTTTGGTAGTTTAGCTCTCTTTACTCATTCTCACCTTCATGTGGTGCTGTTCTTGTTCTGTTTTAAATAAGAAGGTTCTGTTTTGGATGATCATGGAGGAAGAGAGGGCTTTGAAATAATTACTGTCAATTAATCTGTGCTGCTTGACTCTTAAGCCTTTTCAGTTTTATTAGAACATGAAAGTGTTAAAAGATTGCTCAGTATTAAAAAAATCCAACAAAACAAAACCAACAACAAAATTTCAAACAAACATCCTGTGTTGTGTGGTTTCTATGTCCAGAATACCTTCAGATCTTGGTTTGATGATTAAATTTTAGGGATTGCCACTTGTTAGAAAATTGGATTACATGGTTTCCTAATACGAATCTGGACAGTTAGGGTCTGTTGCCTCTTAGTCATGTTAACTTTTCAGCTTTCTAGTTAGCTGTTCTGTTACTTAAATTAGGAATTTAGCTTAAATGCTGGCCTGAAAGTGAATCAAGAGTGGTGTCTTTGGAAGAAAGAAAACCTGAAAAATTGTTTTGTTGTTTCAAGATACAAGTCTCTTGAATTTGTACGGAATCAGTCCCTTCAGAACTGAGAAAATTCTTGAGCTGCTTGTAGATTAGCTTTTATGTAGGAGTTACTACTTTCATATTTCATAAGAATTAGCCTGAGGGAGAGAAGGGAGGGTAGGCAAGCTTACTAGTCGGACATGCTTCTCAGTTACTAAGGTGCCACTGAAGTTTTAACATGTTAAGTTGAGAGATCCCTCTTGTCCAGAAATTCTGAGCAATAAATAACATTCCATTGATGAAAACATTTTAATGAACAGAAATTACAACCCTGTACCTCCTATTACGTTTCCTTTGTGAATATATTATTTTTCTGATCTTGTAAGTAAAAGTTTGTTATCTTACTGTGCTGTATCTTACTGTAGTGCATTAAGACTTTGCAGTAAGTTACTAAATACATTTTCTTTTCCTTTTGCTGCAGATCCATCAGGGCACAGTTCCTGTTTCATACACAGTGACAACTGTGGCTCCACATGGGATACCACTTTGCACAGGCCAGCACATTCCAGCCTGCAGCACGCAGCAGGTCCCAGGGTGCTCAGTGGTTTTCAGTGGCCAGCACCTTCCAGTTTGCAGTGTGCCTCCCCCAGTAAGTGGGTCTCTCTAACTACAACAGCTTCAATCTATTTTTCTAGTACAAATCTGTAATATCATACACAGTACTATATACAGCGTTATTGCCGTGGTCTATGCATTGAAAAAGGACTCTTGACAATCATTTTAGAAGGCTAATATGGTTTATTAAAATGACTCTATAATCAGAGGATTTTGGGCAATAATGTGCCCAGGTACAGAGCTCAGATCTTTTCACTGCTCTGTACAAGAAGAATTCTAGCATGCTTACAATATTAGAAAGATATAACAGTTCTTCAGCTCCTTCTCCCACACTCAAGGAGACAGGCAGAGCAATCTAAAAAAATGTCCTTGAAGAACACACAGATATTTTGTTTACAGAAAGCTTATACAGAATAAAAAGACAGCAAAAGGATGTTCTCCCATGGGAAAATTAATCTGCAGGTTTGCACACAGAGAAGCTTATAATATATTCTTGCAACACAGCGTCTAGTGAACACTTCTGAGGTTGGTATAATGTTGGTCTCTGCCAGCAGTGGGTAACTTTGCTTTTCCTGTGGTGCATTCTGTGACATGAATAAGCCTGTGTGGCACTGAAACAAAACCCTTGATATGACCCATCTATTTCTTTAGGCTGGTCATTGAAGAGTAAGGGTAATTTGTGTTTATTATGCCTGGGTACCATTTACCCCCATGAGAGGCAACAAGGTCTGCAGCATGCTGCTGGCTAGTCTGGAGTATTTGTGAGAATCAGTTTCTTATCTGTCAAATTGGTGAAAATCTGTTACAGAAGCTGGTGTGTATCCCTGAGGCAGCATGAGAGACAGCCTTTTTCTTCTGTTCAGTGGTGGTGTTAGTGGAACAAAGCGATCTCAGAATAAAAACTCAGAGACTGGAACAATACTTACATAGTAAATTCAGCAAGGAAAAGAGCAACATGTCCTGAGAAACAACAGAGAAAAATCTGAAACTGTATTGGGGCTTAGGGAAATCCATTCAATGCATATTAGTAATCTTACCCTCTGCTTTGAATAGCTATATTATCTGTGCAATTCATAAAATGTTTTGTAATTCAACACTGCAGTTGTCCTTTTAATTCATATAGGAGTAAAGCTCTGGTTTTTGTTTTGAATGTACAACAGTTAATCAAGTGTGTTGAGAGAACAGATCCAGTACAAGTGAATATAAACAGTTTAGTTTCTGTAGCATCAACAGGCAGACTTAATGCTTTCTTTTGTTAAAGCATAAAATTGAGGAATAGTTATGTCTGCTTGAGTTTTCTTTGTTGCATCTTGGTCCTTGTGCTTTTTCACTTTGCTTCTTGAGGGGGACTTGGATTCTTCCTTTCTACTGTCATGAAGTAGTTAGACACAGGGGTAAGGTTTTCGCTTAGTTTTCTCTTTTTAAAGAAGAACAAGTCTAGTTCTGCCACGTCTTTTATGCAGTTTTCTCGAGGTCATTGTGGTTTTCACCAAGACCTGGTCATCGAGTTGTCATTGTCTCTGTTTTGCACTGGGACACCCAAAACTGGGCCCAGGATTTGAGATTGATGTCACAGTTTCTGAATGGAGGGGCAGAATCACTTCACTGGTTTCACCAGTTGCTTTCTTAGCCATGCAGCCCAGCATGCCATAGGCCTTTTTGACTGAGTACACTATGGCTATTGTGTACATGTCCACGACAGCCCCACCTTTTTTTTCTGCAAATCTGACTGCAACAAATGAGTTTCAGAGTGTCCTGATCCATGGAGTTACTGTTTTCCAATGCCAGACTTCACATTTGCCTTTGAACTTCCAATAGTTCCTGTCAGCCATTTTCTCCAGCCTATAAAAATACATCTCAAGATAGCACATGCTCTCCAGCATATCACCTTCCTCACCAGCTTAATCTGTGAACTTCCCAGTTTCCTTCAGGAATTTTCAAAATATTTGTCTCGCTCACTGCATGTGTAACTATGAAGTAAACAAATGTCATTTATTAATACCTTCATCAGTTTCAAAAGTTCTTTGAAGGACAAGATGGCATCCAGAGGGACATGGACAAGCTTGAGAAATGGGCCCACGTGAAATCTGATGTGGTTTAACAAGACCAAACACAAAGTGCTGCACCTGGGTCATACCAACACAAGCTGGGGATGAGCAGAGGGAGAGCAGCCCTGTGAGAAGGACTTGGGGGTGCTGCTGGGTGAGAGGCTGGACATGACCCAGCCATGGGCACTCCCAGCCCAGAAAGCCAAATGTGTCCTGGGCTGCATCCAAAGCAGCGTGGGCAGCAGGGGAGGGAGGGGATTCTGCCCCTTTGCTCTGCTCTGGTGAGACCCCACCTGGAACCCTGCATCCAGCTCTGGGCTCCCAGCACAGGAAGGACATGGACCTGCTGGAGTGAGTCCAGACGAGGGACACCAAGATGATCAGAGTAATGAAGCACCTCTCCTATGATGAAAGGCTGAGAGAATTGGGTTTGTTCAGCCTGGAAAAGAGAAGAAGGCTTTGGGGTACCCTAATTCCAACACTTGAAGGGAGCCTACAAGAATGGTGGACCAAGACTTTTTGCAAGGGCATGTAGTGACAGAACAAGGTGGGGAATGGCTTTAAACTGAAAAAGTGTAGGTTTAAATTGGATATTAGGAAAAAAATTCTTTACTGTGAGGGTGGTGAGGCACTGGAGCAGGTTGCCCAGAAAAGTTATGGGTGCCACATCCCTGAAAGTGTTAAAGGCCAGGTTGGATGAAGCTCTGGGCAGCCTGGTCTAGTGAAAGTGTCCCTGCCCGTGGCAGGGGCTTTGGAACAAAATGATCTTTAAGGTGCCTTCCAACCCATATCACTCTATGATATGTCCAAACTGAAGAACTTTTTTAAAATCTTGAATGAATAAACAGGTAATTTTCATTTCTTTCTGCTTGGAAGTTAGTGTGGCCTCATTTGCTCTAACTTTAAAAAGTGACACGGGCATAGCACAAATCTAGCATTTCCAAACATATATAGGAGCTGTAGTAATCTTTACCATGTAGAATCCTATTTCAATGTTTCCTAAAGAATCTCATGTTTTGAAGAAGACTCTGAGATGTTTTACCTGCAAATTTATCTTCAGCTATTTCAGAGGATAGTTTTCAATTTGGTAAAATATAATAAAAATGTATTATAACCATAGAAACACTTGTTTATGGTATTTGTTTTTAGAAAAATGATGTAGTAACTGAGGGAAAAGAATAGCCAGCCTTTAAATTAAAAATAGTTGTCGGGTCAAATTAATCTACTATGTTTTGTTGCATTTGGAGGTTTATGTTTGGTCATGATCATAGCAAATTGAGATGATAGTTTCATCTCCACTACTGAAATCTAATTTTAAATTAATTTCTTTTACCATTTTATGCTGTCATAGTCAATATGTAAATGTATGCTGTGTGACATTACTAATAAGGAAAAAAAAGTGAGAGATCGAAACTAGGTAATCTTTCTTTTCAAGATTTGATAATGAATATCTTAATTAAATGCTCTTGTAATTGTTAGAAGTGTAAAAGAAATGCCTGACATTCTCATAATGGATCAAAGTGCAACAAAATAGAGATTGCAGGTTCGTTGCTCCTCCATATATAAAGGTAGAAGTAAAACTGAACACAATGCCACAAAATACATTTCTCTCCCCCTGCAGTGCTTTCATCATTTTATTGTTCAAACATTAGTGCCGAAAGTTGTTTTTGTGTCAGGAATTTAAAGGAGGAGAGAAAAAGAGCTATTTCCTGTAGTATCTGTCACTAGGGAGCTGCTTTTAGAGCATAGGACTCACCCAAAAGTGCAAAATGAAGCAGACTGTGTGAATTATTCATAGTATCTGAGGCAACAGAGGTCTTCAGGCACCTGCTGAGTGCCTCACCTGCATCTAGAGCCTAAAGTAGTGGCGAGACCATTGCTTTGGCATGTTGTTTTGATGATAATATGTAGGAAAAATAAAATTAACTAGGATAACTGTATCTGCTCTTCACTTAGGAGCCTGTCTAATCCTGGAGTATTGAAAATCCAGTCTCCTGGTGATCTCATGAGCACCTAGCAGATGTCACACTATGCTACATCCTAGAGCCTGTTCTGTAGTAATCGCTGTTCCTTGGGTATTTGAATGAGTTATTATTTATGTGTATTTTCGAGGCTTTTTCAGCAAGGCTGAAGAACTGTTCTGTTATGATTATATCTTTCCATAATAAATACATAGAATATGGAACATTGTGTAGGGAATGTTCGTGCTACAAAAATGTATTGTTTTCATTTTATTTCAGATGCTTCAGGCGTGCTCAGTCCAGCACCTACCTGTACCATATGCAGCATTTCCACCCCTCATTTCTAGTGACCCATTCCTTTTGCATCCTCCTCATATCTCTACACACCACCCTCCTCACTTACCTCCTCCAGGACAATTTGTTCCTTTCCAAGCACAGCAGTCACGGTCGGTAAGTAATGCTTCTTACCCCACTCTCAGTAGAACTGGTGGGCTGGATGGGCATATAGTACTGATACTGATACTTGAGGGAACAAGGAATTTCTTTCAAGTTGCAACCGCTTGGTATGAAGATGAAAAAATACTTCTGAAGTTCAGTGTTTCACTTCAGATTTTCATAATTGTCTGTGCTGTTTCTGCATACGCTTTTACTTCTCTTAGAAAGATGGCTATTTCCTTCACCATCAGGTATTTCCCAGGAAGCAGAATAGAATCCAGAGGAGGTTGTGTAAGCATATAGGCATTGCAGAGGAAAAAGCACAGTGTTGCTTTTATTACATGTTTCTTTCCTATTATTTCTCTATTAATTTTTAAATGACCAGTCCTTTTCCTAGGACATTTTCTTTACACTTACGAAAGTTACCGATGTTGTTGCTTAAGCAGATTTGGCTTAGTGAAACAGACAATGCAAACATGGGAAAATGTGACCCTGTTTTGGATTTAGGAGGAAATCGGGTTTACAGTTCTGGCCTACCACTCTTTCTGTGTGGTTATCTGAGTACTTGTCCATTTGTTTGCCCTGGTGAGTAGAAGATGCAGGTATTTCAGTAACACAGAGATAGGATACAGCTTTATTGTTGCAAACACTGCTGAGACTCCTTCATGCCATGTCTCTGGTGTGGATAGGATTGTGATCACTTCATTACAGTGATTGGAGAACAGTTTCCATCATCCTAACGAAGTGTTTTTTTGTGGTAGAAATCTTTGCGAGACTTAGCTTTAGAAAATTTATGGACTCAGGTTTTAGCTTGAGTTGCTTACTTAGGTTTTTGACAAGGCTTGTCTGTGAGCTTTCAGCTCTGCCAAAAAGCTTGCATCATAGTGGTTTAAGAATATCTTGTTTGTTCTGTGTAACAGGACAACAGTATATTCCTTTGGTTCCACAAGGTGGCTTTCTTAGCTGAATTTCTTGAAATGGTGGAATTCGGTATCAATAACAGAAAGGTGTATTTATGAAACAGTGAGAATTCCTGGTTGTTCCTTGTGCACTTTGAACCTCACTGATGTAATAGATTTGATAAGCAACAAAACCAATCTGGAATCTCATACTCCTGAAACCTCAGGACTGCTTGTTATGACCCTCCTAGGAAAGCATCTACTTGCTTTCTGGATATCATTACCAGTTTTATTTACTGGAACCACCATGATTCCCCTCCACTTTTCAGTTTTTCTGGCACAATTTCAGTTCTTGTCTATGGTTGTTTATTTTTTTCTCTCGCATAGTTATACAGTGAGAGCAAATACTTGTCGTGAAAAATGCAAGATACAGGAAATAACAGCCACTCCTATATTTGCTAGATCGCATGAATTCCTAATCTATAAGCATGACTAGCTGGAAGGGGTGAATTTATATCAAATGTGTGGTGTTGTCTTTGCTTTTTTGCAAAGCAAAACCTAGGAATTGTTCACAGACTTACTATGAAATTGATCATGGCAGCACAGAACATACAGCTGGAATGCAGCTCTTTACTGGGGAAAAAATTTAATCTCTATTTTTGCAACAAAGGCTATCTCTGGTTTTTTTGTAGCCACTTCAAAGGATAGAAAATGACGTAGAATTGCTTGGAGAACATCTTCCTGTAGGAGGTTTTACATACCCTCCCTCAGCCCATCCACCAACGTTGCCTCCCTCAGCTCCTCTTCAATTCTTAGCCCATGATCCATTACACCAGGAGGTGTCATTTGGGGTAGTAAGTATTGTTTTCTATGTTACATTCTCTTTCATACTGCATTAACATTCTTAATCTTTATTCTGTAGTACATTTTGTTGAAAAGTCACACTTTTGCAATCATATCCCATTATTGGAATAGCTGCATACTGTGGTATTTTCTTTAAGCCTAAGTTAATCAAGTTAAGGGTAATTTAATGACACCAACAAATTATGTCCAATAACATTATCTGCAGAGCGCAGCAGCATTTACTTAGAAACTTTTCATGTTGTCACATAGTCCAGGACTTCCATTGTGGGAATCAGTTAGTACAGTTTAGAAAAACTGTTGTCATTTTTAGTTAATTCTTCATCATATGTTGAGTTTCCACAGCTCAGGAAAGCCAGAAGAATGCTTTAAAAACAGTTCTTCTCTTTAAGCAGTTGTAGCGTGCTTTCATAATATAGACCACACCATATATTATAAAGACAGCCATGTTATAAAGCTTGATTTAAGTCAGCTTTCAGGGGATTGACAGGCAGTCAACTGCAGCAGCACAAAATAAAATTAAAAGTAGTGCAGGATCAAGTCTGTGTTGAATTTTGTTGAATTGTATGCTTCTGTGGAGTGTCCAATGGTGCTACTTCTAGCATCTTCGTCTTGTACTTCAATCTGCAGTTATACTAGTCCTGAAATGGGTCAGGGTTTTGTTGTTGTTGTGGTTGTTTTGTGGGGTCACTTCTTTCAAAAATCCAAAATACCCCCTCTCCTGCCTGTGTGGTGCTAGGAGAAATAGCTAGATCCCAAATATAGGTGCTGAAATTTTTTATTGTTTGACACGTGCATCGAGTTGTCAGTGGTTTTAGGGGCATATTGTTATTCAAATTTTAAATAAGAATTAAATTTTATTCCTGCAGCTGCAGACTATACAGATACCTTGTCTTTAATTATTCTCCTTAAAATCACAGAACCTAGTCAAATGCTTGCTTCAGTTTTTACAAAGGTTCAGGTAAATGTCCACCATTTCAAAAAGTGATCAACTTACTCCTAATCTAAAGGTATACAAATTTTCAGTGAAGTTTAGAGGCACTATGAGACACTCTGGAGTCCAGGACACTTGAAAGCTTCCATAAACTCCTTGTTTTTATTCAGTATGGTTGCTAGATGAATTAGTCTAATCATACATGTTTTGCTTGGAGTCAGACTTCCTTCATTTTTAAGTTTGGTTGTTAAAGTAGATAGGGAACATAATACCATTTTCTGCAGATTGTAGCGTTTGTCCTCTCTGATGCTTGAGCTCTGTGTTGTTTATTGCTAAGGAGTAAAATAGAGACATATTACAAGTAACCATGTGGCTTTTATAAAGTAATACTAAATCTTTATAGCGCTTTATTTGCATTAACATTAGAATGGAATAGCTGCATTTCTGATTCTTTTTCATTCAGTGAACACAACACATTCTAATTATGTTTTTGGATTGCAGAATTCACAAAGCAGTAAAATTAATATTTAATATGTCTGGTTTGAGACTTCAACCAAAAGGAACCTGGCTCTTCCTCATTGTTGTTACATTCATATGTTCATATTCATATGTTAATTTTATATATGACTGTGGCTACCTAATTGTAATGTTTCCATTGTAAAATTAGGGGACTTTAGGTTAGTCATTGGGGGTGTTGGACTCTTGTGCTTTCAAATTTTAAACATTTAAGAAGAAAAATGTGTTAGTAAAGGATTAGAGTGTTCTTTGTTTCAAAAAAAAAAGCCTTAAGGCCCTCAAATATTAAGTCAATAGGGATACATGAATTTCAGTTGTATAAAATACAAAAACGTTTTAGTAAAAGATGACAAAAAGTGCCCTGATTTATCCATAGAATGAATGCATTGAAACTTTGGACTTGAGTGTCTCTGAATGTGTGGTCCAGCTGCAGAAAGTGTACAGGTTAAACCTTCTACATACCCCTGAAAGGCTTCATGCCTTTAGGCCTAAATATAAATATATACACCACTGCTTAAAAGTTAGAGGTTTTTAAAAGAGATTTTTAGAAAAGTCTCATTTTCAGAGAGCTTTTTAAGGGCTTCCTTACTCAACTGCTTATGCACAGGCCTGCATAATAGTGCCTGAGCCTCTTATATTCACAAGAGGTTCAGCAATTCACGTCTTGTTTCCCAAACTATACTGACTGTAGACTAAACACACAAGAACTTGTAAGGATTTCTATTGTATGTTACCACTTCTTCACATGAATTGGTATGATTGTATATTATAGATGGGAATAGTAATTTCAAATTGAGGCTGAGATTCTTTGGGATTTTAGCAGAGGCTGGATTTTTCTAAATAATGCTTTATTGAAAGTGGATTTCATTATTGGGGGTAGAGATTAAGAATAGAAAATATTGAGTCATGGGCTCACACACTGGATAAGGTTGGAAGGGAGGTCATCTGGTCAAGCAGGGCCACCTAAAACTGGGTGTCCAGGACTATGTCCAGACAGCTTTTGAGTATCTCCAGGAAGGGAGACTCGACCATCTCCCTAGGCAACCTCTGCCAGTGCTCAGTCACCCTCAGAGTAAAGAAGGCTCCTGATGTTCAGACGGAGCCTCCTGTGTTTCAGTCTGTGCCCAATGTCTCTGGTCCTGCCACTGGGCACCACTGAAAAGAGCCTGGCTCTATCTTCTTTGCACCCTCCCTTCAGGTATTTATATATATTGATAGGATCTCCCTGAGCCTTCTCTTCTCCAGGCTGAACAGGCTCAGCTGTCTCAGCCTTTTGGCACACGTGAGATGCTCCAGTCCCATCTTAGTGACCCTTTGTTGGACTCCCTCCAGTATGTCCATATCTGTCTTGTGCTGGGGAGCCCAGAACTGGACACAAGTTCCAGTTCCACAAGTTTCAGTTGAAGCTTATTTTCTTCTTTCTTGCAGCCTTACCCACCTTTTATGCCTCGAAGACTCACAGGGCGCAGCAGATACCGATCACAGCAGCCAATACCACCTCACCCTTACCATCCCAGCCTATTACCTTATGTGCTGTAAGTGAAAAGTACATTTGCTTCCATGTAGGCTATTAAGAAGTCAGAAAGCATCTTGGCACTTTTTATGGTTGGACTCTACCAGAGACCAGGCATATTTCACCTGTCTCAGAGGAAAACTTCCATTTCTGTGTAAACTTCTCAGCCTATTTTTAATAATCTACACCATTGAGCAAGGAAAAATACAAGTGAACAGTTTTTGTCCAGTGTAGTTTTGTAGGTATTTTGAGGCACAGTAGCATCTTGTTTCTGAACTCTTGCTAAAATCTTCAACAGATTTTAACTTACAGTTCTATGATACTCTTACAGAGGCATAGTTACACTGTAGGATCAAGTTGTAGGAGTCTTCATTTACAGAATAAATTAATTTGGTGTGGTTCTTAATTATAAAACACAAGAGTGGGAACTTCTGTGGTATGTTACTCTTTATTGGCTGAAGTGCTACGCTGTCATAGCTGTCACATTTCTGTTCTGCCTCTGATTAGCTGTATCTGGAAAAGATGTGGGACAGTTAACATTTAGGAATTATCGGTAGTGTGTTATGGTAGACTCTCTGGAAGAGAGTTTGGGTCTATGACATGAGATGTATTAGTCTTCTGTGTTCTGTATTGGAAGTAAAAATTAAATGTTTGGAAAACAAAGATTAAGTTTCTGGTGGCAAAGGTGACATTGACAAGGAAATAATCAAGCACTGACACCAGATCTGTAGATTCTCTCTCTGTCAGACATGGCAGGAAAATGGCACCAGAAATCTGATTCAGCGAAGTTGTTCAACTTTTCATCTTGCAGTCTGAGAGTAATGCTATAGCTTCTTGCCTATTCGTTGAGGACATTAATTGGCACAGTAATTCCTGATTCTACTATATTAGTGCTTTGAATTTGTGATTTCCATGTCTGTGGATGAAGTTTTGACCCATTGTACTACCTTGGGGGTAAAAAGACTTAATGAATATACAATCAGAAAAACATCTCTCTGATCTCTCAGTCTGAAGGGATTCTGCTTTTACCAACATCACAGTACATGAGAAAGTGAATTTGTGCTTGCCTTCAGGATGGGTTTGTCTGGTAGCAAATCCTGTTTACCTTCACTGTGTGTTTTAGGCTTGCAGAAGTTGCAAGACTTTTATGTTGGAGATCTAAATGGACTTAGCATTCCTCTTCGATGGTCTTTTATCCACTTAAGTAAATAAAATATATTAAAACCAGAATGTCAATTTTTTGTCAGTTTTAGGTGTCCATAGTCTGTGATAATTAAGAGATTTAGTTTTTGTAATAAAGCTGAGCTTGGTTAAAAGTACCAAGTGAAACACGCATGCAGTTAAAAAGTCAGCACTCCGAATATCAAAAAGTAGCAGAAAAAGCTTTTTCCTGTGACTCTTTCACTTCAAATGTCTATTCTTGACTTCAAACATACCATTTTTGCCAGTTCTGAGAACATGTTGATTTGAGAGGCATCAGAAAGGTTTGCTTTACCTCTGCCAGATGTTTCTGTGCTTTCCTTCAGCAAGACGCTGAACCTTATCCTTGTTTGCTCTCGTGGTAGATCAATGCTCCCAGTGCCACCTGTTGGACCAGCTTTCAGCTTTGAGTTGGATGTGGAAGATGGAGAGGTAGAAAACTATGAGGTTGGTGTGTGAACTACAACTACCTTTAAAGAACAGATATTAGCTCAAGCAATAGATAACATTTTATTATATTTTGCTTTTAATCCTGGTTTTGCCTTTCAAATAAATGTAGTGACTGTGAAGACAGAATCCAAAAATGGTCCTTTCAGATTTTTTTTGTAATACTGGATATAAAAAGTGTTTAGCTTTCTTTCTTGTCTATTGCTCTTTCCCAGAATTCACCTTTCCAGGCTAGTAAACATTAAATTGTTCAACTTTTATGCTCTCCATGCTACTCTTCTCCTTTCAAAATTTAATTGATTTTAAATACCAAAGAGAAGTGAAGCACTTTCAAAAGAAAAGGGTAAGTTACTGGTTTTATGAGTGTAACTTTCAGAATAGTTTTAATGTCATAGGATTAATTAATCTAAATGTAATGTTTATAAAATTACCTTACTGCCTTTTCTTCTTGCCCTCTGGAGGGCATGGTAATTCACATCTAGAGATGCAGAGCCCTCTTAAATATCCTATATAATTATGGGGCTGTATTGTTATATGTTTCTTTGCTGGTTCTGAAGCTAATGGATTCCATTTGATTTCTCTCGAGTTAGTCATCATTAACCCTGACTTTTGCATCTCTTTGCCTGTGCTCTCATTAAGATCCCTGGGTAGTTGCACGTCTTCAGTTTAACAATGAGGGCTTCTGTAATAACTTGTGTGGTGGTTCAGAAGAAGCAGTGTCTTCTGATAATTTGGGCCCTAGGTTCAGTAGTGTAATAAATCAATACCTTTGGCAGCTTTCATAGGATCTTTTCTGTGCATTGAATCTCTATCACACTAACATTGTTTCCTAGGCCCCTCATGAAAGAGGAGTGTACTTGACAGATTGCAAATTACATACGTGAAAGGATTTTAGTTGCAATTGTTGGCTTATAAAAAATTAACTTAAAAATTAGCAGCCAAAAAAGCACCTAAAATTTGCTGGTATGTATTTGTTTTCCAGACTGAGGATAAAATCTCCATATTTTAATTCAACTAGCCCAAGACATGGAGTGGGATTCATAAACTGTCCCATTAAATTTATGATTTCTCTCACAAGACCAAATTCATAAGACATATTCTTTTGAAGGAAATTGGTTGACAATTTCTTTCTGGTTACCAGCACTATTAATTTCTTAGCAGGATGAGGTGATCTCTCAGAAGTGAATTATTTACTGAGCTTTGCATGCAGTCACAGGACTGATTGCAAATTGTGTCCTTGGGAAGCGGGTTTTGAAATCCCAGAGATGATATCTTACATAACTACAAATATGGTTAAGTTCTGGAAGATTTTACAAGGAGCTTGTATTGAATGGGAGAACTAAAGTTCTAAACATTTCTTGATAGAAGGGTGTTTTGTGCTAGCAGCTGGTGTAGTGAGATGTGATGGTAGTCCCCAACATTAATGGAACCAGAGGCTGTTTGATCAGTGAATTTTTACATGTCTAGTTTCCATGTTTTGCAGGCACTGCTGAATTTGGCAGAACGTCTGGGAGAAGCCAAACCACGGGGATTAACAAAAGCAGACATTGAGCAGCTTCCATCCTACAGGTTCAATCCAAACAATCACCAGTCAGAGCAGACATTGTGAGTATATTGGTCTCTTTCAAAGATCCATAATTTAGGTGGCTTGATTTTCATTTCTTTAACTTGCAGTCACACCTAGGTGAGAAGAGCAAGAATACTTGCTCTGTGGTGTGAAAGCACAGTAAATAAAAAAACCAACAAAACACCAGTGAAACCCCAGAGAGTCAGTTCTCAGTTTCCATTGTCAGATATAGATCACTGTAGCTACTGAAGGAGTAGAATAGCTACTGTGTTGCAATACATGTAAGATTTTGTATGGAATTGCATATTTGTTGTTCTTACTTAGCAGAAACATTTGAACGTCATTGTTTTTTTTAGGTGTGTGGTGTGCATGTGTGATTTTGAGTCAAGGCAGCTACTTAGAGTCTTACCCTGTAACCACGAGTTCCATGCCAAGTGTGTTGATAAATGGCTGAAGGTAAGAAAAAGTAATCCTCTCTTAGATGAAATTGATTATGTACTTTTGTAGGAGAGGGTGGGGATATTTTGCTGTTTGGCGTTATTTCATCTTGTTTCATGTTTCTGATACTTACAAATGCCAGCAGAATGGAAGCACTGCCTAGATATTATATTATTACAATAATTGATGAAGACTGTTTCTTCATAATATTTGGCACAATGGAAAATGAATATAAATACAGTTGTTTTCACTGGAAGCTTTTACTGTGTTTTCCGTTTGCTTAAAACAGTAACTGTGCATTTGAGTAAAACACAACATTAAAGGGAAAAAAGTAAATAATATAGGAGGTATGATACAGAGTTTGATGATGATGGTGGCTTCAACTATTTCACATTGCTTGCCTAGCAAGAATGAGTACCAACACATTTCCTTTTGCACTTTGCTGTTTGTGTTGTGTTTTGGGGCAAATAAAGTGGGTTACATGTATAGGTTTATGTGTATGCATATACACAGAAATGTAATAAATACAAATAGGAATTACAGTTTTACAAAATAATTTACCCACTCGAGAGAATTTGGGCCAAAAGAAAGGCTCAAGATGCAGGACCACCCAGTAAGAGCACTGACTGTGTAGCAGCTGTGCAGAAGGTGAGAAGAACAAGAAATACAAGTAGATTATGGCAGACATTTCTACAGGCTGCATTGAGCCAGATCTACTGCCAGTAAGGTATTCATTCCCGTCTTGCCTCAGTTTTTTGACTATTTTATTCTATTCAGCTTTAATCCGTTTAGTCTGTTGTGTTGAGCATTGGAAACTGCAGTGATCCTATGTTGATATGGTCCCTAGAAAATTACAGATGATGTTTGCTGTTTTGGAAGAAGAAAGAAAACCCCCTTGCATTTATGGCATCATATCTTAGGCAAGTGCTAAAATATGCAGTGCAGAGAATGAAAAAAATCAAGTCAATATTGACAGTATTGGTTTTTGCTAAGAACATACCAAGAATAATGAGAAGGATTT
Source organism: Leptocoma aspasia (assembly GCA_013399835.1). Lineage (NCBI taxonomy): Eukaryota > Metazoa > Chordata > Aves > Passeriformes > Nectariniidae > Leptocoma > Leptocoma aspasia. The sequence continues at coordinate 211,156 of VXAX01001633.1, forward strand.
GAAAAAATGGGATGTCAAATTGCCCTTTGGCTACAGTACCCATGGCAGTCTAAGTCTAAAGCTTCTACAAAATCTAGGGCCAATGTAACGGTTTGTAATGCTCATAATTTTTGGTAGAAATGGTCCAAAAGTATCTGAATTCACATACATGCTCAAGAATCATCAAGAGGAATCTAAACACCTGTTTTTTTTATTGTTATACTAAAAAGCCACATGCACACACTCCACATAATACCAGTTTTTCTCTGCTATACTCTGTATGCAGTTTTATTCACTTACTACCAATTAAGAATAGAGTCTCTGTGTATTAAAGTGGTGTTATTCAGTGTCCCCCTTCTCTTCTCAAGCAGCATCCACACTACATGTGCCAATCTTTCATTGCATGAAACTCTGTAAGTCAGTTGTGGTGTGGACAGTGAGTATCCAGGGAGAGTATTCTCTCCACTTAGTGGAAAGGAAAGAAAAATAGGTTTATTATGTAGACTTCTTTAAAGACTGCTCTTTCCAGGCTATTAATGGAAAAAAAATATACATCTGATTCATAGAACCTCTGATCTGCAAATTTCTGGAAGTTGGAGGGACATGTCATGTGTGTTTGTCTTTTTCTTAATGTTCTTTTCTTACCTGACATCACACTCAGGAGTCAGACAAGCATGTTAAGTTAATCTCTTTTGGACTCGATGTGTTAACTTTTAAAGTTAATAGTTAGTCCTTTCAATTGTTAATGAACTGGCAGTAGAATTTGGAACTGCAAAGTTAATTAAATAGATTTTGTTTAGTCTGTTTTCATAATCATTGTGTACTATTCCAGCAGTGAAATAGTTTTGCTGATGTTCCTGTCCCATCTTAGAATATGCATTTTCTAACAGATCTTCACATGTAGTATTTTCTAAATGCTGTCTTTAGAATGAGGTGCAAGATATGCAATCAAAATGTAAAGGGGTGCAGTTAAACCTAGTAAAATTTGCATTGACCTTGTTATTCCAAAGCTGAGTGCAAAATAAGATAGACAAGGTTAAACCATCCTAGTGTAGGATCACTAAGACAATAAATTTTCACCATGTGGGTTCAGTTACAGTAGTACGAAGATGGTATATGGAAATAAGGACTGTTTTGCTTTGGAAGCTGTAACAAATTACCTGTAACACTGGTCTGTTTTAGTTACAGCCTCTGTCTAAGCTTGTTTACAGTTAAGAAGCTAACATCTGGAAGTGATGATAACTGGAAAATATTTTGTGCTTTAGTTTTGCTTCTGTCCATTCCTTTATGAATTTGAGAGCTTTTTTTTAATGTATCTTGATTGTATAATTATGTCCACATCCACCTAATTCACATCATCCAGCCAACATCATGTTCATAAATTCTACAAAGGAAAGTTAAAATTGTAGGTTTCAGTACTTGTAATGTTATTCCACAAGGTAGAAAAAGAAAAGAATTACCAGTTAGTTGCTATTTTTTACTGGTTTAATCTCATTTCTTTGAAGAGTGTACTTGTTATCTAGGACTATTTCTAGAACTATGGAGTCAAATTGATTCTTTTTTAAGTTCCATCATATGTCACTTAAGCGAAAGATGTAAGTAAAAGGTTGGTGATTCAATCTGAGTACTTAAAAAATATTCTTCTTGGGTTGCCTGTTGGTGATGATGGAGAAGTAAAACACTATCTAAAAACGTTTTGTGGCTTGTGTGCATGGAATATTTGATGGTACTATCTTTTTAGGTGGTGAGCAAGTAAGAGGAAATGTTCTATAACACTGCATTACTTTGCACACTTCAGCGAAAATACTTCCCTATTTAAGCAAACTTAAAGACTTAATAAGAGAAGATGTAATACAGTGGAGGAAACAAAAGAATTAAAGAGAGGTTATCCTTCTGCTTTTTGTAGTAGTCCCAGTTCTCATGTTTCACAGTATTTGGCTCCTTCTTACCTTGTATCCTCTAGTCAAGTATGAACACATGAGAAATGTGTTCTTCTATAAAATGAAAGTTATCATTCCAAAGGAGAGCTTGACACCACGACCTGTCCTCACCTTGAGGGTTGAGAATGACCTGAAAAGGACAACCTGCCTTTATATTTAATGTACTAGGAAATGCTAGGTAGGAAATGCTGTATTATATATAAGAAAAGGCAAACTGTAATTGTACTTAACTTATTTCTGATGGACTAACACCAAAGTAGTGCAATGGTTTTTAGAGGATTCTAGTAGCCCTATAGTTTCATTATTCTAAATGCAGTTCACTTTAACTGTAAATTTCTATAAAATATTTTAAAAAATCAATTGTGCAGCACTCTGTAGTTACAGCACAAAATTAAGTCTGCCTAGAAGAGTGGCAAGCTAGAAGGTCAATATTACAATATTGTGTCCCACTCATTCCTCTTTTGGCATCAAAGAGTCATATTAAATGCCAGGATGGGAAAATTCGTTTCATGAAAGACACAAGAATGCAACTAAATGTAAAGCAGATGTTCACGTAGGATCTTTAAAAGCAGTAGTGTGGTGTCCATGAGTATTCATTTTACCCTGGCACAGTACATCTATTTCAGCAATTCCTGTCAGGAAATTACTCCTACTGAATGCTGCTCTGTGGTGCAAGTGGTTGTTACTTCAGTACCAACCTAAGCGAATGGCTCTTGATTCATTAATCCACTGAATGTTTCAGAACATGCCTTTTTATTTTAAACATTATATTAGCCAGGTTATATTTAGAATCAGGCACATGAAATGAAATGACTGAGTAAGGACATTATGAAGTATATTTTGAAACTGCTAGTGAAAGAGTGAGAAATAAAATTTTAATTGGTACTCCAATCCATGACTTACAAAAATTACAAAGCAATAAAAATTACGGACAGTGCTAACAGCTGACAGCAGGAAAATTGACAGGAAAAATATACTGTCACTTTAACTTCCATTCCTGCATAATGTTTTTCAGTAATAAATAACATAGTTCTTTCATTGGATTAATTATTGTTTGGATTTAAAGTATTTGACAAAGAATTCTGAATTCTGGCCTACAGAGTCATATTTCTTGATGCTCTTCACTTGTATTTTCATTGAAAAATCTAGTTGCCTTAGAAGACTTGGAGTACAGTGGTTGGTCCTGCAGTTTCGGTAACTATGAAATAGAGACCTTGTGACAGGGAAGAGTTCTCTTCACTCTTCCTTTGCAAGGGAAGTATTGACTCGTAGATGTTAAATATTTTTTCTCATTATTTGCTAAAATGAAATTAGCTGGTATGTGGAAAGGGGAATGAGAAGGCAGAAATACTTTCCAAATAGCTTAAGGAATATTACTTCTTATCTGTCTTCCTTTTTAAGGAAGCTAGAAAAGTAAATGAGTCACAGGACATGTTTTCAGTGTGTGCTTTACTAAAGAGCTAATTCTAGGCCTGCTAGTGTGTGTTGCTTGAATACCTGCTTGGTCAGGTCATCTTTTCTTTTTTCGTTATTTTATTCCTCTTCCCCTTTACTAAAAGCCCCTACCTTTTTCCCTGGTTTGCTTTCAGCTTTAACCAAGTCTGTATGACCTTTTTCTATGATGATAACTGAATAAACAAAGTATGATGTCATTCCTAATCAGTACAGTTTGTGACAATATGGCATCCTCACACAAAATGTTTATTTGAGCCCAGGGTGTTTCAGTTTGTTTTGGTGGATTTCTCCTCAGCATACAGTACAGGTTTTCAGTTGCATCCGTCTGACTGCAATATACTGTAATTGTGAATCCGCGTTAATGAAACCACCATCACTTAGCTAGAGCCTTATTTGTTGTCTTGCTTTTTCTTTGAAGATAAAAGGCACAATTATTTTTTTGTAAATGTAATTTTGAATTGGCAAACTCACCACACCATTCAGACATAACAAAACAAATTAAGAAAAGGCATAAGCACGTTCTGTCTTCTCTTGAATTGCTCTTCAGCGGTCACAGATGTCAGTGTCACATACACATTACTTTAACAATGTATTTGTCAGTCTGCTTAACCCTCTTTTGTTTTTCTGGTTTTACAGGCAAATCGTACCTGCCCGATTTGTAGAGCTGATGCTTCAGAAGTGCATCGTGATTCAGAATGACCAATCTAAGAGCACAAATCTGGTTTGGGTGTTTCTGGTCACATGTATATATGAACTCTCTGTTGAACTTACCTACCCATGTGGCTTCCAGCCTACCCTTTACACAAAAGGGTCAATGGACCTTACTTTGCACTGTGTGACTTAATCAATTATAAAGCTTATAACTAGTCTTCACAGTTATGGGATTGTTATACTAACAAGTGTGATTGGAACTCCAAAGATTTTTTTTTAGCTTAATTTTGTGTGTGCACTAACATTCCCTGGGTTTTGTGTGATCATTCCAAGTATTGCTGCGAGATTACTGTGGATGTGATCTTTTAGCATGTGCTTTTATATAAAAGAAAAAGGAAAAAAAAAAGTGGTAGCTCCAAACAATATAGCAATCTACCTTATATAGAGCCTTCAGATACTGTGAGTGGGGATGAATGGTGTGAGTGTGTTTGCCTGTGAGAGGGTGAGTGAAGTGTGCTTGTGACTGGGTGTGCGTGCCTGTTTGAGAACCTATATACCAGCATGTACTGAGAACGTATGTGTGTAGTAATAATTATGCTGCAATGTATAATCTTGTGTGTTATTTAAACAGTACTAGTACTGTACACTGGTTCCTTTCCTTGTGTTTGCAGTTGCACACTGAATGCCATGGGTGCAGCAATTACAAACATTTAGTATTTTGTCCCCAACGTACTTACAGGTGTAAAGACTTTTCTACCTACTACTATTCCAACAGCTGTTATGCTTCCCCTTCACTGGAGGCTTCAAGTGTGTACCACTAAAGAATGCATTGATTCTTCATGCATAAGTAACCTTGGGGGTTTTATCATATGTTACAAAGTCTAGATTTTTTTGGTGGCTGATTTACAAGTTATTTTATCCATGTAGAGTCACAATATCACATTTAGCAATATTAATGTTTTCAATTGCTAATACAGCAATGTTCTTCTGTTTTCCATTTAAATTTTTCTAGCTGGGTTTACAAGTTATGTGTTTCTTCCATGAAGGGAAGCAGGAAGTGCACTGAGGGTGTCCTAGTCTTGTGGAACAGCTTTTAACTTTTGCGCATTGTACTTGCTAAGGACATCATATTTTAGCTTATAAACATTGGCTTTAATCACATACATTCTTTGTCATCTACAAGGAAGTTGGTATGTAACTAAAATAACTTGTAAAAGGTTACAATTTTATTCCTGCAACTTCATGAATAAAATACATTTTTTGGCATTTTCTCAGAGAAGTAGAATTTCATATTTCTTTCACCCTGTCACAAGAGGAGGTAGGTTTTGGTCATTACCTGCAGAATTCAGTTGCCCTGATGCTGCTTCTTTCCCTTCCTTATTTCATGATGAGTGTAATAAGAAGGAACTCCCTAGGTTTTTGCAATCAGGTTTCCAGAGTGCTCCATGTGAGGAGAAATTTGGAATACTTTCCAGAACAGTGCTGTGAAATATGAGGGGATAACGTCTGTTCAAGTGCTCTGAATAGTATTTTATTTGGGCCATTGAAAAAATGAGCTTTCTTTGTAATATTCACGCTGTTAACATCTCTGATGTGTTCTAGCAAAATATTTAGGTCTGCATATGCCACAGTTATTAAAAGGATGCACTTTTTGCAATGAAACTCTTCTCATAAATTCAGTGTCATTACTTCGGTTGCAGCAGCACAAGTGGCACAATTGCTAGTATTGCTACAACTTGCTGCCAGTCTCAGCTTTAAGTTTGTTCTTTATCATTTCTGATGCTTTTGTATGCTGCTATGCTTTAGTATCAGTTAAAGTTTTAAACAGTGTTAGATGTTCTCCATGCTGGTTTTCCTCTTTGAAGATTTTACAGAGCAGTCACAGTTCTTGGTGCAGCTAAATAAAAAGCACAATTTTGCCCTGTTTCAGATGGTTTTCCCTCTGTTTAGTTATGCAGATAGTTCTCAAAAACAGTAAAGCTTTCCATAGCTGTCCTTATTTAGGAACACTAAATAAATAAAAATGCTGTTACTTCCACTTGAAAATATTAGAATTTCTTTTTCCTCTCTTCCAGTGGAGATAAAGAATAGGCTTTTCACAATAGCACCTAGCAGGTTAAATTACAGGTAATAAAATTTATTTTTGTAACAAATAAAATCATGTTTAAAAAGCATATGCCACGTATGTCTTACAAAACTTAGCCTCTTTTATATGACTGCAGAAGAAAAAAAATTCATGTACAGATTTAAACAGGACTAATATTTCCGTGTTTAGTATTCAGTTCAAAGCATGAAAAGAGGGTACTTTTTCTAAACTTGATACAAGTGAACAAGACACATACTTCTGAAGCTGAGGGAAAGTAGTTCTCTTTCTGGAACTGGAGAAATGTTCCTTTCCCCCCACTAAAATTCAGTGAGATGATGGGAGATCTAGGAGATGGAGGGTCTAAGCTGGTAAAATCCTGCAATTAATTGTTGCACTCTTATGGCTCATCTCTTCTGGAATGGTTCTTTGGTTTGCTTGGATGAATGTGGACTTGCTTCCTGTAGTTAGTGTGTACAAAGAGCACACATGCTTATGTTTTGAATCAGCTCAGACAGACTCAACCACATCCTGTGTGGTGGCTGTCAAGGGCAGGGGATTTGTGTTCAGCTCTTAACTGCCATGTATTATGCACAGCTGCCATGGTGCCTGACAGCACCTGAATTCAGCAACTTTTTATGTTCATTGCCTTTCTGCCATCCAATGACTCTTTTTTCTCCAAAAAAACAAAAGTATCCAACCTCCAATCTGTTTGCTTTATCGTATTGGCACTACTGTGTTGTTTTTGCATAAACTGTCAATTTAATTTTACATTTTGGTGGATATCAAGGCCTACAGATAATTCCAGTGTCTCATTTTTTGGCTTTCTTTAGAAAAAGAAGTAAGGCCATGTGTTGTACGTCATTTTGTACAGGCTCTTGAATGTGACTTCACAGCTGTTAATACAATGCATAATACTTGGGATGAGACTTACCAAGTGTTTATATTTTAATTGTAGAAAACAGTTTCAACTGAGTTATCTTTGGGCCTTTGTAAAAGCTGTGGTTTTTTCCTTTGGTACCTTGTTACCTCATTTTGCTACTTGTGTTTCAAACTTGCTAATTATTATGAAAGCTTATGGATTTTGTTGGAATCATATTTTGTTAAGTGTTTTCTTTAAATCATATGCTATTGTATCATTTAACATGTAGTTTTAAATGTATTATAAATATCTGTAACCAAATCATTTGAAGGCTTGATAAATTTTTAACAAAATTTGTACATTTTTTATGAGAGTTACTAGTAATGCTTTACTAGGTAGTGCAATGAATTTTTATTTTTAATCCCTGTGCCCAATTTTGGAGTTGAGAGAGTTGTTCGGTAATAAATGTATGATGTACACTTACACAATTCTGTCCTGTTCTTTCTCTGATGAGTGTATTGTTTTCCTTTATTACTGGGCATATTTCTGTGCATGATCATGCACATTGAAATATTACTGGCAACAGCCACTTGTGTTGTAGGGAGGTGTTTTGCCACCTTAACTATAGCACACAATGTTTTCTTTATTTTTATGTTGAGAGCCTAAGAAACTGATGGGAAATGCTGTACCATATTTCTGAGAGTGTGAGAATTCAATGTACTCAAAGCCCTGTGTTCTAAAGATTCTTATCTACTTAGCCAGAAGAAACTTTGCAGGGATGAAGGTGCTTCTTAGGCATACTAATTGCCCTATGTATCAGCTGAAAATGTATTACACTTTTGCAGTGCCCTAACAGTAGTAAGTGGTGCATCCTGAATTATAATGGTTTCAGTAGCCAGGGTCACACAAGAAACTGGTAGTGAAACAAAACAAAGAAGCAAGAAAAAAAAGAGTTGTGTGATTTTGGTTTTAAGATAATGTAAACTAAGTTGACAGATGTAGTTTCTTAAGAGGTTTTCATTTACATAGGACATTTAATAGCTGCATCTATAGCAGGTGTTCTAGGTACTCAGACATATTTGAAGATTCATTCATGCTTTTGAGAATCCTTGTGCAGGTTCACACACACACCTTTTGGATCTGGGAGACATTGGAAAAGAGAAAGGTACCAATCTGCGAGCTCATATACTTGCTAAGTCACATTTTTTGCTGGTGAGTATATTGCAGAGCAGCTTCCAGCATCATCAGTAGTTTGGCCGTGACCAGTCCTAGCCTGAAGAGCAGAATTGTCCTGCTCCTCTTTCGTGCTCTGCTCTCTGCTCCCCACCTTCGTGTCACAGCATCTCACTCTCTTCCTCAGCCTATGCAGTGTCTCTTTGCTCACAAGTTGGTGTTATCACTCCTTGTGAGTCTCCTGGCATTCTCAGTAATTAGCTGACAATTTCTGTTGCTAACTTCTAGTAAAGCATGTCACTGCCACCAGATACTGCATCCTGTGTACTCTTTTGTGACTCTGTTTTGTGTCTTGCTTTCAACGACTGCCTACAACTCTAGTTTCTCTATCTTGTGTGTCTGCTGTAACTCTCCTTCTCCCACAGCTCACACTGTGGTGCACATGACCATCTGTTTTTCAGATGTGGTTTTTCCTTGCAACTGATTTGTGATTTGCATGCCCACAGTGCTTATCAACTGATTCAGGAATGACAGCATGCTTAAGAACAGATGGAGTTCCTGATTTCTTATTTAGTCTTACATGTGCAGTAGACAGGCTTGGCTTTTCATGCCAGAGCAGTGGCATTGCTGCAACTTTTGTCCAATTCTAGCCTTTGCTAACCTTGGTAGGTGTAGATGTATTTATTTAACAGCATAAGGATCTTCCCTTACCAATGATTCTTTGAGGAACGAGGGGACACTTCCAAATCAACTGCCCTTGTCTTTATGGGGGACTTCAACTTGCCAGAAACCAACTGGGAGCCATCCCACAGCTGGTACAACCCAGGTTGTCAGAGTCTTAAAAACCTTGGTGACAGAAGCAAAGGGAGCCAGCTGGGAAAGAGTCCCTCCTTGACCTACTGCTTGTCAACAGAGAGGATCTCCTGAGTGGAGATTGGCTCCGTCTTGGCCTGAGTGACCACAGAGTGGTTGAGTTTAAAATCTTTGTTGATGGGAGGTAAAATTGCAGCAAAACCTCAGCTCTGGACATGAGGAGAGCAGACTGCTCAGGGATCTAGTAAGTCAAATGGTGTAGGAAAATGTTCGTGCAGGTGATGGGGTCCATCAGTGCTGGTCACTTTTTAAACATCACCTCCTAGGGGTACAGTAACAGGCAATTTCTAAATGTTTTAAGTCAGGCAGGTGCGGCAGGAGGCCAGGTTGGCTGAGCAGGAATCTTCTCTTGGAAATAAGGCAAAAAAAGTAAGGTATGTGCCCAATGGAAGTAAGGTCAGGTAACATGGGGAGAATGCAGAGATGCTGCTTCTCACTGTAGTGAGAAAATTTATGCAGCCAAAGCTCAACTGGAGTGGAAGCTGGCCAGAAATGGGGACGATAAAAACAGTCTTTTCAAATATATTAATAGCAAAAGGCGGTGTTGAAATAACATCAGCCCGTTACAGGATGAGGAAAGTCACCTCACAAACAGGGGCTGGGGCAAGGCAGAGGTGTTTCATGCATTCTTTGCCTCTGTCTTTAACATGGATGATGGGCCAAGGGGGTCTCAGTGCCCTGAGTTGGAGGACCATGAATTTGAGAAGGAACAATTTCCTGTTGACCCTAAACTTGTGCAGGATCTTCTGCTCCATCTGGATCCCTGCAAATCTATGGGGCCTGATAGGATTCATCCAGGAATCCTCAAAGAGCTGGCTGATGTAGTCACAAAGCCTCTCTCCATAGTTTTTGAGCAGTCTTGGGAATCTGGAGAGGTTCCAGCTGACTGGAAGCTGGTGAATGTTATCCCAATTTTTAAGAAGGAAAAGAAGGAAGACTCCAAAAACTGCAGTGTTAAAAAAACTGCCTGTTAAAATAATTGAACAGATTATTCTGGGAGTACTGAAAAACACGTGGAGGACAACCCAGTGATCAGTCACAGCCAGCACGGCTTTATGAGGGGAAAGTCCTGCTTTTCCAACCTGATTTCCTTCTACAGCAACATAACCCACCTAGCTGACCAAGGGAAGCCAGGTGATACAATCTTTTTGGATTTCAGTAAAGCTTTTCATACTGTCTCTGTCAGTATCTTTCTGGACGAAACATCCAGCACACACCTGGATAAACACCTATCATGGGATGGGTGAGCAACTGGCTCACAGGTCGGGCACAAAGGGTTACAGTGAATGGGTGACATCAGACTGGTGACCTGTCACTGGTGAGGGTCCACAGGGCTCCATCCTCAGCCCTGTGCTCTTCAACACCTTCATAAATGACCTGGACACAAACTTGGAAGGGATACTAAACAAGTTTGCCAACAACACTAAATTGGGAGAAGCTGTCTGCTCCCTCAGAGGCCTTGCAGAGAAACCTGGACAAATGAGAGGGCTGGACAGGCGTCACTTGTATGAAGTTCAGTGAGGGAAAGTGCCAGATTCTGTGCCTGGACCATGGCAACCTTATGTGGATCTATAGATGGGAATGAGAGGCTGGAGAGCAGCTCCATGGAAAGGAGTCAGCAGTGCCCTGTCAGCCAGGAGGGCCACCTGTGTCCTGGGGTGCATCAGGCACAGCATCACAGCCAGGCAAGGAAGGGGATTGTCCTGCTCTGCTCTGCACTGGGGCAGCCTCACCTCAAGTGCTGGGGACAGTTCTGGGTGCCACAATATAAAAAAGATACTGAACTTTTGGAGAATGCTCAAAGGATGACAATGAAGATGGTGAAGGGTTTGGAGGGGAAGCCGTATGAGGAGCCACTGGAGGTCACTCGTTCTGTTCAGCCTGCAGCAGACTGAGGGGAGACCTCATTGTGGTTTTCAACATCCTCACAAGTGAAGGGGCAGGCACTGATCTCTTGACTCTTGTGGCCAGGACTTTGATAGGACTTGAGGAAATGGCCTGAAGCTGAGTCAGGGGAGGTTTAGGTTGCATTATCAGAAGAGGTTCTTCACCCAGAAGGTGTTTGGGCACTGTAAGAGGCTACCCAAGGGAGGTGCAGCACCAAGCCTGACAGAGTTCAAGAAAGGTTTGGACAATACTCCTGGGGACATGGTGTGATTCCTGGGGATAGTGCTGTGCAGGGCCAGGAGTTGGACAGAATGATCCTGGTGGGTCCCTTCCAACTCAGCATATTCTATGAGTCTATGAATTACTGCCTCCACAAAGCTCTGCTTGTTCAAACGCACAAATAGATGTGTGGCATCAGTTCTGAAATGCATATTCTGCCTAACACAGTCTCTCACGTGCTGGCTTTTGCAGTGGATTGAACTGTGCCACTTAACACATCACTGTGTCTCAAAGTGCAGTTTCCAGTTGTGAAAGAACTCAGGTACCATCAGACTTCTAGTACCTAGAACAAAATTCAGCAAATCTTCATTTCGAAATGGATGTCTTGGAAAGGCTCATCTTGGCACCACTAGAAGAGTCTAAAGTTAACAGTTGTGCAGATGCCCAAGCCAGCACAGTCCTCCATGATAAATGTCCTGGGAGATACCCCACCAAGTTCCTCTGTCTCACTGTTTCTTCCCGTAGATTTGTGTGTGCAAGAGAATCATTTTCACCAAACCATGTTTGCTAGGGTTTGGAGAATGTCTGATTTTTTTTGAGAGGCAGTTAAGGGAAGAATATGAAGAGAGAAGTTAAGAAACAATTCACAGCTCATTTGAGTACTAGGAGCCTGGACCACCATACAGGCTTATTTAAAAACTGAAGATAAATCTGTGCGTTCAACAACAGAAATGAGAAGGAACTCAAAACAAGGAATGGAAATCTTTTCTTCATATGTAACAGACTAGTCATGAAATGAGGTACACAGACCATAATGTTTATATGGTCTACCATCTTAAAAAAAAAATTCTTAGCTGGTAGCTGTGATAGTTTTGCATAGTAATTAGAAAGTATTTCTGTAAAAATTCATAAAACAAACAGGCTAATTGGAAGAAGTAATTATGCACACTGGTGCTGCTAAAACACATGTTTTTGCAATATCTGGCATTGGTCCTCTTACAGCTTGCTCTTACTCTGCAATTTACTGACCTGCCGTTGATCATAGACCATATCCCTTCTGTGTACAGATGTCATTACTACTCTGTTCCTTTCTACCCACATCTAGTCCAGCCTGCAGAGACAGGAACACTTTAGGCCTGTATGATTTCATTTTGCTTGGCCTTACGACATTTTGCTATGTCCTTTCCTTCTGAAGAGCAAGGCCAAATTTAAAAACTAGTTACTGCAAACTGCTTTTCATCTTCGTCTCTGTACCATTGCATCTTCAGCCAGCATGAAGAGATTTAAGGAAACAGAGCAGGGAAAGGAGGTTGCAGAGCATGAAAAGAAGTGATTGCACTTCGTCTTAAGACTCCAGCATGGAGAATGATCAGTTTGCCACGAAAGGAGTAAATGCAGTTGAATACTGCAAATGACACAGCATCAAAAATTAAAGATACCAGTTTTGGTCTTGGATGATTGCTGACTAAAATGAATTATATCGCCAGAGCATCTGTTTATTAATGGGGTATCTCATTCAACAAATGAATGTGCTTCTACAGTGCACAGTCACTAGCTGTACACGAAAGGACAGGAAACCATACAACCTCTGTAGGGTTTGACATTTACTGATGAGTATCAGTACCAGATGCTGAGGAAGTCAGAGGGAACACAATCACAGTAATGAATTTGTATTGTTGTGGCCCGAAAGCAAAACAGGACTTTCTGACTCCAATATCAGAAGGTTTAATATGATTTATTAAGATGATTCCATTGTTCAGAAGGCTTGGGCTATTATGTGCCCAGGTACAGAGCTGAGATGCTTACTTCTTCATGCTCCGTACAAGAATGCTAGAATGCTTACAGTTCAGTGGTAACAGTTCTTCATATCATTGGTTGAAAGAAAGCAAACCCCTATCTCCCATATCAGGAGACAGGGCAGAAAAACACCACCAAGTGTCCTTGAAAAGCACAGCTCAGTGATATGTTTATAGAATTCTGTGCTGAGAAAGTGAGCTTTCCCCTGTGAAGAAAAACCTCAGCAGGCTTGCACCCAGGAAACTCACAAAATTGCAAGATGACAAATTTGTATGGTCATACAATTCCGTGTACCCTCATTTTTGTGTAATGTCCTCAACAAGTCAAGTTTCATCAGTTTACTAACAGAAGAAGAGTGAAGCAGATAAAGAATTGTTGTGCAACTTCAGTTTACCACGGGGGGCTAGGGATGAGAGCCAGAAGCACAAGCCTTCAGGTTAACAAAAGGTCATGTGTAATGGTTAGGTGCAAAATTCTTCCTGAGGTAGCAGGCAGGAGTGCTATTTTGACAGAACTTCATAGCTGAACTGAAAGGTACAATCTGTCTGAATCCATTAAGAAAAGAAACAATGATCTGCTTTGGTAAATCTTTCTCAGGGTATGAGAAATTCAAAGCACAGACAAGATTTGCTGAATTAGGAGACTATTCCTTGGGAATCCACTTATACCAAATACCTCCAGGCTCTGGTCTTCCTGGGGATTGTCTTAGTGAGCCCATAATTTTGCTTATGATGGATTTTGCAAGATCTGATGGCAGGGGGAATCTCAGCATCAAGTGTCACAGATCAGAGCACCCCAGAGCTTCAGAAACGCTGCTGAGTCTGTTGGCTAGACTTTCTGCCCTCATTTAATGGACTGTTAGGTAGGTGGCTCTGTAGGAGAGTGGAAATGGAAAGGTACGCTTCCATTTAGTTCTTGTTTTGGGACCTGAAGGAAAAAATGAGCCAAAGAGAGGTTGAGAAGACTGTACCCAGGCACGACAAGCCCCTGCTGCACTGTGCCTGTGGGATGAGACAAAATGCATTAAGCAGCAGAAGGCTTCCCAAGGAACTGCAGATGGCAGCATTCAACAACTAATTCTTTCTCCACGGGGCATTGCCTCCACTGCCCTGTGCATCTGGCTGTGTCTCAGAGCTGCAGTTTCAGAACACAAAATGTTCAAATGCAACGCGAGTTCTACATACTCCCTGTCCACCTCCTCCCTCTTGTCTTCCCCCACCTCCCCACACGGTGTGTTTCCCCTTCAGTAGTGGGAGTGGTCATGGTTTATTGCCAAGTTAAACCAATTTCCTGCCCATTGTGACAATGACAGCACAGAACAGACACAGCTGAGGACAATATTGGCGCCAGTGTGACAAAGCTCCTTGTGAGCTGTGCAGACAGGTCAGCCTTGCTGCCACATGGCACTGCTGGGGGAAAGCGGTCTCTAAGCTCTTTCTTAGATGCTATGGAGGGTGCTGTGAATGTTGCAGAAAGTGTTGAATCTTTTACAGTCCTGCTGAAGCTCTATGGCACAGCCATGACATTAGGTAATGTCCTTTCCACCTCAGAGATATTGCTGGCATTGCTGTTAGGTGAGTGAGACTGGGGGTGCTTTTCTCCTCAGTGGGCTATGCAGAGGGACAGGGTCACTGTGGCAAAAATGGGCTGCAAACTGACAGCATAAGGCACAGTCCTCAAACATGGAGTGTTCTGCTTGCCATTCTTTCTGCCGTGTAGGTACCAACATTTTCTATGAAAGCCAGACTCTGTGAAAAGGAAAGTGGTGTGTAGGAGTATATTTCATTTTGAAAAGGTGGTTTCCATGTGAGTCGTTCATAAATGGCATAATTTTATTGACAGGGCATCTAAATTATGGCAGATCGAGATGTAGATGCATTGGTTTGGTTTTGAATACAAGTAAGGGAGGGCTAACCTAAGTATTATATGCAGCTGTGCTACCATTATTGCACAGTAATAATTACATTATTATTATTATAGAATAATTACTTTATTACATAGTAACTCACCTCTTACACTTCAGACGGTACATAAATGGTACCTACATACCTTCTGATATTCCTGGACTCTTTTTTCAAAAATCTGCACGTTGTTTTCTGCCACAGCTTGGTGGGGGAGTTTCTATTTCCCTGGAAATTTTCTGGGGAGATGTGTTATGTGCCTTTTGGGTAAAAACTTCAGCTGCTGTACTTTGGCCCCTGACAGACAACCATCTGTTACTCAGGCAAGAACCACCTGCTCTGCAATTGGCAGTGTTGAGCAAGTATTACGAAGAACTGATAACCAGGATAATAAGGGTAAACAAGGGCAGAGGACAGAGAGAACACCTATTTCAAGAAAATCTCAGTTCCCAATGAATGCAGATGGATTTCAGTGCTACCTTTGCTGGGTTGTCCTAGGAAAGTGGTTTTGGTGCTACAGTTCATCAATAACCTGGTGGACAAGCAAATTAGAAAAACAGAAAGTGAAATCAGAATGGTGTCATAAATAGAGGTAAATGGGAAAAAATAATACAAGGAAAATAAGATCTTTGCCTTACTGCCAGTTGGAGCATTCTCTGTAGCAAACAGAATGTCACAGAAAGAATTCATGTCTGAAGTGCAATAATAGTAAGAGAAAATATGAAAACAAAATTAAGTCAGTACAAAATAGGGTGAGTGGGCATGTGGAATGCAGAGATGAGAATGCCAAAATGCAGAAATTCTACATTTCCTATCCTTAAGTGGCAATCCCTTTCCCAGCTGCATATCTGGTGTGGGTGTTTATATTGAAACTTGCTGTCTCTTCCTAGCTGTCTTCTTCCAACCAAACCACATGAAACCAGTCTTCCTTGATCTGAGCATCTCCATGCTGGATATGCAGCCTCGATCCTGTCTGGGACTTAGAACACCAGGTCCTAGAGGATCCCTCTCCTGCCTGTGAAAGCAGGAGCATCACTAGGGTCCTGCTGAGAGTTGAGTGCCTTGAACCTGGGAGTTGCCCACAGCAGAATGTCATCTTCCTCAGCCCTCAGCTCACACCAGTCCATGAAGGGTGATGCGGCTTCCTGTGCTCCAGGCTGTGCTTGCCCACATGAGGCACTTGGGTGACTGGGGCGGGCAGGTGGGTCTGTATTGGGGTGTATGCCCAATAAACCGAGATGGGGGTTCGCCCGGACTTGCTCTGTATTGAGGTGCTGGCCAGGCGGCTGCTGCTGAGGGGGTTGTCCTCAGAGGAACCACGGCTAGCTTTGAGCAGCTGCTCGGCTGCCACGTGGAAGCAAGTCCGGACTTGAGCGGAGCCCCGGGAGCGGAGAGATGGAGCTGCCCCTGCAGGGGGTCCGCACCTCAGGTTACCTCAGCTGAAACCTCCAGAATGGTGAAGGAGGAGTCAGATCCAGAGAGATATTTTTCAGTCTTTATTCCAGTTCCATACGGTGTCTGCTATCAGCCACTCCCTGGATACCTCTGGATCACTCTCTAGATGGCTCCCTTGATGACTCTGGATAACTCTCTTGATGACTCTGGATAACTCTCCCGACCATGTGGTCGCCTAGCATTTTATTCTGGGGAAGGGGCTTAGGAAGGCACAGGTAACCACCCAACCAGGTGCAGACAAGGGTGGGCTTTAGGGGAAGATGGACACCTGAGGAGCCCGGTCTCTTTTGGAGCATCCTTTGAATTTTGACCTATCACACAACGGCTTTCAAGATAAGGGGAACAATGGACAGCCAGGGATATCAAGATATCTGGGTGGGGAGAGGGGGAAGAGGAAAACCACACATTACAATAGGTCTGAAACTCCTGCCTGTCATCAAAAGGCGTATAAACAGGAAGCCTGCCGGGGCACTGGGGGAGTGTCGTGTGGGAAGCAAGGGCATGTGACTGAAGAGGAAGGAAAGGAGCCAGTTACACTTTAATTCTCTCCTGTCAGCTAGTTTTCAGTTGTGGTGTCACGCTCTGAAACGTGGCTGGGAGACCAGAGAGCTTGTGTAATGAAAGTGCTTTGCTTGCAAAACAAAATCTGAAGTAAAGCAATGAATTACAATTGGTCTATTTTATGTAATATGTATTTTTATGTATTGTGTGCCTTGTTTCACAGGGAGTCTGGGATGGTGCTCCTCCTGCTCTGAAGGCTTTCAGTGCACAAGCCAAGGATAAGCTCTGACAGATACTGCTAAGGCCAAATCCATGGCTTGTACTGTGGCCCAGGTGCAAGAGATGTTCAGTTGTCCATTGTCAGCACAGAAGTACCTTATGCTGTAGGGAGGTGCAAGAGGGGGGATGAGGAGCAGCAGGGGTACAAAGAGATGCTCTTTTGAGATGCTGAATGCATGGCTGGGGACACTCGGGGATATCCAAAAGCTGGAGCCAGAGCCCTGATGCATGCCTGGCAGCATTCACATTGTCTCATGTTCTAGCCCTAAACCTTGCAGGGAAATAATACTCTTGGGCCATGGTTTAGTGTCCCACCGTGGCTCAGGGTGATACTGAAATCAGACCAAATAAAATTTTTAACACAATTTGAAGCATTAGAAAGCAGGCAAGTAAGGTCCTGGAGGTTCATCAAAAGGCATCTGTGGTAGTCCTATTCCCTGAACGCTTCAATATTAAAGGTGACCTTCCCTCAAACTTTTTCTTTGGGAATGCACTGTTTCTTCCTGTTACATAACTTGCCAAAAAAATACTGTAACCCTCTTTATCTGTTTCTCCACGGGTTTATCATTTTTATTTATCATCCTGTGTGCATACCTTTACATCCTGTGTGCATACCTTTACATCCTTTTCTCTTTTTTTTTTTTTTTT